>JBAMHX010000018.1:5162653-5178669 GCA_037177515.1 Pseudomugil tenellus | reverse complement strand
ATATAAGCCTTGATTTGAGCTGGACTGGCTGTTGAGTGAAAGACACAAAACAAGTTTGGAATTTTATCTTTTCTTCTTTTTTTATTTTGATTGCAACAAAATTTTTTGGATGATACAGTGAAAGTTTTACAATTATGATTCTTTGCTGGACTAAGATGATATGCCATATAACTGATTCCCTTTGTGATCCATTACCAAGAAAAATCCTTTCTTATCTTATACTGATCTGAAGAGACCTGTGTGTTAAAAAACAAACAAAAAAACAGTTTCAAACTACAGCTTCATAATCAGGCTACACATCACCAACAGCATTCCCTACACACAGCAAGCAGTTTCAACCTAGCTGCACCTCTCCTTTTCCTCTCCTTCTCCTCTCCTTATCTATAGATAACTTCATCATGACCCCTATGTTATGGCTATAGACTGTATATAAAAGACAGATGGAGACTCCCAGTAGGTTTCTGAAAAGCAAACGTGAAGCGTGTTGGGCGATTCCTATTATCACCATCTTGGCAGTGTCACGAGTACCGTTGCTCCCATAAAATACAAAAGTGGTCCAAGAGCTGTAGTTGAGAGTGGAAGTGTGGGGGGCGGCGGGGCTGATAAATGTCTAATAAACTCTGATCTACCTGCAGCTATGAGCTAACTAAGCTACCGCAGATCTAATGGGGGCTAACCTTCTAGGTAGGTGGGCTAAAGCTAAGGAGCACTGTTAACCGGCTAAAAAAATGTGTTTGCTACACTCTGGTTTACTGCCGTTCATTTTGGACACCTGTCAATCAAAAGGACAGACCCATAACTATGCCAAATTTCAAGATTAAATATTGTCTAAATACTTGAGCAATATGTATAATTCACCCTCCCCCCTTTCACAGTTGCCATGAAGGTGAAGTTGACCTATTAAACCTAAAATGGTTTTTGCACCAGGTTGTAAACATGTTTATTTCTGCTGTGAAGTTGGTACATGGGAGTCTATGGGGATTTACTCTGTTTTGGAGATCCTTGTGGATGAGGGCTGAAATGCAATTTTTGGCACTTTTGCACATGCTTCACTTTTTTCTAACTGAGGTTGCCACTTGCTTATGATTGACTCTCAGATGTTTAATAGGGTTTGTTGTGTAACTACAACTTCACTCTTCCCACACACTACATGCCGCATCATTGCTCTCTGTGGACCTGAAACAGCTCCACACATGACTGCACTTGAATTCAGCTCTCATTGTCAACTCAAGTGAGTGAGCATCATGCCACTCTGACGCTTATACGGAGCCTCATTTCACATGTGACTATGGCAAGCTGCAGAAGTAGTTCCTACCACCTGGGTATAGTCTAAATAAGATTCTGACTATTTTATATGATTTTCTTGTTAATGATAAACTATATTTAACTATGAATATTTTATGACGAGGATTGATTATTGAACATAAATACCTGCTATCAGAGAAATTTGTCAAGCATGTAGAAAGCAGTTGTACAAATTATAAGTAATCTGTTGTTGATCAATCCTGCATGTTCTAAATCACCAGGGGCCTCATTTCTAAAACTTTGTGTAAAATCTCTACTAGAATTGTATTTAGCAAAAAAGAAAAAAACCTAGTTGGTACGCCAAAGGTGCACGCAATTTTCTTTTATAAGTCACAACCTTGCTGAAAAGGTTGTGCAGGTGAATTTGTGTCGTCGACCCCCCCGCCACACACACACACACACACAGCCACTTCATACCATACATGATCAATTCAAAGCAGCTCGTTAATATGTCAGCGTATGAATCAACAAGTGTCTATGGCATTGTTGGAATCATAGCAACTGAGAGGCACGTAAGCTAATCTTGTTTGGTAGCACAATAGGAACTGCGTGTGTTAAACTCTTTTTGTAGTTAGATTTAATAAAAATATTTTTTAAAAGTGTCACAGCACCCAAATATCCAGCTGACTGAGGACAGAAGCCAACAAAATGTCCACTTATGGACTTTGGGTTTTTGGGTGTTAAAATAGTGCAAATAATAATGCAAATGCAAAATAATGCAGTTCCCATTCTGCTACCACTCTAGTTTGTGCCTAAAGGGTTGGAGTACTAGATGGTAAATTCAACACTTTGCATTTTATAGCTTTCACACTCAAATGCACACAAACATATGTATAACATTGGTTGATAAATGAGGGCCCTGGAATCACATGCATATTGCATTTGTTCAATAAAAGCATAGTGAAAAACATTTTCCTTCATCTCCCAGGATGCAGTCACTTCAATGTACCATTTTCTAAAAAGTAATCAACTTCTAGTCATCCCACTGCACTAACCATCTGCCGTTTAGAGTCTGAATAACTCATTGTCAATGATACGTTAATTAGTTTGTCACTCTTTTGGCATCCTGCTTGAATATTTCTGTCTTTTTGTGCTACAACTAGGTGCTTCTTGGTTGAACAAACACACCTTTGACATATATCAGACACAGCACAGTTATGTAACTTTACATAAATAACCAGCTGTTTGTTTTTAAAGAACAAGAAGATAAAGTGGATCCACTGATGCTAAATACTGATCTAATGCATTTCAGAAACATGTTCAAGTGATAAATTTGTAAAGATTCCTGCAGCATAACTACTAAGCAACTGAGTCATAAATACCAATAAAAATGACAGAGGCAAAGTCAACCACTATGACACCGGTTAATGCTCCTCTGCATGTTGTATAATCTGGCCTAGATTTATAGATATATTAATTAAAATTGTGGATAAGCCGGATCCTCTGAGAAAAAGAACCATAAGGAAAAATATGGCTCACATTTGGATGGAAATTTAAAGAAAAGGCAATGCTGTCAAGAGACAATGCCAAATTAAAAAGCAACAATTTAAATACATCAGTGGATAAAGAACACTATAAAATACTAGGAAATAAATTAGTCAAAAAATGAATAGAAAAATATTCACCCTGTTAACAAAGTACATATTGAAATTTTTATGGATCTCCCAGATGAAAAAGCCTCAGGAATGGATCATCTGGACTCAAGGCTCATTAGCACCACAGCTTAAACTATGTCCTTTACTATTACTCATCCAGTCAATCTAAGTTTAGCACACTGCATAGTTCCAGAAAAATGGAAGGAGTCAAAAATTATACCACTACTTCAGAATAAAAGAACAGCGCCAGCATCCATTAAATAGGCAGCAAATGGGGATCAGAATAAAACAACAAAATAATATTATTAGTCAATTAGTCAAGATAGGAAACTTGTTTTGTTTTCATTATTTTACAAGTAAGTGTTGTCACTAAAGAAGTCCAAAAAAATTAAAAAAAACTGAATCCTGATTGCTTCCATGCTGTCTTTCCATCAGCTTCTTACCTTCTTATGCTTATGTATGTTCACCCACCTACAGATTTTTTAAACAGTTGCTGAAATAATCCCATGGAAGGGTAGTCGCTTCGTTGCTTCTTTTTTCACTTGTTTTGCTACTGTTTGCAGATGCAGAGAACCTCCATCTGTCATCTGGGACAGCAGCAACTGGGGCGATGGTGGAATTTGCTGATTTAAAGTGACAAGCACACAAGGCCATCATATCCATCACTAGAGATTGATCTTCATTCTCTAACCTCCATATTGCTGACCTGTTTACAGTCCCTACCCCCCAAAACAACCTTAACTATCACAAGCTAATCTACAATATACTAAGAAATTCAAACACAATGTCTACTTGCCTCGACAAAAACACCTTAAAAAGCATGACGCCATGATGTTGGAAAGTCAATTTAACAAAGCTGTTCATGTGGTTTACATCTGCTTTTTCATTTCATTTTTTGTCTCTACCCTTAATAACAGTGTCAACAAACCAAAAAGCTGGGAAAAAAGAAAAGGTTCCCAACCTCTGGCTGGATTCTGTGAATTCTAAAAAGCGAAAAACAAAAGAAAGGGCTGGCATTTTTACAAAGCTTCACACCACAGATTTTCTCGTGGCTTACCTTACTAAGCTGACTGGCGGGCGAACCACTGTTGTTGACAGTGTGGCATCTGAAATTGAGCAACGACTCTCCCATTGCATTGCGTTCTCTGCTCTTATCCTTGTCAGGGTACAAATGGTTCTGAGATGGAGGCGAGCTGACAGGCGAGGGGGACCACTGAAGCACCGTACAGGATAAACCAAGAAAGTTTGACGGCCTGATGAGAAAGGCCTCCATGGCGATATTAGCAGATACCTATGAGACATATATTCCAAATTTAGCAGTCAGGGAGGAGGAAGAATAGTAGCGGAGATGGAATGGCAGAGATTGTTTAAACAGTAGTCATTTAGCAGATGCTTTTATCCTCAGTGATGGGTTAAACAAAATGAAGTAATTTATCTTGTATCATTGTAGTTATCTGCTTGAGACAAATTAAATTCTAAATATTCTAAGCTAGAAGTAAAAAAGTAAAGCAGTGAGACATTTTATTGAGAGAAATAACCTTTACCCTGACTGAGTGCAGTCTTGTTACTGTTTAGTAGTCCAGTCATACCTTCGAGATGACATGATTGTCTTGGGTCAGCGCCAGGTCAGCAATGCGTTCTACGCACTGGACGATCCGAGTGCATGCCCTTGCCTCATTCTGAGCCATCCACAAAATGTGCTCTTCCACCAGCATCATATTACTGGCTATGTCTGATATATAGTCACCAAGCTGTAGAAACACAAGAGCACAGAATAGATGTGGGAACAATGAGGGACAAATACATCATACACATCAGTACATTTATAATCTCCAGTCAGAAGTGTAAAGGAGACAATGGTGGCTTCATTCATTAAAAAGAGATTTAATTTAGATTAGCAGTTCCAACGGGGCATAATCTCTTCCTTGGGACGGCAGTTCACTATTTACTTACTGTATAATTCATTGTTTCTTCATCTCACTGTTCTTCACTGGCTGAATTAGGGTGATCTCATAAGTATTGCCATAGACGTGATAAAGCTGTAAGTATCTAATAATATCTCCTCCCTGGTGACCTATGATGAATAATTGGGTGAGTGAGAGCTAACATTGATTCTTTTTTACTTACTGGGCTCAACACTGTTCCAATTGCAAAAACTGGCCTTTGACGTGACACAGAACCCTCTGACTGCCTCTGGACAAAGAAGTTCACTAAGGGTAAAAACAAGACTTCTGCACAAAGAGATGTATCTTCATAACCATGACTGGCACTCAGATCCAGTGTCGCCACGGGCAAGAGGAAATTGTATGAGGTAAAACGTTAAGCTGCCTGCAATCGATTGAAGCCACAACGACAATGTGTTTCTGTGTCTCTATAACAGACTTTTTCTCTTTCTGACAGCTGCTCAGTAAAAAGTTCTCTCCTATTTACTGTGTTATGTCTTTTAAAAAGCTGTAGTTATCTTTACATGATGTTCTCAAGAAGACCTCATCCTTTTTATTTGCAATGAAAAATCGTTGCCCTCAGAAAGCACTTAACTGAGCAATGAACAGTTGGGACTATAGTATGACCAATACCAGCTAGCAGTGGTAGTTTATACTACCATAGTAAAAACATGTGAGTAGAAAAGAGTCTTTCTTTTTGAAGATTTAATGTTTTGGCTATTTTCTACAGATTTTTGGACATTTATCCTGAGTAAACAAACACAAAAAACACTACCTGCAGAACATGCCAAATAATACTCAGCGATCACTTCATTGGGCACACCTGATGAATTCATTGCTAATGTAAATATCTAATCAAAATGCCAGCAGCTCAATGCAATAAGACATGTAGACAACTTACTGATATTCAAACAATGTATCAGAGTGGACAGCAAAGGGGGGGATTTAAGTAGCTTTGATCATAGCCAGAAGGGCTGGTCTGAGTATTCCAGAAACTGCTGATCTACTGGTCGTTTTACACTCAACCGTCTCTTGGGTTTACAGAAAATGGACAAAAAAAAAAAAAAAAAAAAAAAAGAAAAATGTCCAGTGAGCAGCAGTTGTCTGGATGATAATGCGTAGTTGGTGTCAGAGATCAGAGGAGAATGGACTGCACAGTCTCACAAGAACTGGACGATAAAAAATAGAAAAAAAAGTTGCCTGCTCTGATGATTCTCTATTTCAGCTGAAGCATTCAAATGGTAAGATCAGAACTTAGAGTAAATAACATAAAAGCATAGATCTATTTTGCCTTGTTATAAACAGTTCAGTCTGGTGGTAATTGTGTTATTCTCTTAGCACACTTTGTGTCCCTTTGTATCAGTTGAGCATGGTTTAAAAATCATGAGTAGTGTTGTAGACCACTTCCATCCCATTCTGATCATAATGTAGCATCTTCTGATGGCTATTTCCAACAAGAAAGTACACCATGTCACTTGTTTGAACATTTTTTTCAGCTAGTTTCTTAAACATGACAATGAGATCCCTGTATTCCAGTGGCCCCCATAGTGACCAGAACTTCAACAGTCCAACAGTCACTAGGAGATAAGATGGAACAGGAGATTTTCAATATGGACGTGCAGCTGACAGATCTGCACCAACTATGTGATGTTATCATGTCAAGAAGAAGAAAAACTGAGGAATGTTTCCAGCACCTTTTAAAATCTAAGACAAAAATATTTAGGTTGTTTGGAGGACAATGGGGTTTAATCCATTCCTAGAAAAGTGGACCTAATAATGTTAATGCTGAGAAAATGCTGACATACAGTAATTTGTTCTGATGTAACAGCAATCTAGTGGTAGCCCTTTTCTCATCCAAATGCTAAGTAGCACTTTCTGCTAAAGTAGCAGTTTATTTCTTTATGCAAATATGGGCACTGATGAGAAGGACAGTTAACCTTAAGGTTTGTGTTACAGAAACATCTGAGAAGTCTTCGGTAGAAACTATTTGAAAAAGACTTGACTTATTTAACATGAAAAGAAGGAAAGAAATCTTAGCAGGTGATTAGACAAAGCATCTTTCAAATAAAGTTTCAATTTCAACCAATTAGATGAACCGAGCTGAGCTGTTTAAAGCTGTTTCTCAAGATAACAGCATGAGCCATAGAATGTTCTTGCTTTCACAACAAAAAAACATTTTTGCTAGTGTAATTGTTTCATGCCTGCCTTCTTTGGTCGTGGTGCATCTTTGTTCGGTCTTACATCTTTCTGCTTCTCCACCAGCCTCGTCAGTCTTTCCACCAGGTGTGTGACAAAGATAACGTCCATGACATCAGTGAAGTGTGCCGCCCTGTTGGTAAAGGCCACTAACTGCTGGCCTAAAGGCTGAGCATTGCTGGCATTAATAGGAATCTGGGAAAAAATGCATATAAAGATAAAATATTTAACTAACTTTAATTGAGATTATTTAAATATTAACGACATTATATTAAACTGTAGAAATAACTGCAACTCCACACCATTTCAAAGCAGCTGACATCAGACATTCTTTATGAGCACTGATACCTGGGTGAGCTCATGCAAGACACGAGTCAATTGACTGGCATATGCACACTGAGTGTAGTCCTCTTCAGCCCATCGCCCTGCACGATCACAATGCCGCCATGCTTTCTTCTCCTTTTGGCTGGAAGGATAGGGAGCAGTGCCAGAGGTGTGGCGGACAGAACCAAAGGTTGCAGGCGCACAGGGCAGGAAGGCTAAGATGCCAGCCAAGGTCTTTGGCCACCTAAAATAAAACATGAGAAAAACAACAGAATAATAAAAACATAAACATACAGCAACTTAAATTGTCCTTGGTTCAGCCTGAATGTGCATCACTGACAAAGAAATAAACCACCAATGTGTGTTTTTAGTTTGCAAAAGTTTGTAAGAAAGTTGGCAATTTGTGAAAATTTTCCATGTGTTTTTCATCTTTCAATTAATTTCTATCACTGTTTTTCCACTTTATACAAAGAGCTTGTTGCACAATTATGACAGAGTGCACAAAATCTAGTAGTTTTACACACCAACACTGACTATCTAATGATGTAAAACACAATTGCTATTAAACACACTGTGTAAAACACATTCTGAATGGTTAAAATAGGAAATGTAGTATCTACACCTTTGAGTGCAGCTTACACCTCTGTTACATCAGCATTGCTGTGCATTCACCATCATGACAGGGCAGTATCACATTGCCTGCACACTACTTTAATGTGCACGAAAGTGGAAGATGACAAATGTCAGTGAAGATATCTGAGCATGAAACTTGTTCCTGCCTGTTTTCCTAAAGGGGAAATGCAGCATTAGAGTTGTTTTTAGGACCAAGTAAAGTTCACTGAAGTCTCCATAGAAGCAAGAAATTAGAATTTTTTAAATGTTATTAAGTTAAAACAGTATTAGCTGCTCTACTGATAAACCAATGAAATTGGTCATGCCATGTTACAGACAAGTGGATAACTGTAGTTTTCTACAAGTTTGTGTTTCAATATGATAAAGCTTATTTAAGTTAAAAAGCTAGTCAAATATCACATATTCTTGGTGCTGTTGTAGATTGAAAGGCCTATTTGTTTTATTCTAATACATCAGGTGGCATTTTATATTCATTAAATTAACTTCAAATCAGGTGGACAGGATATTGCTTTTGTTTTGTGGTTTTCTGCTTTCAGCAATACCAAAATGTGCAGTGTTAAACGTTTCTGGATCAATCAGAATTAAAATAGATAATATAGATAATAATAATAGATAGATAATAATAGAGCATAACACTTTGGAGTATAGCAGTTTACTGGTAATCTGTGCTACAAACCTAGCACTCCAAGAACTCCAACTATGGTCTGGAGAACCTAGTTTTGAGTCCTTGATGTGTCAACAGAGGTGAAAAACTGTGGGCCTTTGAGTAAAAGACCATTCATGCCCAACTCCAGTACATGGGTTATTGCAGAGCTGAAATCCAGAATAGAGAAATTAAATACATATATCATGTGCAATTCTTTCTTTCTATCTATCTCTCTATCTATGTCCTATTCATTAATAGTAACAATAAAATTAGCTTTAATATTACAGAATTGCAATTTTTTTCTGTCCCCCTCCCCACTCCGCTTTATTCCCCCCACCCCTTCTTTCTACATCAACGTTGTTACAGAAGCTACTTAGTAATAAATGACATTAATTTTGCCTGCAACAAAAAAGGTCTCATTTTCCAGCCCATTACTCCAATGCTCTTTGAGAAACAAAAGCCTGTGTGCTTGCTGTGCTGAAAGTGGGCTGTAAAGTACAGCAGCTACAAAGGAGCATACATGACAACAACAAACCCAGTGGGTTTGTTGGATGAGGAGAGGTAGATGGCATGAATATGTGGACCACTTTGAGGTTTCAAGGTTGTCAAATGGAGCAAAGAACATGGAAAAAACAGGACAGATGGAGAGGTGGTATGCTGTTTTTACTACTCTTTATCTAAAACCTCAACCAAACAAGAGTGTAAATTTTCATATTCATACTCTAAACCACAACATACATTTAGTGTGTAAGTCTAAGTGTAACGGAGTCTAGTTGATTCCACTTAACACTGAACAGGCAATCAGATTTTCTGTTGTACAAACCGCATTCTATGTATCAGGGACACCTACTGGTTGGCACGGCTCTCCTCAGGTTATAAATACTGGCTGTGACGTTGCCTCAGTGCCAGTAAGAGAGGATTGAGCCCATGGTAGGTCACTCAGCGCACAGTACTGTATTAAAAATGTGAAAAGAATATAATAACAACACAACCGGGACTGAATGAGTTCAAATTGCATTGTTTTGTGGTGACGCAATAGTTAACTACTTAGCTAAAATGCTAAGCTAACTTGTGCTAAACTCTTTTCTACAAAGCTGTGCCGGGCGGCTGATGAGTGTGACCGTCACCGACCAGTGTGTGTCTCATCGCTGTTTTTGCAGACAATTCACAAGTCTGACAGACAAGTCTGTTCAAATACTAAGAGTGTCGCCTTCATGCCTTCATCCAGAGAAAACACAACACAACGCAGACAGTGGTTACATAAGGAATGACACCGAGACACGAAGAAAAGTCTAACAGGATGTTTTTTTCTAACGCTTTGGTATAGATGTTATTTTAATCTTAAATTTAGAGGCGTGTCCTTTTGATTGATGTGTGTTAGAGCGCTATCACTGGTTGCAGCTGCGTACTTCCTGCTGGTTCCACGTTGACGGAGCCGTCTCAGTTCTACCTTTTTCATCCATTTTGGGATTTTCCGATAATGACGAAACACCAAGATGGTGATGGTAGGACCCGCCTATTGGCTTCAAATGCGCTCTTCAGAGACCTATGGATCACATGATGGTATGCGTTGTCCAGTATTTATACAGGCAATGATCAAAACCAGGGAGTCCGATGAAGCGGAGTCCAAGAGACTGTGTAAGTCGGGACCAGAGAATCCATCCAATTGAATTACCAGGAACAGGCGTGGGTCAGAACCGAAGAGACAATGCTGAGGGAAATCTGGGGACAAGCGTGGGTTAAAACCAAGGAGTGAAGCAGAGGGCAAGTTGAGGTCCACGCGAGAGAGCAGCGCAAACACGTAAATCCACTAGACAGACAGGCGAGTCTGTACTGGGAAGGGGAAGGATGGAGATGGCAATTATGAGGTCCGACAGGTGAAGATTAGGGACTTGAGGAATATGTAATGGTGTGTGGAATGAGACACAGGTGTAAATGATGAGCAATTAGTAGACTAGAGAGTGGCTGCGTGTAAATCTGATTGCTGAAGGTGTGTCTGTGGTGGAGCCAGGTGCAGGTGTAACAGCAAGAGTTTTGATATATTAATTCATAATTTGAATTGATTAATTAATACTCTGCTGTACTGGGATTCAAGGACATGGTTTATTTCTGCAGCAATTTTTCAAATTCTATCCATTCATTCCTTATCTGTATGACTTATTCCAAAGAATGGTCGCGCAAGCTGGAGCCTATCCCAATATTCATTGGGCTAGAGGTGTGGTACCCAGAAGTTCTAATGCTGGATAAACCTGACGGTCTTAGAAGTTATTGTTCAATTTCACTTTGTTCCTCAGTAATGTAGTCTGGTCTATTTCTAATTTGTATTTGTTAACTACATGTATAATTGCATTGTGCAAGAAGTCATTCATTCTGCTGTGATGTCCAAAATTATATATACATACCTGCATATACATATATATATATATACATATATACACCCTGAAGCTAAAAGCCTTTCTTTTTCTTGTTTGTAGTTAATGTTAGCATGCTTCATTAGCTTTTATTTGGTTCATCACAGCTTATGTTTTATGGTTTCCTTAATTATAAACTCTCTGAAGCAAATATGCATCTCAAACATGTCAACAAATAAGTGGCTCATCTTTATTTTCTGCCGATGACAAAATTTTAGGATTATTTATTGATATTACTATAATTATTCCCCCAAACGGAGTGTTGGGAATACACCACCACCACGCCAGCTGCCGCAGCATCCGTCACAGATCCTAGATGTTAACGTGACAACTTGAACAATATTATATATAGAGTTTTCATATTTTGCATATGCATAGATATGGAGAGGATGAACTGATTCAATTTTGAGTGATTAATCATTTTCAGGTTGGCCACCAGTGGGCGCTCAAACCTGAAAATTGTTTTGCTTATATCTCTTAAACTATTCATCCAATTGATCTCAAATCAAGTGCAAATGAAAGGTCATGACCTGAAGATGTGTCACATAATGATGCTATACCTGAGTGTTTCTATATTTGTATATGTATTTAAGGATTGGAGAAATTGAAGATTGGGGTATTTGTGAATATACCCCTAGCTGTCATCTCCAACGGTGAAATTTCTAGTTATAGTTCTAATTATCTATTTAAAATTATTTAAAGTTTACTTGTTTGCAAAAAAACAGCTTTTGGACATATTTGATAGCACTTCTATGCAATATTACTTGATTAAAAAACAAAATGTTAATACCAGCTGGGTATAAAATGTATAATATGTATAACCAGAAACATGTGTTACTTTAAATGTGATGTGTAGGTGATGCTGAATATTATGCACTTCATCAAGTACTTGCATTCAGGCAATATTCACTATGCATCTGTATTTTAAGCTCTATCCATGTCTGAGCACATAATGACCATTACAGACAGTGAGCAACTATTTCAAATACAGCTTTGCTTTGGATTGTTTACAGCTGTGTCTCGTTATTAAATCAATCCAGATCAATTCACACAGTAAAAAAGAACAATAAATCAATCTATTACATTTTAAAATAAAATGTAAATATAACTAGAATATGCACAATAAGCTGCTTGCTTAAGTTTGGAAACATTATATGTGTCTTTGACTTAAAAATCGGATTCCATTTTAGATTTATTTTTCTTAACAAGACAGTTTTTTTTTGTTGTTCTTTTACATTTTATAAAATTTTTTCACCTTTTTTTGCTTTGTGTCTATGATGTTTGGCAACCAGTTACCAGCAAAATTTTCAAAATCTGTTGTTTGTAGTATGTTGACCGTGTCAAGTTTGCCAAAACATTTTCCATCGTTTCTGTTGCTCTCGTTCATGGTTTCCAAAATGACAAAAAATACAATCCATGATTTGTGCGGGATTATTAACAGAAATTGGAAAAGAAGTGAAGAGACATGAACAAGCAGGTTGGAATGGGGGGAGGAACATGTCACGTGTGATGTTTGATTAAAGCTCATCAGCAAGAATGGAATTAAATACATTGGTGAGACCATGTCATGTTGTGTGGTTCAGAGACAATTGTCACGAGGAAAAGACAGGAAGCAGAAATGGAGATGGCAGAGATCACATAGATGTTAAAAGTTCTTTTGGCAGTACCAGGGAGGGCAGACTTGGATGGTTTGGGCATGTACAAAGGAGATATGATAAATATAGTAGAAGAAGTGTGCTGAAGTTGGAACTACCAGGTAAGGAGGCCGAGAGGAAGACCAAAGAGGACCTTTATGGATGCAGTGTAAGAGGACTTATGTTAGTTGGTGTAAGAGAACAGACTGCAGAAGATAAGGTTAAATGGAAGCAGATAAAGCATAAGGGAACCCATGCAGTGAAGAAATAAAAAAGAAGAGTATCAACAACAGTGAAAGAAAGAGGCAGCTCATTTCTTTATAGATGATGATGATGATGAAGTAAATTGTCCTTATAAGAGATTTACCTTAATTCTGTAAGTGACTTGAGCAACTATGTGGGCTTGATGTACAATATAGTGTAATAAGAAATAGTCTTGAACCTTTAAAGTTGACTGATGTTATCTGCCACCGAATGCACAATAGAACTAATATAGTATTTTCCTCATCTGTGGTGAGTAAGCAATTGAAGTGAAAGAAGTGTTTATTCAGAGGGAACCAACAAGCTGAAAACCTGGATGTTAAATCCACATGGATGAGCACATCCTGGTAAGTGATGTATGGATGCAAGGGACTCACCTGAAATCCCCTTTGTTGTTGTTTACTCTGTCAGCTGGGCAGTACGGAGCGGATGTCTCCACTACAACTATTTCCATGTGCTGGGAAGTGTTCCCTCGGGTACTGGTCACCAGGCACTCCCAGCTGCCAGCAATGCCCACATCAATGTTGGAGAGAATAACTTCACTGCAAGAGAAGTGCAGAGATGGATATATGTGACTGCACACAATCATCTGTCCTGCGTACCAGTGAGTTTTCTTTATTTGAACTAATAATTTTTGTTCAAAGTGCTCATTTCTGATTAAATATGCTGCAGTGATATGATCAGTTTTATTTTGGAGCACATTGAGTGCCACTGATTATATTTAGTTTGGGCTGGTGAATAAAGCTGATAGGGATTATGTTAAGGTAAAATCTTAAGAATCCAGGAATGGGTAAAGAGCATAAATCTATGTTTCACAAAATCAAATTAATTTCAAAGACCCCATGTGTGCATGAGCATGTGCCAGCTTAAAATGTTTGATCATTTCTTTGGCTTATCTTTCCAACTTTGTCACGGTGACGCTTATCTCAAACGGCAAAATCCTGATAATACAAAGGAGAGTAAAACAAGGAAAATGCTCATTATTTGTCAGGGTGACTAAATCTAACAATTTACTTTGGAAACAGAAGATGGTATGTCAGTGATTGCAGACTACCTAAAAAAAAATCTTCCACAAAAACACGGTATCCATGATATCAATAACCAGTAGTTTAAATATAATAAAAGACATGACTTGGCTTGTGTGTACTTAAAAAGCTCAAATATTTTATATAAACTATTTAATGTTAACTTAATTAAGCTGCATGTGTTCTAAATGTAATCACAATGCACCATACGCTGAAATATCGCTCAAGCTACTTTAAAACGTTTTTAAATCCTACCAGAGAACAATGGGGATGTTCTCCATCATCCCTGCAACTGAAACATTGCAGCCCAAGCTCTTTAGTAAATTTAAAGATTGGGAAATTAAATTCTGCATTTACCTATCAGGATTAATAACGTAAACACTATTTTAATTATGTATGTTTAAAGTTATCTGGCTGGAATCCCAGAAAGGCTTTAACAGAAAGTGAAAGTCACCTACAACATGAGAAAAAAGTTCTTTTATTTTATGGGTTCTCTCCTTCCCCATTTTCTGTGTCAACACACCTGTGAACTGAAACATTGAGGTTTGATCCTTTTTTCAGAAAAAAATTTACAAAAGGCGTTGAAAAAGAAGAAACCCAAACACTGAGCGCAAAAACAAACATGAAATTGTCCTGGCCTTCAAACCAAGGTTTATTTACCCAATGCGGCTGTGCGTGGAAAGAAAGCGGAGCACCAACCCCACCTCATCACAACTGATCCCAGTTTGGGTATTCCCTATTCTAATCTAATCAGATGTGAATTCCAGATCAAGGTGAAAAGCTCTATAGAGGCCATCAACGAATTCCAACCAGAGTGAAGAAAACTGAACACATCCCGTTTTGTGACTGCACTGCAAGAGATGTAACTCATTTATACAGCAACATCTCTATAAAATATCATGTCATGCTCTTATGAGAACTCATCTCCACTGTTTGTTGTTTAGTAAGAGAAGGAAAGCACAAATGATCTCATTCCCTGAACCAAACAGGAAGATGACACTCCACTGATGGCTTTTTGTGGGCGAGTTCAGAAAATGAATAAAATGAGTCCTGATTTCATTTTCTGCCTTTCACTAAAGCTCTCTTTTCTGATTGCTTTTCTATAAGGTCCTAAATCAGATTTGAACACTTGACTGAAATGATGACATTCTAGGCTACAAAACAAATATATTTTAGTATATTTATTTTTGACTGGTTGAATACATGAGCTAGCTTGTCTAAGATTCAAGCACCACTGGGTATTATTTAATTAATTTGATCCATCATTTAATCATCATTTATTTGTTTGAACAGGAGCCTTTGAATTCATCAAACATCTTCCATTTTGTGGATGAAGACAGCATACATTACAGGACCATACCTAATTATCATGCGGGGAGCATGTTATTAGTAATCTACGTAATCCAATCAGAGATTTTGTTCCAGGTGAACCTGAGGGTTAATATTTCTTACCCCTGTTTCACATGCAGAATCTGTCTCTCAAACATGCACAAACACAATGTCACACTGTCTTTTCATCACTCACTCTTTTTTCTTTTTAAAAATACCTTTCCTCTTCCAGAGGGTGCAAAGCTAGTTTTAAGTGTGAATAAGTTTTAAATTGAGACCTTAGGGCTGAGTGCAGCTAACTCTCTGCAACAAAACTGGGATGTAGGACACAATGGTGATACTATCTCAAAGTCTTATTTAAACAGTTAAATACATATACACTCTATTGCAAGGTATGGAAGACTTAGTCATGGTTACAAGACATGTTGCACAGAATTACTATCAATGTCACAGTTATTCAGAGAATACTCCTCAGTTTCTGCTTAATTATTATACAGTATTACACTATGTAACCATCTGCCTGTGAAATTTAAAACAACAAAAATCTTTTCTATCTTCAGTTATGTATTTTTAATTACACATTTCAACTATCGATAGGTAAGTTCAAAGGGAAAAAACTTATGAAATGCACATTTTCATCCAAGTGATCGATGTCATCCAGCAGACCGCTTCTATGCTATTTTTATTTTATTTTATTTTATTTTATTTTATTTT
>JBAMHX010000018.1:5116779-5149012 GCA_037177515.1 Pseudomugil tenellus | reverse complement strand
CGATCTTATATATAAATGTCTGCTGGGTGAACGAAAGCAGCTGTAAAGACAGGTTATGTCTCTAATGTATTCAGCTAACTGGGATGTTTTCCTTGACCTCCTCTAAAATGTTACACCTCATATAACCACTCCTAGCACACACACACCATTTCAAACACATTCAATTGCATGCAGCGGGCTTCTATATGCGAATGGCTGAGCTCTGTCATGTCCGAAGCGCATGCCCTTGCACACTGTAATTAAAGAGCCGCTACACTGGAGCAGCTGTGGGAAAATAAGCAGAGCACTTGAATAATCACCAGTTGGGGAGCACTTAAATTAGCCCTTAGCTTATCCCAAGCTTGCGAACACGCGCCCTGAATCAGTCAGGCGACCTTACTGTTTGAATCCCTGCCAGTCCAGATCCCACTAACTATCAAGGCTACAATCATGTAACTCACTCCCTAACTTTTTATTTTAAAACTAGGCAGAGCAATCATGGAGAAAATTGCTCGAGGAGAATAAATCACCACAAACAAAAACTCTGAAGTGAGTCTTGTCGCACACACTTCAGCAGCTTTGTGTAGGCTTATGTGACAAAGAAATTTAGAGAACACATCAAATTTGAAAAAAAACTTTTTAATAGTTGTTCAAATTAGTTTCAAATAGTACTAAGTAACTTTCAAAAATAAAGGAAAAAAAGCATCGATAAACAAATTTGCCACCACAGCTGCTCTTGCTTTAGTATGACTCGTTTCTGGGTGCAATGGCCTTCTTATCCTGTCTTTATGTTCAATTTATGTGCTGCAGTAGGTGGCACGAACGAACCATAACAATATCTGAGAATCCCGAGCTCATTGTTTTTTCTGGACAAATCTTGTTCAATCTGAATGAAGCCTTGAGTTATTTATCACATTATAAGTAAACTACTCATGCAGCATGCACACTCCTAAAAAGGATGAGGCATGAAGAATTACGAATGCATTTTTCCCTTAAAATTCTAAAGAACCGAATTGCCCTCAACTTTGTCAATAATATCTACTGAGAAAGACAACTGAGGAGGAAAAAACACATTTAGTGTGACTGTAATCAAAAGAATAAAAAACAAATAAATGAATAAATAAAAAAAATACTAAAAATGTTTTCTAATAAAAGTAATAATAAAAAAACATAAAAATTTGGCTGTGACTAACCAGCCAAATTGCTTACTAAACTCAACTCCAGTTCCAAAAGGTTGGTACACTGTATGAAATGTATAGAGTATGTAAATATTTCAGTTTTCATAAATTCATATCTTATTCCCAATAGAATATAAGTGACATTTCAGATATTAAAAATGAGACATTTTAAATTTAATTGAAAATTTAAGCTTTTTTTAAGAGCTTAGACAATGTGATGCAAAATGTTGTTTAATATCCCATCTAACTGTGTAAACCTCAGGAAGTGAGGAGATCAGTTTGTGGGGATGAAGACCAGCCGATTTCTAGCTGCTCAAACAGTCACCAACCTTTGTTGAAAGAGTTTTAGTTCCATAATGTACCAAATGATTTTTTATTAGTGAAAGGTTTGTACTGTGGCAATGGCCAAATTAAGCTCAGCACCCAAATTCTTCTGGATGCTGACAACTATGCTATTTTTATGAATGCAGCCTGTGGTTCAGCATTGTCCTGTTGAAATATGTAAGGTCTTGCACCAAAGAGACGTCTGGATGGAGCTCTAAAACTTTCACACATTCCATGACTTCAAAGCTGTCCACAGCGTAGGCATTAATGCAACCCCATGACATCAGATATGCAGTGATGCCAAGGGCAAGAAAACCAAAAAACATCCACTTTCAACCTTTGGGTTGTCTCGTGCACATCTCCCAATTCTTCAAATGTGTTGATGAAATTGTATCCTGTAGATAGCAGGATCTTCAAAGTACTTTAAGAAACATTTTGCTGAAAGTGTTCTGCAATGTTTAGATGTAGTTTGTCACAGACTGGTGCCCATCTTGACATCTGAGAGGCTCATCTGAGAGTTTCTTCAAAATACTCCTTTTATACTCAATCATGTTACTGACTGGTTGCAAATTGACTAAAACTTTCGTCTTTATTTACATTTTACACAGCAGCCAGGGTATTTTTTTTTAATTTGCATTGTTTTCATCCATTACTTTTACTAAATAATAATAGAATTTTGAAGAATGACAGCAAAAGACAAACACAGATTACGTCATTACACTGGCACATGGCGGAGAAATAGATGTTTTACATACCCTTGGATCCCACCATTCATGTGAATCTTGAGTTGAATTTAAATATTGCACCTAAAGGAACACTTGATTGATGGTCAACAAGTCTGAGATGCTGACTTCACTGATTCTCCAGATCTCAATTCAACCACTCATTTGTAAGATCTGCTGGACAAACTAGCTTGATCCATGTTGGCACATTTTTACAAAAGGATTTGCTGCAGAAGGCTTGGTACTAGATGTAGCACCAAGCTAGCTAGAGAAGTTCAGTGGAATACACACTCAGATGAGTCAGGGTGGTTTTGCAGACAATTCTGTATCAGCAGGTCTGATGCCATTGAGTAACACGCTATCAACAGATAATGCCTTTATAGCTTCCAGGTGAAGTATAATGAAAAAGGTTGTGCTTAGCTTTAGCAGAGTCCTCGTATGTGTCCATGTGTTCCTGCTGATATGTATTTTCTTCTGACATAGACACAAACATTTTACATTTACAGCCCCAGTCCACTCTTTCTCTATTGTTGTCTTTACAGCCATGACTTTTCCTAGTGTTCTGCTGCAGAATGTCATTCTAAGGCTCCAACATACTTACAGTCTTCTCAGGGCCAGAAGACCACGGAAGGCTCCAGGCTCCACTGTACTTATCAGATTATTCTTCAGGTCCCTGGAGAACAGATAGACACAGTCAATAATGGTAATCTATTCCTCTTACTTCCATCCAGCTGATCCATCTATCCAAAATCATTTAAGTTTAAGCAGTTGAGAGAACATAGTTCATTCACATGATTCTTTCAGATGTTTGCATGATTCCCACCAGAGCCCAGGTAGTAGCATGCTTCCTGGCAACTGGAAATAAAGGAAATAACTTTTTTTTTTTACCAGCTTATAACAGTTTTTATTTTATATATCTAATCAGGAAATATTTCTGTCATGAGTGTCACTGGACAACACCAACTGTTTCCTGTTGGCTGCAGGACTCTATTTCATTCAGTAAAGAGGCAAAAACATGTGTTACCGCCAGCATCCCTTTGTCAACCTACGTCACCTCCTCCAAAAGTTCATAATACTAAAAATGGATCTCAGAAAAATTTGCTCTCTGCTTTTCTCGGCCAAGAAACACTTCCTGAAATTGTATCCTTTTACTTCCACCCCATGTGTCCAGCATGATGAGAATGCAAAGAATGGTCATTCTTTGGGAGATTTTACATGGTGTTTTTCTCTCCATATGAGAAACAATTGAATTCTACTTTGTTTTTTTAAGTTATTTTCAATAACAGGCATAAATTAAAATAAAAAGCCATAAGGTCGCCCAACGGAAACAAATTACATCCAAAGAGATTATTAAAGCCACAGCAATTGCCCCAAAGTGAAAATAAACGTAATGATTGAGCTGCTTATATGTCACAGGGGACAGTTTAGCAGAATAATGGTTTCTGTTGCTTAATGAAGGCAGATGCTTAGTCACTCACCTTACCGAATGGAAGATTTATAGAACCTATGTCGTGATGTGCTGTAAAAACAATCCGAGTACATCCTGTTTTACAGTAATTGAAGTTAATCTAGTGGATGTGAAATATTTCTACCAGTCAAAAGTTTGGACACTTTTCCCATCAGATTTAATGGGAACTTGTGACCGGTAATGTACATTAGTAACAGAAAAATGACTCCTCTCTAAGATTAATGATCTGGATCTTGTTTAATCCAGTATAGAAAGACACATACTTTGTATCTGCATTGACAGGGCTATAGCTAGACTCACACATCCCATATTTATTTCAAAGCTAAGCATGATGTCACCTCATTTTTTGCTTTTTTTTTTGCATTCATGTCTAAAATAGAACTGTACACTTGGAAATGACACTTTTTCAATTTATCTCTGAGTCTGCTGACTTTTCAACACCAGAATATCTAGTGAGACTTCTCGTAGACAACACTTCTCTCCTGGATTCCACTTTGGGGAGAAAAGTGAAGTTGCCTTGCTGACAGATTAAGCCCCTGGCCCATTCGGGTCAGTCAGCAGCTAGCTCTCATCGCCACTCCCACCCGCACGTCTCTTTGATCACAGAAACAGCCAGTGGAGCAAGTCGCTAAGCCTGCAGCACCTCCTTTCATCCTGAACCATCTTGCAGTTCACTACTCTGCACTGTAAATTTGCTGAATGCTCCAAATTTTGCACCTTACTGAGTGACTATCTTACCGAGGGGCAAAGGTCACTGCTCAGCGAGTCCAGAGCTGAAGACTGAACTAATTTATCAGTGTTGCTGTAAAATGCATGTTTCCACTAAAACAATAAAATCGAACTTGCCAATGAACAATTGTGAATGTTTGGATGATCTTCTTAGATAGTCTTGACTCTGAATTATATCAGGAATGATCACAAGCCATATAAAACAAACTATTGCCTTCTTGGCTATCCCTTTTTTAATAAACAAATCCAAGCCAATAAGCACCTACAAATAAATTGTATAAATGATGATGATTGTGTTTCATTTAGTTTTTCAGAATAGGAGGAGTCTGCTACATGCTACAACAGAATGGTGCCAAAGGTTTTAACAATCAGAGGAAACTATTTGAAAGTAAGTTTTGCATGCTCGTCTGCATCCTTTTCTGTGATTTACTGACAGAAATTATAGTTAATCTATTCTGTTAGTAAACTCAACATCTCCTGGTCCTAGATCAAACAAAGTTATCAAAAGGATGCTGTATGTTATAAAAAAAACATATGTATTATAAAAGGCCATCTATTTGAACTCAAATGTTAAGTAAAGCCACAAGCTGCATGAGTTTGTATGCTGTGTGGACCCTGGGGAAATGCAACACCATGTAAAATGCTTCCTATATATATCCAATGAAACTATTGTGTTATATTGCATGGTGTACTAATTATATCCCCGAACGAGGAGTGTCAGGGATATTATGGTTTTACCCTAACCTCCGCCACCATCACTGTCAGATGTCCTTCATGTGAGCGCAATAACTCGAACAATTTTTACAATTTGACTTTGATACTCCGTATACCTGTTTAGGTCCCCAAAGAAAACAACATGGGTCGAATTTCACAATTTTGGGATTTAAGGTTTCCCCACTAGGTGGCGCTTTATGCACGAAAAAAGAAAAAACATTTGATTTTTGGCTACATCTCTTGAACTTTTTCTCTCATTGACCTCAAATTAAGTGGAAATAAAACATCATAACCTCAGGGTGCATCTTGATCTGACGTCATACCAGGCTGGTTCAAAGTATCAACACAAGGTGGAGCTTTGTGACTGAACATGGTTAGCTTTATATTATTATATTGTGTCTATTCAAGGATATTTGAATTGGAGGAATGGGGGGCATTCGTGGATATACCCTTAGTCGTCGCTTCCAAAGGCATAGGTCTTACTTTTTGACACTCTCACACTTACACTCTTTTGCTCTGCATGGTAGCATAGGAGCAGAAAAACCCACATATTCTCACTGGTCATGACTTGCTGATAAAAAATAAAATATCCTGAAAGACTTGGTTAAGTCTTGCTTCATTTGATCATGGCCAAAAATAATTTTTTTAGTTCCTTCTCATTGCTCCTAAATGACACAATCATATTTTTTCACTCATCTACATTATTCGTGTTATTATTAACAATGCTATGTCCTGATCTGAACCAGACAGGCGTTCTAATCCAAAGCACTGCTGCAGCTGTAGCGTCTCCATCTGTCGTTCCAGCGCCGCTATTTTCTGATACAACGCCTCGTTCTCATCAGCCAGCTCAGACGCTCTTACCTTTGTTTCTGGAGCCACACAGTAGTCATCGTCCACTGACAATACCTCAGTTTCCATCTGTACTTCAGAACCGGAATCTGAAACGGGAATCTCAGCCCGTGGGTGCCGTTCCCAAACGCTGTGTCTGGGTGCAGGTAATTGATACCCATTACAGCTGAAGAGAACGGGTATTGCTTCCCTTCTGTAGCAGTTTCAGTCCCGCCGCAGTCACGTTTAGATCTGTGGCATTGAAATGCCTACAACAACCCCGGGTGTTTTTAGGTGGGGTGAAGTTGTCCCTCCGGATCTTCCTCAGCCACTCAGCTCGGATGATCGGATAAACAGGGAATGAAAACTTATCATATTGTTGAAACCAAAAAGACCAAAAAGGCACACAACAATAAACAGCTCACATTCTAACTCTTTGAAAAGTGTGTCGCCTTTCTTGGACTTTCAACATAACAGACAAAGTTAAATGTACAAACAAATCAATGAAAGAATGAGTAAACCGAAGTACTCGCCCACACACTCGGCGTCGGAACGTAACCTGGCACCATATTGTGCACGTAGTCCATTGGATGGTTAAAATAATGGATGACGATTTCCTTTTCCTTTCATCTAAAATCAATTTTATTCTAAATAATTCAGCATGCAGATTAATTTGAATTATGTTTAATGAAAAATATTTGAACTTTTTTTTAACTAATAATTACTTTCTCAAGTAATTATTCTCATAATGCCTTAACTCCCTTAATATATGTTGCTTTTTGTGAGAACATAACTAAAATTAATCATTCAATGCCCAATGCTGGCTACTGCTGTACAAGGAAGTGGTTTAATTCATGTTTAGATTATCATTAACCTGCTCTGAAAGGCCTCCAATGCATCCACAATTTAAATTATATAAATATGTATAATTTTAAATATGTTTTAATGTGCAAATGTGGCTCATAGTGCTTTGACTGGTGTATAAGAATACAAAATCCACAAATTCTAAATCTGTTTAGAATTTTTATTAATGTTCATTCAATGGCAACCTGCTACTTTGCTTTGTTCCATCTCATATTTTCATACCCCATTATGACAAAGTTGCTATAGCAGCAAATCATGAGCGTCATTCATCAACTTACTGAGGATACCGCTCGTTCCACTGATGGACTCCATTTCATAGACAGTAGCCTGTATAAAATATGGATGAAGCCAGAGCACAAATGTTAAACTAAAAGGAAAGTGCCTTAAGGTGAAATACTTCTAAAGATTGTTTGCTCTGGTTCTAACACACTTCTACAAAAAGCACTTTTTTCATACTGTACTAATTCATGTTTTTTTTTCTTTGAAGTTGTTACAATTTCATTGTTTGAACTGCTTCTCCGGATGTTTTTCTGGCCATTGCTGTTGTGGTTACTAAGGTCACACACACTAGGATTGATTTGTTCATCCAGTAATAAAAGACAGGAAACAAGGAGCTGTCTTAAGCTCAGCAAGTAGTAGAGCTGTAATAGGGCTTATAGTAATACTTAATGATCCATCTTTTCAGCTGTCATCAATTGAGTCATTCACAGTTTTACTTTTGTCTCTTCATAGACACCAGTTCATTAATTGCAGATCATCTAGCATGATGCTCAGAGCTGCCGAGACCATCAGAGGCAACAGGCCTCCCTGAAGTGCAGGTTTACAGGTGCAACTACCAGTTAGGAAACAACTACTTGTTTTTAGGGAAACAAAGTACAATTTCAACTAATAAATCAACGCCACATGAAGCAAATGTACTGAGGCACAAGGATAACTTTCTTTGAAAAATCTTTCAAACAAAGGCTGAAAACTAGGACCATTTTTTTCATTAACCTTAAGTAATACTTACTTAAGGTACTATATTTTTGTATATTGTATATAAGGTACTATATGTACTATATTTCTGTTATGATTGTATCTCTACAGCTTTTGTGTAGATACAAAGCAGTTTTTAATTTGGCATAAAAACAAGCTGCAGCAGTTGATTTAAAAATATAAAGTGGTGAAGCAGAAAACAGTAAATCAAAACTATACTTCATTAAATTCTAAAAAAAAAAAAAAAAATTCTAAAGGAACTTTCATCATCTCATTTCTCAAATCAAAGACATTTCTCTCTTCAATTGAGGTAAATTAAATCCATGGCCACATTTTGAGTATTCTTAGAATAAACATTACACAGATGAACATACAAACAGATGATAGCGAATATGGACAGACTGGTTCCACACATCTACAGTAGATACAGCTGGAGCAGCTCGAACGAGATGAATGTTTAAACAATAACCATTTTTCACTCCCGCAGTCCTGCATGTTTGAGCAGCAGCTGCAACCCACAGAATAAACCTCACCATTTGTGGTTTATATTTGCAAAGCTACTGAAGTGTTTCCCAATTAATTTAAACTGCTCTGTATATCTAAACCTACTCGGTTCCTCCTGAGCCGCATGACCCCGATGATAGCTGCCTGTTCCCAATTTGACACTAATGGGCAGATTTCTCCCAGAGTCTAAATGAAAAAACAGTCGCTCTGACATGCTCACTATTAATATACACTCACTGATCAGACACAACGTATAACCTCCAGGCAAAGCAACACTTTGATGGCAAAGTGTATTTAATCATGTAAATTCTAATTAGCTAAATCTCAGTGTTGATGTGATTATTCGAATACCATCAGATTCACTAAAAAGGTCAAAGTCAACGTGAAGCACACAAGCAAATAAAAAAGTGCAGTTTTCTGGGGCCACTTGGGCACTCAACCAAATGGAAAGTGAAGCTGCGTGATGTATTAGATTGTATGCCTACTTAATGAAATGAGACGAGCAGATACATTCATTAGTACGTCTTACATCATAATCCTCCCTGGCATGTTGGTGAAGAGAGCTGCACATCTGTCTGTAAAGGCACCTTGTTTCTAAAAAGGATCCCACTCATCTCAGAGGGCTCATAATCGGATCTGAATACTGTACAGACACACTGTACAGCCAAGCAGGAGAAACACATGTGATTAACTGCAAGAATAATAGAAATTTTGATAATTCCTAAGAAGTTTAAGCAGCTTAACCTAATAGAAATACACCAATAAAAGCAAATATTGGCTAACTCCAGATGTTTTACTGAGGGGATGTGTTGGCCTTTGTCAGTATTATGCCTTTGGTTTTTTTTTGGCCTTATAGTTCCAGTTGAGATCTGGACAGGACAAGGGGCATATAAAAACAAACAAAAAAATTGCAAATGACAGAAATCAAGCAACAGCTGTGAACTCTCAGGAAGATACTATTGTATAGCCAATATGTTTGAATATTTTATAGCACATCACTAATGGTAGTTTACAATTGTTAGCATGTTTAGATGGTAAGAGTGAAAACATTAGCACCATTAAACTTTAACATGTTAGGACAAAGACTTAAAAAAAATTGTATACTTTACAAAAACAAAGCTATTTGTTTGTTTGCTGGGAGGTGGAAAGACCAAGCAGCTTTATTCTGGCCATATGTTTATATGCTTTACAAGGTGTGTTGAGGTGTGTTAAAACTTACTCACCCCCTCAACCAGATGCTCCTCAAAACTATAAAGTCAGTATGGTTAAGCATTTATGCATCAGCAGAGAAGCAAAAATAACAGCTTCTGATTTCGCAATTTTGAGAATTAGAATTTTTGACCAATCCCACAATAGCTGTCCGACACACTGCCAGGAAGAAAGTTCTGTCCAGATGACGCATGGACAACAAGAACTCCCAAACAAGGGTGCTAGAAAAACCAGGATGTGATTTTCTTTGCAGCTCTAGGAAAGAAAATCAGATTACTGTTGTGAAGAATGAGACTTTATGCAAACTTAAATCAATCTTTCATGTTTTTTCCCATCAACTTCAGTTGTTAATCAAGCTTGTCATTAAAATCCTGAAACAAAAGAAAGAATTGGAGTAGCAACATATAAAACTATACCGCAGGAAGAATATGTCACTTAAATGGCAGGAACATCTGAGCTCAAACTCCTCTGGGATGGACCATCCCATGATGAAAGGATGTATACTGGACAGACCAATCACTGTTGTCAACCTTTTCTAGAGGAAAAGGATGCAGTTTGCTTTTAAAGAGAGCATTACAGCATTTCTAGCAAAGCTTCTGTGTATTTTGGTGATGGCAGTATTAATGCAGAATATTGCATTTCAGAGGAATATATGCCATCTTTGAGACAATATCTTTCCCCGTGACATCCATGAAAAAAAGCTCATAGTGCCCACCTTACAAAGACTAAGCTGTAGAGGAGGTTGCTGGACATATGTGCCTGCTTTACTTACTTGTCCCCAAAAGAGGAATTATGAAATGAAAAAAATAAATGCAATAGCACTGTATTGCTGCAAAAGAACTGCACAAAACCTCTGGAACAGGTCATTGCTTTATATACTTCATTTCAGAATGTCTTTTATGGAAGAAAAAGTCTACGTTTGTTTTTCTACCCAACTACATCTGATTTGTATTTAGAACTTAATGCGAACACAAGTTCTTAAAACACACTATATGTGAAAGGGTAAAATAAAAAAAGGACAGAGACTCTTTTCAAATTAGATATCTATGCATGAGACACACATGGTTCCGTTTAAAGATACTTTGATTAAAGGTTTGGTCATATGTTGATTTTCAGCCACTCACTGGGATAACCACCTAATGAATTGTGGGTAAATATGTGCTGAAAGCTTACTAAGAAGCAGTTACTCAAACAGTTCAGTCCAGTTAAACTCAGTCAATGTGTTTGCATTGTGACAAGCTTGTGGCTGCAGCCAAAGTATAAAATGGCAATGAACTCTTCTGTGTGTGTTTGCATAATAAAGATAAAACGCAGAATATGCCTAATGATCATCAGACACATATTTACCAGTCATTCTTCTTGAGTTAATCTTGAGTCAAACTATACAAGCAAACTTCTCTTAAACCGTCCATGTTATCAGTATAAACTGAGAAGGCATTTGCTTCTACAGTATAGTTAAAGTGGAGCCTTTTTTTCCCTTTTCCTTCATTCTGTGCTGTCTGAATCCATTTCCAGCAATAAGTCAACGTTTTTCAGACACTGCTGCAGTGTGACTTACTGCCACTGACAAGCATTGCATATTAAATGTTGTGATTTTATCAGATTTCACATATGACTCAGAGGGAAAAAAAAGCAGCAAAAAGAATAACTATTTAAAAAAAGTGGTCACCATCTTTTCACCACACAATCACAATAGTTTAAGTTTGCAGCCAATTTAGGAGAAGATGCTTAAAGAATCATCTTTGAGCATCCGATAAAGATTTTTTTTTTGTCAACACCTTCCTATTTCGGAGCTGCTGCTCTCATCAGTGTGAGATATTTCTACCAGAACAAAGCAAAAAGGTCTTGGAGAATATGAAGCAAATTCTTTTAGGATATGCTTTTGATGTATGCCTTCTTGCTCTTTTGCCTTTAAAAGGAAACCAAAGGAGCATAACATTATAAAGAAACTTCCACTACTCTTGAGATCAAAATAAACATTTTAAATATTCATATTATATGAGGTATAACTGACAGGATTTAGCAGCCATCTGATTGGATTATACTATACAATCTGTAATAATCAGCCCACAGAAGTAAGACACACTGGGAAAGAAGAATCCATCCCTCCTATTTCTCCAAACTTGGTTCGCAAATCGGTCACACCCAACATGCTCACATTTCTTCTCAGCTGTGACTCACCAATGATCTCCTGTAAAGCAAAACTATTCCTATTTATCCATATCATACCCAGGAAAACAGTGTGTTGCTACATTAACACCAAATCAAAGTTCAGATTCAGTGAAACAATCTTTGGCATAAATTATGGTGCAAATGCTGAAGCGGAATTCATGACTTAATCACTGATAATTGCAAATTAATGGTTAAGTAGTTAAGAAGAAATTGAATATGTAGCTGACATAATAAGCACTAACATGTTTCAGTTGTTTAATTAAGTAAATTCATTACACCTACTCATTATTTAAAGAAAGAAAGAGAAAGATGCAAACGGATGTTTGTTAATTTTTTGGGAAATGGCTTAAATGAACTGAAAGGACTAATTATTTTTTCAATTTCTACAAATCATCTAACCACTTGAATCACAAAATAAGCATATTGACGAAATGATTTACAAGCTCTCTTTTGTTCTTCTTTAATCAAGTGTTATTGACCCAACTAAGCCAAGTATTGTCTTTTCTCCCATTGGAAAAAAAAACTGTTCAGTTTACACACACACCATCACTACCCATTTCACGGCTGCACTCTGAACTTCACCCTGTTGTATATTCTCATGCACAGCCGGCCAGAGGATGTCCTTCACCAATCTACCACTACCTCATCAATCACCCCCCAGCAAGGAGACGAGCTCATGAGGAAGACTGAATAAATGTCACTTTGTAGGAACAACACGAGGTGCAAAATTTTTTAAAAGGACTCTTCCTCACACCTCATATTTCTGCTTCCCGAAGTGACAAATCACATATATCATTTCAAATTCTGATACTGTGTTTGAGGTCTAGGCTGTCCATTCAGTCTGCCTACAAATGCACTACAAATCTGGTGAGATAAATGGTGCTTGGTCAAACAGTTAAAAAATAAGTAGGTCTATGAAGAATAAATGAACAGTCATATAAAACATTAAAGCTACAGTGCTATGTCTGCAAATATACTTAGGTCCTTGTAGCTTCAGTGGCATCTATATTTAACTTGTTTATTTAAAACCAATTTAAAACCAATGATGTTATAGGGGAGTTCAAGAAGGTCTGTTGACCACACTGCATTTAAAAAAGATAAAATTTAGATAAAATTGCATTAGAATGTAGTTTTAGTCCAAACTATCACAAATATCATGTTTGCTGTTTTGAAAGCAGCATGGTTGGCATGGGAACTGTAAATTACGTCGTTCTGCAGTGGGAACCGCTGTTAGAGTGAGATTCAGTGTCCTGAACAGAGAACAGTGATGGGCTTTGTTTCTCCTTTGCTCCCATGGGACCTAGTTTGGCTGACAGTAATAGGCCGGTATCCATATGGGGGGGGATTCAGGCCATCATCCAACATACAGGGGCCCCTCCATTAGAGGACACTATCTGGGACAGAGCGAGATTGCACATCCCTGAATACAAAAATGCCACTTTGATCCATATTATTGAGCATATTTACATACACACCAAAACTCTGATCAATACAAGATCATTCTGGAGTTACCAGATAATTTAAAGAGGTGAACTAGATAGCATAATCTTATTTCCTTCATCAGATAATGGTACTTGATCATAAGACCTTCGTTGTTTCTTTCTTTCAGCCTTTTTTATTAAGATACAGAAGTTTTGGCATCCCAATATGAGAAAAACACAATGGTGTGCAGCAGCGAAAGGCAGAAAATAAACTAAGCTAAACAAGCACACAGTCTGTTTGGCTACATATTACCTTCCACAATAATGCCCAGCAAATTCCAAGGGCCTCATTTATAAAGCTTGCTTATGCAAAAAACGGGCCTGAAATTTGTGTATAATTTTTTACAACTCGACGTAGAAGAGTGCGTACCTCTGCGCCAACTTTGGACCTGGCGTAGTAACATTTTGGAGATGGAATACTGGCTTCACAGCTGATAAGATAATACATTTGAGCCATTTAACACGTTTGCCATCATTCACACTACACATTGTGTTTTTGTAATAAAAACACGAAAAAACAAATTATTATTCACATGCCTCAAAACTGTGTTATTTATTCCATAAATGCGTTTTTAAACATCCGAGCACAGTATGCTCATGCTAAAAACGTCATTATGCTTATTGGTACATTAATTGTAACAGGGGGTCCAGCAATCCGAGTATACTTGGATATACAAATATCGCCACGATCGTAAAGTCACACGATCATAATGTGTCACAATGGATGTGCTTGCACACTTCTTGAAGATGATGCCAATGGTAGGATGAATACAGGGAGACAGGAGAAATCATGAGGATTTCCCGCCAATGCTAATGACTGATAAGCCGACTTCCTCTTAGAGTTATGTAAAGATTACGTTAAAACGTTAATTCCATTAATGTAAAGGTTATTTGTAAAGCAGATATGATCCTGACAAACTCAGATGTGCGGTAGCTTTCCTTATGTTTGTAAAACCAAGACTAAGATTGCCTTCCTTGTCTCCACCTCACTAACAAACACCTAGATTTCAGTCTGAAAAATTACATTCATGTGCAGTCACAGTAGCCCTGATTCTGCTACAAACACTCGCTGATTCATTTGCTGATATATTTATGAGCTGCTTTGCATTGACCATGTATGGTAGAAAGTAGGTGTGAAGGGGCAGAGACATGAACCAAATTTACCTGGACAACCTTTTCAGCAAGGTTGTGATTTATAAAAGGAAATTGCGTGAACTTGAGCGTACGCAATGTTTTTTTTTTTTTAATCATACTTATACTTTAGCGTACCAACTATTCATTTTTTTTTCACTAAGCAAAATTCTAGAAGTGATTCTACGAAAAGTTTTATAAATGAGGCCCGAGATGTTTTGATCTTTAATAGGACTTCCTTAAAAAGGGCATTAAAAATCTGCAGCTCAACTAAAACGATGCAGTTAGAGCTTTACCCAGGACAAAGACATCTAATCTTTTTACACTGGCTTCCAGTCACTAACATAATAGACCTTACTTAAAACCCAACTGAATGTTGACAAATTGCAGAATGGTTTGGGACCAGCATGCATCTGTGATATGTTCAGTGCATACAAACCCAGCAGAGCTCTTAGATCCAAAGACTGAGGGCAACTAGTCCAGACCAGAGTCACATGGAGAAACAGCATCCAGCTGTTATGCAGTGAACTACCAGCAGAGATTAAACTTTCACCAAGTGTAGACACTTTAAATCCATGGTGATTCAATTAATCTATTCCTTTAATCATTTTAGTTTAATTAAGGATTTTATTGGGATTATTGTTATTTGTTGCTGTCTTGTACTATTTGTTATCACCGCCGACAAGGTTATGTAATCGTCGGCGTTTATTTGTCTGTCTGTTTGGAAGGTTTTCCTTGCTTCAACACACCTGACTCAAATGGTTCATACCAACAGCTTTTTGAACAGTTCTGCACATGTTTGCTAATTTCCCATTAATAATTCAGATGTGATGCAACAGTGAAGCATCTAAAACCTGTTCAAGATTTGTTACAGATGATAAACTTAAAAAACATAAAGAAGTGCCTAGTAGTGATTTGGCTAAACTAATGTGCAAGAAAACACTCAGGAAAGTGATTTAGTGTAGACTGAAGTGTCCTAACTAGAACAATGAATTTCCGAGAACATATGCTTGAGGACACAGACAGCTTAAGTTAAATGTATTTATGTATTTACATACAGCAAGAAGACCAGCTCTTAACTGCTCCTCTAATCACCTCGAAAGCCTCCTAAAGCGAGTAAATGCATCCAACACCATCTCATTTGCTTGCTCCATCCTCAAAACTCTTATCTATCTTTCTTCTTCTCATCTCTCTCCCTCATCACTCATTACATCTACACATCTTTCTTATTCCTCATCCATTGAAAGCCCTTCTTCATTTCTCAATTTCTATCTCCCTCATCCATCCAATCACATCCATCCATTGTCCCATTCCTTCAGCTCATTTATCCATCCCTCAGAATCCATCATATTTCAACCTCATCTATCCTCTCTACCTCATTCATCCAATGTCTGCCTCACCCAGTCTTCCACTTTTTCATCCAACCTTCCAATTTTTCAATAAATCCTGTCTTTTACACAAATACATCTTCTCATTACATCAATCAATTTTATGTCCTTCCTCATCCCAAACTATTCATACATTATTTTTTATATATCATTTATCAGATTTTTTCCAATAACTCCCTTCTTTTCCCACAACTGTGTTGGTCTACAGTTGACTCACCTCATGACCTCCTGACACAGAATGAAAAATTAAATGAGCTTTACAGTTCTAATTCTCTTTCACACACAAATAGATTGAGTCTTAATTTGTCCAGTTATACAACTGGGGCGGGGATTATCAATACTGTCTTCTATCTCCTTGTAAACACTTGTACTTATATGGCGCTTTTCCAGTCATGTTGACCGCTCAAAGTGCTTTACGTTTTACACTATATACACTACATACATTCACCCATTCACACACACACTCACACCCCCATAGGCAGCTTAGGGTTCAGTGTCTTCCGTGTCCCATGGACACTTTGACATGTAATCAGGCGAAGCCTGGAATCGATCTCACAACTTTCCAGTTGAAAGACGATTGCTCTTCCACCTGAGCTACAGCTGCCCATCATCCCATCCATCCCATCACGATGATCATACTTAGTCTCAATCTTTTTGTCAATTTAGAGTCATCAATTAACCCAACATACATATTCTTGGATTATGGGAGAATATGGAAGAATAGTAAAAGAAGTAGAAAGAGTCAACATGGACAAGGAGAGTATGGAAACACCACACAGAAAGGCCTTGGCTGAAGTTCAAATTCAATTCAATTCAATTTAATTCAATTCAATTCAACTATACTTTATTCATCTCCAGAGGGAAATTAGAGATTCCAGTACAGCCCAAAACCAAGATTACAACACATAACAGGCATATGCAGACATTAAATAGGTAATGGGTGAACTGAGGTGCTGTCAGCCTGAAGCGGCAATCTGTTGCAGATTAGGAAGAAATACCACATTAGGTACATCTGAGATGAGATAAAAATCTAAGCATTGTATTCAGCATATCGACAGACCCCGTCAAACAATTTAACGCAAACAGAGCGTGCCTAACAGTCCAACCTGAAGACCCTCACTAGGAGGATGTGGAGCAGAAACAGTGAAAACAGGGAAGTGTCTGTGTAGCCAGGGACCTTCTAGATTTGAGCTCTTCTTGTAACATCATTACAGAGAAGAAATAGCATTTTCAAATTTAAGATTTGTGCTGTAGCCAAAGAGGAAAGGTTAGCATTCTAACAGGCCATTATAAGTAGGTGAATAATGTCAACACTAAATGTATTATCAGTAATGCCAGCATGTTATTATCTATGTTTGCTAACTGAATGCTGTCTTAAATGTTGCTCAAATCATGAGAGTACCTGTAAGTACTTTCAGAAAAAAGGGCAGTCAACTATTGATTTGAGACTTCTATTGACTGCTGCATGTAATGAAATTTACATTACCTCTACTGTATTGAAAAGGTGAACAAAGATCTCAAAAGCAGAACTAATTAAAAGAACTAAGAAATAAAACCCGTATGCATGCCTAGATAACACCAGTGGTAAATAGAAAAATATGCTCTGGGATCACCACATTTCCACTGCTGTTTTAGAAAATCTGTTTGTTGAAGTTCATTGGGACCACAGCTGCAGCACGAGTAGAGCAAACACACACACACATGGCTTATTAAGCTTGTCAATCAGCTCCCAATTCAGCCCAACCCTTAGACTGAGTCAGCCAGCCAGCCATGCAGCAAGGAAGTCGGTCAGCAGGGCCATAGACGAGGGAACATCTGGCAGCCAGTTTCAACTCACTAAGGCTACCTGGATTTGCATCAACTGCTAATGACAGTTGCATCTCTGCCAAAGGCTGCACGTGAACAGACTGTACCCAGAGAGCAAGGTGAAGGAACGAAAAGGCTTCAACTTCCCCTGCAGCCCTTTGACGAATGCCCAATCATCAATCTGATTGAGCAGGAGAGATAGAAGCTGAAATTTGTAATGATGCTAATAACACCCAATTTGAAAGGTGACGTCATCCTGTAGATCCACCAACAACACAAAAAATGATAGGTTAAGAGTCAGAATTATTCTAATGACATTAACCCAGTATGATTTTAACTGTCAAGTAGTCAAAGAGTCGCCAGTCAAACTGTCTAAAACAATTTTACAGCAGCCACTGATGTAGCTCATGTATGTTAGAGAACTTCTTATATCGGCATGCAGACATGTGGGGATGGTTGATTGAATGGAGGAGAGCTATCAAGCTGTCTGCTCTGTGTGATTTCAACCCCAATCTGATTTCCTAATCATCAGCTGACGTTGGTGTCACCATCAGGTAGAAAATCAGCGATCACCAGGCTGGACGGAGGTGAAAGCAATCAATATCTGACTACAGGAGGCCAGAGCCGGGGGGAAGCCATCACAGAGCTTCTAATCAGGCTCTGTGAATACAACCCTTCGCATATGTGGCATACGGAGCGAGATTCATCAACACGGACCGGGGCTCGTCAGTCATGCTGTCAAATCTCCCCAAACTTGGTGCTGCATTATTCTTTTATATAATGCTATATATTATCCCTTTTAAGACATTTACTGTGGTAGCTGAATCTAAGCAAGGAGCCTGAGAATTTAGAAAAAAGCAGTATGGAGTTTCCTGAAGGGTAAAAACTGATTTGCCTCTATTTGCCTTTTCCCAGCTAAGTCACAATGCTGCTGTGATGACAGCAATTAGGACTCTGGGGAGTAAAAAATGGTTAAAGAGTGTTTGATTTAAGTACTCACAGCTTTTCCATAGCAGCCAAGCCATAGAAGGAGCCATTCCTCAGCAGAGAGATCTTGTTGTTGCTCAGGTTTCTGTTTGCGGACAAAGGATACAAGGCAGAGAAGATGAAGTGAGCCAACAGAACAACTAAGCAGAGGTACATTTGTAAATATCACAAAAGGAGAGCTGGGGGAAATTACTTATTCAAATGGCTGATAAATTGTTTATCCGCCAACTGTCAATATGTTGGCATGAGATAAGGATTTAGGTCTGATGAGATTGGAGTTGTAAATTAGTCATCCAGGACACGTTTCTATCCTGTTTATTGCTATTTGTGTTTAGGATGGGTAATGATCCAAGTCGCAAGCCCTCCTCCACTCCTCCATGTCAAAATATCAGCATAATGGAACAGCTCGAAGAAACGCAGTTTCAGCACAATTCAATCACCCATTCAACACATCACAATGGCAAACAAATCAATGAAATGCATCAGAGAGATCTTTAAGTGACGTATTAATATTCAGGGGGGTTGCAGCGCCTCATTTTGATTACTTCTGTGGAAGCGGAATTTCTATTTTTCCAACCCTCCATTTTTGGATAAATTATGACATTGCTGAATCTAAAATGAGAAACTATACATTTCCCTGAGTGATGCATTAGTCTAGAAAAAAATAGAGCTTACTGACACACAGACATGCATGAACAACTTTGTCACATTATTCAACACATGGACCTTTGGAGTTCAGGTTTTCATCTGACCTTAAAGCAGAGACCCAGAGGAAACAGTAGATGTATCTGCTTACAGTGGATGTGATCACATCCACTTAAAATCTTTCTGGTCAAGCTTTTTACTGTCCCAGTCTACCTCAATTCCCCCAAGTGCATCATGACTTTAAATCTTTAACCTTAGTTCAAATATTTATAAATGCAAAATAAAAGTAAATGTAGGTTGTCCACTTGCAGAGCAAGGAGGGTAAAACTTTACAGGAAAGCACATAGACTGACAGTGCATATGTTCTAACCTTAAAAATGAAGAAAAAGAAAACCCACAGCAACTAATTAGACCACATACAGTCAGTGTTAAGGGTTGTCTGGATGAGGGCTCATGTCTCCTTATCCAGACACCTAATAACGTCCACCATCTTTTTTTCAGTTTAACCTGACAACACCAAGTCATTCGCACCTTAGAGCCAGACACAGACAGAAACAGTCATATAATATAGGGCAGGAAGGGGCTAAAGTTAATGGGGACATCTATAAAACACAATATATTTTCTAAGTTAGGACTTATTTCGGCTCTTTGTTGCAGGGACGTTCTTTCTGTGATGTTACATTAATTCACTAACTAGGATTATTAGTTTAAATATTTTTATGTAACTGATCATATATAAGTAGATGGCAGCCAACTGTTGGCTGAATAAACAGGAGGAATATAGCAGAGAAAACCGGATGCCACAGAGAAACATGCTGACACATGGGATACAATTACTCACAATCACACAGAGAGTCTATGAATGAGTCTGGCTTTCAGGGTAACAGTTGTCCCAATCTTATACACCGGGTCCAGTGTCTCACAGACAGAAACAAACTTTAAAGTTTCCTCCTTTAGACTGGTATCAATTCAGACAGTGAAAAGCAAATTATCAGAGCAGGAATCCCCAAGTCCAGTCCACAAGATCTACTATCCTGCAACTTTTAGATGCATCCCTTCTCCAGCACCTGAATTAAATGAAAGTCTCGTTACCAGGTCTCTGCAGAGCTGAACAACTTGCAGACGAGGGAATTCACCCATTTGATTCAGGTTTGTTCGGGAAGGAAAGCATCTAAAAGATGCAGGGTAACAGATCCCGAGGACCAGACTCGGACATCATTGAGCTAGAGGTTGACAAGTGTCGATCTGGAAAGATTGCATTCCCTTACACCATTATTACACTCTTGACACTCTTCTATATTCCATTTTGTGCGGAATAGTGTTGGTGGTAGATGCATGGTGTGTTTGACATATTAAAAGCTGGATGAAACCTAATGAAACCCAAACTCTGTAATTCAAAGCAACATCAAAGACTTCATACTGATTTGTACGCTGGCTGTTAAATAATGTGCTGCAATATCACAGCCAGTTGCAATGTAGTGCAAATCAGGAACAAAACAGTCACTAAGCATCAGCTACACTAATTATTCTAAAAGTGGTTAAAGTGACTTTGTTAATGCATGGCTAATGCGGTAACTTTCACAGCCCTACTATTTACATTTTTGTTTTCAAGCCAAAAATGTGATAACAGGGGACTGCTTCTCAATTTGCCGTCTCACTGCACATTTCTGCCAAAGCAGCTTAGCCAAGTCAAAAAAAAAATGTTTCCACCTCCAACTTTAAAGCGGCAGTGATCAACAATTTATACAGAAATCTATCACCGACATGGTGGTAATGACTCGCATATTTACTGTTTTCATCCAAGCTGTGGTAAAAAAGATGAAAGCAAAGAGTTCTAAAGACTGCATACAAATAAGCAGCCATTCTAGTGTTACTCCAATAGTTTGTGTGAGATATGTGGTATTCATTTGGTTCCAATCTGATGGCACCAAGTTTGCACACTGCTGCTGTAAATTGTGTTTGAGATAAATACTGTTCATGACGGAAAGCAACAGTGCATTAAAATAACTGACGTTCATTTGTAATGAGAGCTGCACAGTTGTGTGTTGGTTAGCATTGCTGCATCACAGTAAGTCACTGGTTTGATGGATAGACATCTGACAATTGCTTTCAAATTAACGGTTTCAATTCCCGGTCCAGAAAGTAAAAATCCTATTCCGCAGCTGTTCTGACTAGTCACCAAACCTCCTGAATTTAGTGAGCACTCTTAATCTGCCAGGTAAACGAGCCTGTTACTGAAACATGTTCTACTTGTACAGGTAGATACAAAAACATGACTGGATGTCTACTTTATGGCACCAGGATTTGACACCGCCTACAACAGGTTCAGTTCGGTCCTATGAAAGCAGCAATCCATGATGTTTTCTATGTATTCCTGTTTTAGCACACCTGATTGAAACAAGGCCTACGCCATCGGAAGTGACGGCTAGGGGTATATCCCCAAACACCCCGAATCCTCCTATTCCCCAATCAATAATATGAAGCGGCACATTCTTCTTCCTGCTTCTGAGTAAGGCAAATACTTTTTTCTTCCCTCCCGCCTGTGAGATCCTTTGCACTGTCTGCCTATGTGTATTTCTCTAGTAAGACCGTCTCTCTGCACTTCTTCCTGTTAAAATCATTTTGGATTTGGTCAGCTGGACAAACAACGAAATTGACCAAAACTTTTTCACCTGGAGAGCAGCAAATGGGGACCCCGCATGTCCGAGGGAGACACACGGCTGGGTACAGGAGGACCCTGTACATGGAGACCCCTGTGTCTTACGGTGATGTCTCTGGATGATCATCTTATCGGCTTATGACCACCGGTTTCCCTCTGTTTGGAATTTAGTGGATTTCTGGTGAGTCCCAACTTGGAGCTGCTGTGGACTGGACTGACGCAGACAGCAGACACATGTAACCGTGCTGAACACTGAACTCTTGCTCTGAACGAGCTGAACCGCAAGCTGGATGCCACTGGGCAGACTGTCTGGGGTTTTTGGACTTGTCCAGGGTGTAACAACTTTTTTTCATCTCTTTCTATCCATGTGTTGTGTTCTGTCCCCCATTGCAAAGGTGTGCTGCGATAGGCTGGCTGCACATAAGAACAGTTATTACCTGTATATGTCTGTATATGTCTACTGTGTGTTTGGTTTTCACTGTACTGGAAACTTGAATTTCCCTCCGGAGATTAATAAAGTATCATATGTATATATTTTATCTGCACTTGACTTAAGGTCAATGAGAGAAATGGTTCCAGATATATAGCCAAAAATCTGATTTTTTTGTGTGTGTGTGTGTGTTTGTGTGTGTGCTTAAAGCACCACCTGGTGAGGATTCAATCAATCCATTAATCGTGAAATTTGATACAGCCTATTCTCTTGGGGATCTAAACAGAGATACTGAGTATATAAATCTAATTGTAAAAATTGTTCGAGTTATCGTACTCACACAAAGGATATCCGCAGGCGGCGGTTGGGGTGAAACCATAATATCCCTGACACTCCTCATTCGGGGATATAAAAATATTAGAAACGTAAATATTACATGAAAGATCAGTATGATATTTAAGTTGCCGTTAACTGAGCAGTTTGGCCAGTAGACAAACTGAAAGGGGTCACACTAGGGGGCAAATGGAAGATTATGTGCTTGTTTCCCTGCAAAGCACTTCATCAAAATGGGGGTGAGTGCAATACGCTGTTAGTCATGTAGTGATGTGATTTGGGATCTTTTGGCACAAAGATGAATTCAGAAAACTTGAAGCACTCTGATTTGTTTCAGGGAAGAGATGAAAATGTCTGTTAAAAGGCCATTTATGTTCCCTTACATATGTAAATGGGGACGTCCCACTGCTCTCATACTTCCATTTGTTTCAACGTAGTAGTGAGCATTCTTGACTTCAGTATTCAAATCTGCATTTTGATAACAGCTGTAGTGATAACAGACTACTATAAAGCTGTTAACAACCGTCCAAAAACACTGGAAGAAGTAAAAGAAAAAAAAAAAAAAAACTTTTTCTCAGCTTCTTCTGTTAAGTATTGTTTGTGGTTTCTATCATCTTTTTCCTATTCCTCTTCTTCTCTGGTTTGCACCCTGTGCTGGTTGCATGTCAGCTATGCAACTCGACACTGCCATCAATAATCCCACTGGTTTTGTTCTGATTTCTGTGTCAAGTGACAGACAGCTAACCCTCTTGAAAACAGACCAAATTAATGCATGTAGCTAATACAGGAATTGGCCCAGACTGTCTGCGTGCTGTCTGGGCCAGTTTGCTTATCTGTCTTCTGCTTCGAGCATAAATGGGCCTTAAGACAGGAGCCAGCTCATATGTCTCAGAGTCTCAGAGCACCACCTAGGTATATCACCAGCTCCTCGCACCTGCATGTGTTAAATTGCCTCAGGGACATATCCACATCAGCTATGTCAAGGCAGAAAGTCTTCTTCACTCTGGCAGAGAACAGCTTTCTCCAGGGGGGGTGATACACCTCTATACATGTACCCAAAGTTAGCAATGTTGTGTAAAAGGTTCTCAATTTTCTGACGATATGCATGTTGTTAGTTAGATGGCAGAGTTTGCACTCGCTGATCTCAAAGCCATCTCACTGCCAGATTTGAAAGCTGAGTTCCGTGTCTTTAGCATTTTGCGCACCTAAGCTGTCACCCTGGGTTTTTGATTATGTTCTTAGTGGCGCTGAGCCATCCAAACATATGCAGAAGTAGGCTGACACAGACAAGGTTTACTCAATCACATATGCAGCCAAGTACTAATATTAGATCAAAATTGTTGCTGATAGGCTTTGATACAAAGGCATCTAATTTCTTACAGACCTTTAAACTATGATACTGCTGAGTGATGGATGATCATACACATTGTGCATTTTTCTGCAACTGAGATTCACATCATTTTAAAAACACACCAGATGGAGTTTCTGGATTTTATATCAATTCAAAATGTGACTGATCCAGGCAGCTCTCAATTCAACTGCTACACAACTGCTCTGCTCTTTTGACTTTGTACATATATACAGTCATGTGATCAACTTTTCTTTTGCACTTTTTTGCCTGTTTGACATTGCGTAGCTCCTTTATCAGAATTCCCACCCCAACTCCCCCACCTGCACCTGGGGACACACTTTTAGATGTGCACAAGGTCAGATTCCTTCAGTAGAGAAAGAGAGAAAAAGAAGTGACTGGGATGTGTTGCTAATCTTCCCCCTGATGACAGATTGGAAAGAGAAATCCAACAACGAACTGCGTTGAAAGAACAAATTGCTGGGAGAGCAGAGTAAAACTATATCCACTGAAAATGTGGATGTGAAGATTTACACTGCACACATGAAGCAAGTAAAATGTGTTCACGAATTCATGAACAGCTAAGGATTATTTTGAGGGGAGTCAGGGGACTAACAAGAAATATAAATGTCTAAATAAATTGTACATTTTGCAAATTTCATTAATGGCATTAACGATCTTGCTCATATGTTCTCTTAGGGCAAGTACTGTTTCCTCCCTGGATAGATAACAGTGATCTTGGCAGGGAAAGCAATGTTTGAGACAGGAAGTCCCCTCTCATGCCAGGATGGACTCAAACTAATGTCAGCAAATTCCTAATCATCATGTAAGACAGTATTTACATTTTAGCTTTCCCCAAAAGCATTGAATCTAGTAAAGTCCATGAAAGAAAAAATTCATTTTGTATGAGGGCAGAATGATATTAAGAAAGAAAATAATTAACTGCAAGAGACATACATGTAACACAGTATGAGTAAAGGCTTTTTACACAAGTTCAGCCAGTTAATACTGATGCTGCTGCTTAGTTTTCCATTGTTTCACAGACACAAAAAAATCTGCTTTATATTGTTTGGGGCCTCTATGTGTCACTAAAACAGCTCTGAACTAGTCACACATCGAATACTATCCCTAAATATGTCCCTTAACTTTAAGACATTTGAGGAACATCCCTTTAGTTCTGCAAGTTGTCAGGTCAGGCCTGTGTACATGCAGATTTTTCCAAAACATTCTATAAGATCTGGGATTTATTTATTCTTAAATTAAGATTTACAACCTTTATTGTCCCAAAAAAAGGAGCTCAGTGCTATGAAGAATAACAAACATCATGAAAAAGAGAATGTGGTATCAGTTCAGTCTTCAAAAGATTAACCACATGCATCAGATGAACTCCCATTCATCTAAAGCGGTTTTACGCAAAAACTGGTGTGAAGCATCATGAGAGAGACTCTCCTGATAGCTTGGTCCTTGTGTTTCTGGTAATGAGGGAATGTTTATTTTTCCCAGTACAATACAATCCACTCTGATTGACTAGAGTTGGTGTGATCAGCTGCAGAGCTGTAGAGCGTTTGCATTCGGTGGAACCGTGGGGTTAGGGAGAAGGTGAAGAACATCAATCATCATCATCATTTTTGTATCATGTGCGTAAAATGACTATGCAGCAGTCATTTTGCCACAACAAGGCTAAAAAGTGGACATACATGTAGCTGCAATGTAGCAGACACATGCAATGTACGATTCATGACCTTGATGCAATGCAAATGTAGGTTAAATTCTTTTTTTTTTTTTTTGAGCAACCAGTAGTTGATACCATGCAAATACGTTTTAGTCCAAATATGAATTGTTTACATTGTTTGCATGTAGAAGGATGCTTTCAGTGGACAGTGATATTTTCTATGTGGCATCTATTTTTTAATAAGGCAAATCTTTTAAATATTTTTTCATCACAAATCAATAAAATCATTTAAATTATGAGTATATGATAATTATATCACCAAAAGTAATCTACAAGTATATTTTATGGATTTTTGTTGTTGTTCATCGAAATAGCACCATACTGCTGCAGTTTTGTTTTTTTAGCTTCATCCTGAAAAACAGCTCTTTAAAAGCAAAAGATAGATGATATAAGTCAGCATGCAGTCTTTTAGACATGGTGTGGAAAGCTGAAGAGGTCAATTTCACAATATTTCACACGATGAATTAGAGAAAAAATGCCCAAAGCCCTCAAAAGGGTTTTACTTGCAGAGGCCAAATGCAGTTTGTGTTTCATTTCTAAATCCAACACTTCAAATTGTGAAAAACTGCAGCTGGTTTGTAGCTGTATCTGTGGTTGGTCTGATAGAGCGAAGATAGTCGCTAAGATCCTGAGATGCCGATGCTGCTGCTGTGTTTTATGTCTCCCCTCTGTTCCCCACTTTTTTCTGTGAACGGACTTACAACTAAGGGACAGGCAGCTTCTGTTTGTGCAAAGTCAAGCGTGCTCTTTGGAATGTGTGTATGTGTTTGTGTGTCTACAGGCCGACCCCTGCGTGCCTATCTCAGGCCTCTGCATAACGTCCAGGAAATCACAGGAAAAACAGAATTGAACATTATGTAAACAACGCATGAAAAACTTCTGGAGGAGTCATCCAGCTGTCTATTTACATTAGCAATTATGTTTTGTGTAGATAAGCTGCCTTCAATGAGGAGAGTGAGCAGAGATTTGCTATTGTGTCTGTCTCTCTGTGTGTAACAAATGGTGCATTTCATTGCTTACTGTGTTCCAGCCACAGGCAGACATGTTTGCTAAATGAAAAATCATTTTGCTTTTCCCAAAAAGCTTTATTTTTCTGATTCTGATATACATTTTCAAAACTTAAGTTTCATTTCTGTGCCTATTTAATTAAGCTAATGCCAGTTTGTCCATATTTCTCATTTATGTACTTGACAGCTTTAGGACTTCAGATTTGAGACTGTTGGCTAAACAGAACTAAAAAGGACTTGTGAAGGTGATTTTTTTAAATAATTCATGGTTTATTAGATACATAGAAATGAACTGATTAATCTGTAATGAATGCAATTGCCCTAAATCCCATCATTTCAAAGTTGACGTCAGCTGTGAAGCTCAGGCTGATGCTGATGATATTAATTTTCATTCTTCAAACCTTTTTCCGGTTCACATAGACAAACTCGTTCTCACTTGGAATCCTCATATCAACATGAGTGAAGTGACTCCATTACATTTAGGAAACTGGACATTGCTGCAAATTGCCTTTTGATGTTGGCCTGTTCTCCCACAGTAAGGAAAGTTAATGCATCAAGTAGTCGTTTTAATAATGCTGTCTAAAACATATAGAATTATTTAGATGTGGGATGGCTGAGATCTTCCAAACGTAAATAAAATGTCAACAATTAACTTTACCCCTTGACACTTTCGGCTGCACCTGTCAGATAATTCCTGTTTGAAAGAGCCGTTTGCCGGAAACCTGAGTCATCTTCAGCTGAAGATGTACCGCGATTTAACGGTTCTGGTGCAGTTACTGTGAAGTATTACACACTTGTGTGTCAGCAATATTTCTCAGCAATTTACTCAGGTAATACGCTAATCGCTACACATCTCTCACAATTAATGTACCAATAAGTGCAATAGTGATATTTTAAATAGTGTGAACATACTGTGCTATGATGCTTAAATACATATTTACAGAATAAATATCTCAGTTTTGGAACATGTTTATAATATTCCATGCTTCCATGTTTTTGATTATGAGGATACAAATTGAATGTGGCTTAAATTAATTTTCTCACCAGTTTTTTTCTCTCCAAAGTGTTACTACTTATGGTTCAAAGTCGATGCCCCGGTACACATTTATTTTGTCAAGTTTATTTTTATAAATAACAAACTTTGTGCAAAGAAGTGCTTCCACAGCTTTCAGAGCCCAGTTTGTGTGCAAGCCAGCTTTATAAATGAGCTGTAAATGTCACAATGCAAACTATTACACACATTTTGAACCGTTTGACTCAAGGTTAAAAGCCACTTTTTTTAGAGGACTGAACATGGTGTTAACTTCTCAAAACACAAGTTTTGGTAAGAATACACATTCCTTTTTGCCTTGCAGTTAGCAAAAGAATTGATTATTTGTACGCTTCTACATATATTAGGTTGTTTGTTTCTTCAAGATGCCTCACCTTTCAGGTCAAGTGAAGCTTCTTCAAGTTACAATCATAGTCAATCTGATTTATTCAACTTTTAGGATTGATATCACCTGGATGGCTAAGAATATTAGCCAAATATTTGCTTGTCTCTTCACTGTGGAGGTGTTTGATCAGCTCAGCTGTTCTCTAATTTGAGACCTATAGCACTGTGATAGCTGCCTAATGAACTGAACAATCATGCATTCTTTACAAAGATTCAGAAAAAAACAACATTTCTTGTTGTCATCCCTAAATGACAATAGGTTGAAGATTTGCATCTACTGAACAGAGATATAACTTTTACGCTTGGCTTGAGAATATAATGCATGTTTATCAATTGATGAACTCAACATGTTTGGTGCTTTTTCGGCTTTGAAAAGGATTCAAAATCCTTTATTATCATTTACTTGTTACTCTTTATATTTGTTCCATATAAACTGCCAAGATTAAATTTAGTTCCTTTAAAAAAATAAGACTAAAGATCAAATAACGATCAGCAGCACTGTCTGCATGCAAAATAGAAATGGCATCAATTCTGTTATTCACTTCCTTTATATGGTGCCAATTTGCAATAAGGTACTTTTAATATAAATCAAGTCCAATTAAAAAAGCCTGATTCATTCTATTAGGTTAAGACATTAAATTTAAATCAAATTTGATTTATCCCAATTAAGTTAAGCATTACAGTGTTTATAAATGGCTATGTGGAAAAAATACACAAGGCAAAACACAAGAGAAGATATAGAATTGACATTTAAAATAAACTCTGTCTACAAAGGACATATATTACATTTTTTATGGCAATCTGCATCATCAAACCTGCTAACTCTTTGGCTGGAGGTCTGAGCCTTGTGCAGGAAGATATAACATGCACCCAGCGTCAATGAATGGCAATAGCCAAGCCATATACTCAAGAAAGGGATGGAGGGACAAATATGAAAACAAGCACACATCAAGGCTTTTGTGCATATGCACATACTGAAAGATTTTAACTTTCACACACATGCAGGCAGAGATATGCTCACAGACCAGCACACAGTGCTAATAAAGGACTGCCAAGACCTCAGTGAGAAGGACAAGAGAGTTAATACGCACCCCACTGAGATCACACCCGGCAGCAGAAGCAGCCAGATCAGGGTTTTAACCAGTGTGTTTTACGGTGAGTCAGAACACAGAGAGAAGACAGCAGCATGCTCCTAACATGCTTCCCTCTGCTACCTCAAATTTATGATTTTTTAAGCAACTTCAGTATTTACTCACTGGTAGAAAAGGAGGTATGCATAGCAGCACAGAGAAGTATCCATTACAGACACTGGATTCATCTTCAACAAATATTTCCACATGCTAAATCTGACTTTCAATACATTATTTGTTTTTCAAGGACGATTTATAGATGAAGCTCTCCCACAATGGTCATGAACTCAGGATCACTGAATTATTCCTTTCTAAAGCAAAGATGAAAAACTGTTCGTCCTAAGCCTCCAATATAAATGATGACTTAAGAATTTTTGGGTGATACTGTAATTCTACTGCGCACTAGAAAAAAACGTGATAAAATACAAACACAGGATGAATCGGTTGCTTGCTATTAAAAAGACTGGCAGCTCAGCCCTGACCTCACTCCTATTTAACACACAGTAACACAAGGGTAGATGTTTTGGCTTTAGCTATTGCAGAGGGAAAAGCAGTGGGGATGTAGAAGTATTCTGCCCTCTGGAGAGGAGATGACTGATATTGGAAAGTGCACTCATCTAAAGATAAACCTTTTGCTTTTTTTAAACCTCAACATTGTCAGACAGAAGCAAAGAAGAAGCAAACAGAGCAAAAGGAGGATTTTCACTTCTTTTTTTAATAAGGGTTGTTTCGGCCGCTTTTCTATAGATTAACAGTCCTCTGTGTGTGCCATATCCATTAATGCATTTTACACACTGAATGTCTTGATCCGCAGTTCTTTCACAGGGTTTGTCAACGAGATAATGTACAGGAATATACAGACTGTGTATGCTTTCAAATATTCATGCATAAGTACTCAGAGCTCTGAAGAGGATAGAGCACAAACAGAACTTCGGCAAAAGGGAAAAAAGCCCCCAAGGAATAACAGCAAGGGAGAATAAGAGAGTTAGGGTGAATAACAGGAGAAGAGAAAGAAGAAGGAATTTTATTAATGGCAATACAAAAAAATAAAAAAATAAATAACATGGCATTAAATTCCATTTTTCTTTACGATAAACAAAGATCAATGTCAACTTTCAATTTCTGAAATTGATCAAAAAATGTGTTTGCTATGTTACAGCCACACACTCAAGAGTTTTTTTTTCTGTATATGTTCTTGAAGTGGAACCAGTTTTGTCCTGATCCTGATAACTTCCATAAATACCTCAGAAGGTCGAGGGTCGTCCGATGAATCGAAGGTTGGAAGTTTGAATCCTGCTCTCATTATGACCCTGGCCAAAACACTTCAGTCCTCGTCTCCAGTTTCTCCATTGCTGGTGTACGAATGTGAATGAATGTTTTGGTGGAAGTTGGAGAGGTTGCTGGTCACCAGCTGCTGTGCTTCCGTTGGTGTGCCCCAGGGCAGCTGTGCCTGCACATGCACCCTACCATCACCAAGTATGAATGAGCAGTGCATGAATAACGGATTCAATTTAAAGTGCTTTGGATGCCCTGAAAAGTGCAATGTAATTGTAATCTAATCTATTATTGTGTCTCTGGAAGGCTGACGATGACAACAATGATAATGATGTCACGGAAAAGCAACAGTGAAGATTACTAAAGACTTATTGTTATTTTATTTCCTAAAGAGTCGTCAAATCAAGCCACTGACATACTTGGTGTCAAAAGGAATGGACAAAAATAGTCAGTTATCTAGTCACTAAAATCTAATAAACTACAAATAAATATCAGCTGCAAAAGCCTGCTATTCGCTGATGTTGTCTTCTACTGTTTATTAGTCTTGATAACTCGTTCTAGAAAAAAAACATTCATTTATACATTAGTCAACAGTAGCCTGAGAAGGAAATTAGTTTAGATAGCTAGAGCTTTTAGCTTGTTGGGTAGCTATGGAATCTAGCCAGCTATTAAAATCACCACTAGATTCAAATTAATGTTTCAAATAGCTCTATTTGAATTACTTTCATGTAGACTACAGTGTTAAAGGGGAACTAAAAAATAGGGGTCAAAACACCCAAAATTAAAAATGAAAAGAATCTGCATCCTAAGCACTCTGTGAAAGGTGTACAGGACAAGCTGATTAGCAGGCATTACTGGTTAGACTGATGCAACAAACAAACTAACTAAGTGCTACCAGGATACAAGTAGATAACAAAACTGACAACACATAGAAGTGACTACAGATAGAAGAACACAAGGAAAAACTAAGAAAAGATCAAATCAACAGGGAATTAATGACGATGATCTGCAATAAGCAAAACAAACCAATTGAGGACAATTAAGTAAATGAGGACCGGGTGTAGGAATTAATTCACATCAGGTGTGTGGGAACAGTACATATATCTCTAAAACAAAATAGGAAACCAAAGTAAAAACAAAGGCAACCAAACCAGGAACAAACTAGAAAATAAAATAACTGAAGCAGGAACCCACAAACCATGACATGGTACAGCCAGTAGATGGATGGATTTATATTAAACAATTATCAACTCTTTTCACAACTTTTGCTGAAGCTGCACAAATTCTATTTTTTCTCTGTTCACTCCATGGCTTCCAAAGACATCTGTTATTTTTCCAAGGATGTAGCGTACACTGAAAAAATATCTAATGGATCTTTTCAGTGAAATTTGATTTCAGTCATTGCTTTGGAAGTGAAAAACTTGAATTTAACCGTTAGACTAAAAGAAAGTACTGAATGAAGCGTTTCTCATTACATGAAGAAACTAATTGACAGCAACTGAAAAAAAAAATTAATTTGGAGGTTGTAGCTACTCAGAAGAAGTTCTAAATTTCCAGTAAGTATACTTAACAATTATAGTTATCAGTTGACACTTAACTAATTAACTAATTCTCACCCACAAGAGGTTGGTAATGAGCAACTATCTTAACTATCCTGGTGCATAATGGACATATTTGGAAAAAAATCTTGAGCTGGTCAGTTGGCAAAACCTGGTAAGAACCCCATCCGAGCAATCATTCATCCATATATATATATATATATATATATATATATATATAT
>JBAMHX010000018.1:5100110-5116594 GCA_037177515.1 Pseudomugil tenellus | reverse complement strand
TCATTCATCCATATATATATATATATATATATATATATATATATATATATATCAATCATTCATTCATCCATTCATATCCATCAGCTTATCTTTTCATTAATCCATATCCATCCACCTATTCATCTATATCCATTCATCATTTATCCATCCATATCCATCTATCCATCCATATGTATCCATCTATGCATCCATCCGTTCTTCCTTACCTATCCATACATCAAAATCTATCTAGCCATTTCTCAATTTTCTACTGATAATCAAGGATTAGGTGAAGTGGAAGGAGATAATAGGCAAAGATCTTCTTTGGATGTATAACTGATGAGTTTAAAAGTCAGGTGAGAGAAATAATTTCTCCAGCAAGTCCTGAGTCAGTCCCTTGGTTTCTTCACAGTAATATGTGGAAATAAAAAAGAAAGACCCAATGCTTAAACTATCTTAAATGGTTCTTTTTGCTGCAGGTGGGAAGCAGAACTACTAATTAATATCACAATTATTGTCAATATCAGGATATAAGCTCTCAATTAAAATTTCTAAATCTTAAGAGCAAGCCATCACATCAGTTCCATGTAGACTGTTTAAATATGTAAGATACATCTGAGTCTACTCTAAATCATGAAGCATCACAAATTCTGCATTCTGTGACTACAGACACAGAAACTCACTGAGGAGGGAGCCAACAGCACCAGTCGTGCAGACATTATGCGTTTTTTGTTACTTAAGTGTTTTAGATCCAGTTTCCAACAGCACTTAGAAATGCAATTAAAACCCAGTATGACTCAGCTTCCCCAATCAAATCAGCTTGCTTGAGCAAGTCTCAAAAATCCCGTAAAATTTGACCAAAAATTTCCCCAAACAGCCTCTCCTAGCATCCTTTCTGTCATGCCGTCCTATTCTCGTGTGGCTCTTTTTCAGCCTTGCCTCCCAAAGTCGCCTTCCTATCTTGAGTCTATCCCCTTGTCTCTTCAACTATCTGCTCCTCTACATCTCAGGACGAGCAGTGTGTCCTCCTGTTACAGCGCTGCCTGAGACAGGTGTCAGCTACAATCTCAGCTGCTGCTCTCTGCAGGGAGACGCTGCCTACGCTGCTTGGCACTGCTGGAACGATTACAATAGATAGGTCCCAAGGTCAACAGAGCTGTCAGGCCTAGCTCCAAACTCCACAACTCCCACTCCCCACCCCCCGTGGCAGGGACGATAAGGAACATAGGCGCAGGTGTTAATCGAGGGCACTGTGCTGCATAAAGAGTCACTGATACACTCTTGCATACAGTTAATTTCCATCTCTCTTATTTATGTTAATGCTGTTTCATTGCTCTTTAAATAGTTTTTCTTTGGCATAAGCAGCACACTGGGATATTGTAAAGGCTTTGTTCCTCATAAACATTTTATGGATGCAGTAATAAAAGGCTAAACAACATATTCCAATCTATGCCTTTCTTAAGAGATGGTATTTTCCTCTGAGTGAGTCAGTTTCACACGGACACATCTGGGTTTAAATAGTCAAGGACAAAAGACTTCACAAGGAACTCCAGGTGCAGAAGTTGGGGAGAAATTAAGATCGGAACCAAGAGAAGAAGGGATATTTGGGAGGGGGGGATTTGTTAGCGGCCACAGGGAGACATCGGCATGTACATACTTCCCTTGAAATATATGTTTATTTGCACAGTACATCTAAACAAAAGAGTGAACAGGGAGGCCACTTCGGCCTGACAAAGGTCACATTTCCTAACTCAGGAAAACTCCTTCCTGGCCAGCCAGAGTGTTAAATAGGATTTAGTCCAATGCGGCACACATGCAAACATTTGTGTAAGTTTAATCATGACACGCAGGACAAAAAAACGCTACCTTGAATATGAAGACAAACTTAACAAAGAGAGCTGTTTCAAGCTGCATCCAGTTCCTTTCTTACTTATAGAAGGTTTTTAAGAATTTATTACATTCATCCATTCATAAAAAACAAAAATAAATAATCATACAGACTGGAAAACAGCCCAAATGTTGAAACTAAAACAAAACCTTTAACCATTCTCCACTTAAAGGAACAAAAGTACCCCTGCCTACATCAAGGCAAACACCACTCCAAATAAATTGCAGCACGCAAAGTGCTACCATTAATCAGCCATGCTCATAGTTTAGGATAAGTGGTAGCTAGCACTAAGTTGTCAAGGGCCTTTGCATTTAGCATTCACTTTTACACCTCAAAGACAGGTCCCAAGTTTCCAAGCATAAAGCAGCATATTAATCCAGCAGTCAATCTGCACACCAGCAGAGAGATATGGAGGGGGGGGGGGTAACGTGTGCAGAAAGTTATGAACCTTTTAGTGTTTGAAGTGCTTTCATGCATGGGAGGAGCCTTAAGTGAATACTAAAAGGCTTCTCAAAGTTGTGCCAAATCTGTGTTTGAATAACTTTGAATATAATGCAAATAATGTCCATAAAGAGCGCAAGAAGGAAGACAAATGATTCATGCAAATGCGGCAAATGCGACATCACAAGGCTTAAACGTAGCTCACTCAGGTGGCTGTGCCTCTAAAAGTGGACTCTGGGACAACTGAAGGGCCAGAAACTTGGAGGGGATGTTCCACTTCAGGGGGATTTTACAATGATGAGTCACATCTACTATATATTTTATAATATTTTTAATAAAGCCTAAAATATTTATAAAGTCTCAAAGAACAGAAGTTGGAGCTTGAAGAGAACTCTACGTTGACCTGCTGTAGCTGTGTTTGCTTTGATCTTATATGTAAAAGTACTTAGATTTATACTATTACTAGATGCAGATTCCACATATGCATAATCCTGGATACAAACTCTGAAAATGATGGAAAAATTCAGGAAATAAAATGTAGTGAATTCAGGTGAACGCTAGATGTAATATTCATATTGACATGCATCAGATTCAGTTTTGTGCTGACTAATGGCAACAAGCTAAGGCAAATGTTTCTATTTTCTTGTTAGCTGATTTTTTCATGATAGATTATTTGGTTTGAAATTCAGCTACATTACTCGGTTTTCTTGATAAATGTATTACATGTCTTTCCTTTGCTCATGACCTTGTCTTTTCTTGTCTGTCCTTTCAAGCTTTATTTCTTATTGGCAAAGCAGGATTTCACTATATTATGGCAAGTACCTTGAGTTTGAGTTTATTATTACTTCTGCCAAGGAGGTTATCGGTAGATTTTTTTGTCTGCCTGTCTGTCTGTCTGTGAGCAAGATTACTCACAAAGTTATTGATCGATTTTCATGAAATTTTCCAAAAACTCTAGGAATGAGAAGAGGAAGAAATTATTACATTTTGCAGGTGATCTGGATCACCATCTGGATCCAGGACTGTATTGAAAGATTCTTTAACATTGCGAAATAGGGAGATAGTCACATTATGAGCGGGAACTGTGAGCTTGGCGGAGGTTTACTCTCTCTTGGTGCTTTTCAGGTTATAAAAGTATTGAGATTCTCTTGCTAAAAACCAGGAAAATGTCTTCTGTCCAATACATCCAAAAATTATGTTTATTTCTCAGTTTTTCCTGTGAGGATGGTTCCACAAATCTAACCGTATAACTGACCTATACCGCTGTATATTGTCAAAGCTAGTTAACCTTGAGGAATTAATTAATAACATTTAATCATCTGGCCCCTGTAGGCAGGTTCCCTAAGTGGAATAATAAACCTCCCGGGATCCTCGCAAGCTCTTTAGGGGCCCCTCATTTAATTTCCATAAGTATCAAAGATGAAACCATCCTCTTTCCTCTTTATTGCTTATTGCAGGGATCTCCTAATTCGGCCAGTTTTCTGCAGGTATTTCAGGCTTCCCTGCAGCAACACACCTGATTCATATCAACAGACTTGTGCACAACTTGACAACAAGCTGTGGAGATCATTTTAATTTGAATCTGGTGTGTTCAAACCTTCAATACCTGCAGGAAAGTGCCCCTCAGGGACCGGATTTGGAGATCCCTGGCTCATACAGGTGTTAATCATGCGCCCACCAACTCTCACCACCAGGGCTCCTGTGCTGGCTTACAATTACATTTAACTGTTGACGCATCTTACTTACAGGGAAACTGTTCTGTTGGGTAAGAAGCTTGGCGGTAGGGTGTCCATCAGGTCCAAATCATCACACACCACTTTGATTCGGACGTGCTGCCTGCTGAGCTCTTTGGACCTCTCAGCCGTGCAGTGACAGCTGTCAACGATCAGATCCGGACAGTTTCTGTTGCTCAGGCTCGTCTCCCACAGCAGGGCTGTTAGACAAAGTAAACTCACAGCTCTCATCGTGGAAAAAAACACACACGCTGCATTCAGGTTATGTCATCCCAGCCTCTGTGACAATTCGGGACCATCTCACATTGCCTTCCGTTACAGTAAAGCGCAGCGAATGAGCAAATGCAAGCCTGAAGATCAGGCGGAGAGTTTGACACTTTCTTCTCTACGTTTAACACCACGACTTAGTTGAATCACTGCGAGGGTGAACCGCTGTATCAATTCCATGTTCTCTCAGCTCTTCCAAACTGTCCCGCCGAGCCGCCGCGTGCGTAAATAAAAACTTCCAAATGAGTCGACAATAGAGTTGGGAAGAGTTTGCTGCGAGCTTATCAGCAAGTCAAAACTCTTCCCTCCTGATCCAGTTAAAAGCTCCTTCTCTATCCGGGTGACTGCACGCGGGGCTGTCATTCACTGTCACCGTGCACTTTATGCGCCCTTGGCCTTGTTGAGCATGTAGTGTGTCCACAAAGTCCCTCCCTGCTGAGTCCAGACAGACTCCAGTGGGGACTGAACTTATTTAACTTTTCAGAGTTGCACAAAGCCACAGACACATTTGATTACATGTAATGTCTCTAAATTATACTTTCTCCTTCGCCTACTATTTCACCAAGAAAAACAGGGAAAGGGAATAAAAGTAAGCTGTTACAGAAGGATGAAACCCCAATTACATTATCTTTGCCACATCCAGATCCCAGAGAGCCGTGATTTTCTCAAAAACAAACAGTTGTGATGAAAGCAAAGCTCTTTATTATAGTCTCTTCGGTAACCCAAGGGCAGCTGAAAAGGAACTGTTTGTACACGTCTCTCGTGGTCCTCAATTGTTTCCCGGTTTCAGTGCAAAAATCTTAAGACGCCCCTTTTATTTATTTTTTTTATAAAGATAAGGAAATGGGTGCAGCAATTTATTAGAAGGTTCAAACATGAATACAAATACAGGATAAGACTCAAAACCAGAGCTTTAAAATCAAAATTATCAGAGTACATTTATGCTTCAACACAGCATGAAACTTCTCAGACTGACTTTCTTGTCATTTCTTCGGGAACACTTCTCTCGGCTTCTTGAACGACATTTCAGTGCTCGTTTTGAAAATGTATCTTCTTTTTGTTCTGTTGTTTTGTTTTCCCACTCTTACAAAATTACTGCTGAGATTTGGTCTCTGGGGAGGATTCATCACTCAGACCTTATATCCCTCCATTTACAGTTGTTTTCATGTCATTTGGCACCTCAACCCTTTCTTCTTATTTCACTTGCTTAAAAAATTGCTTCTTCACATTATCCCTTCAAGGTAGACCATTTCTAATGAGCCTTCTGGAAACAGACACATCTCCTAGGCCATATCTCAGCCTTTACAGTCTTTATTTTTCATACAGTTGTTTTTTCAGGGCATTCCCATTCTGATATTGTCTATCTGCTCTAGATAGTTAGGGCATGACACTGCTTCTTCCTCAATTGTCCAATTTACTAATTTCTTCTTGATAACATCATGCACATAATGCAGAAATATGCTTGTTTTTTTTACTAGCAAGTCTTTGGGAAAAACATTTAGTTTTTTTTCTGTGTCAAACTATGTTATCTCTGTTATTTTTATTAGATCCAACTTAAAGTGCCACAATGACCAATATCTTAGCGATATCTTATTCACAAAAGTGGCTAAACACTGTATATGCCATCTCTTATGTGACCATATAATACCCATTTATACCTTGCGTTAGATTTTTTTTTTTTAGAAAAATATGTTTTAATCATTTAATGCAAAAAATACACAAAAGCACACATTTCTTAAAAAAAATACTGAGACAGAAAATTCCCAGAAGCCTTGGAGAACTATCGCAACAACATCAGCAAAGGATTACAAAAAACATATGGCCTGGCTCATGGAGAAAAATGGGGTTTAAGGACCAAGTTTTTATTTCAAAAGTGGGGGTGAAAGAAATATTTTTCAGAAGTGTTGTTTCCGCTTCCTTTGTTCTCTAATAGTTACTCCTAACTTCATGTTGCCACATTAAGTGGCTCTATTATGCACATTTCAGGTAAAGTTTTTGTGAGTCCACATGGGCATAAATCAGTATTGGATTTTTCCCAAACTCCTTTATTTCAACCACATTGTCTCAGTTAGAAACAAGTAGAAAGAGAATGTGCGCTTCTGATTAGCCAACTGTGACTCAGTCAATAATGTCAACACAAAAAATGCAGACGTCCATGTTGTAAACCCAATCAGACCCATGGAACGAAAGTGAACAGCTCATAGATGCAGCAGGATGCCTGTGTTTGATATTCTAGCTTTCTAGTTAAAGTCTCTACATTTTTAGCAACCCCGCAATTCACAATTTTGTGTTTTTAGCCTGGTCTGTACGTTCCCAGTAACCCCATAACCACAGTTTCATGTGCTGGCAAATCACCTGGATGTATATAGCCTGATCATTTGACTTATAGTATTCCTCCACGTACATCTACTGTTTCAGGTTGCTAATGTTTATAGCCCGTTTGTTACGTTAGCATGTTAGCGGTCCTTTATTGTAGAAACAGATCACAAGCAGCAATTCTTGTGAGACATGTTAAGCAAGGCAAGGGAAGTTTATTTGTATATCACCTTTCATGTACACAACAATTCAACGTGTTTTAGATAAAAACATCGAAAGCATTACAGATGTTAAAATAGAAATAAAAAAAATGAAAACAGAGAAAGAATAAAATCATAAATGAGCTTAAAATAATTAAGAAGAACATAATTAAAAAGTTGCAATAGAGGTTGTATTCTCTCCCATCCGGTCGTGTTTAGTAAGACATGAAAATTCTCTTGAATCAAGATGTAACTAAAATAGATAAAGAATTCAGATTATCAAGAGGATCTTTGTATATATATATATATATAGAGAGAGAGAGAGAGAAATGGAGAAAAGTTAAAATGTTTCAGTATAAAAAACTAGGCCCAAAGTTGCTTATTATAAGCAGACGTGGCAACACTGGACTCCAGCGATAACCACCACGAGCCTTGCATGTACACATGGACTGTATATATAATTGCTGGACAGAGCATAAGAGACGTCACCCATAGGTTTCTGAAGAGCTGATTTGAAGCCCATAGCTGGGTCCTACCGTCGCCATCTTGGTGTTTCGTCATTAGGCCTACTGGAAAATCCAAAAATAAGTGAAAAGGTGGAGCTGTGAGTGAGTTCCTTCATGGTGGAGCCAACAGGCAACACGCAGCTGCATCCACTGATAGCGCTGATAGCCCTTCTGACATATATCAACAAAAGGAAATACCTCTAAATTTAAGTTTAAAATAACAGAAACAAAGCGTTAAAAAAAATTCACCCCCCAGAGTCGTCATGACGGTAAGTTCGATCTATTAAACCGAAAAAAGTTTTTGGAGTTACTCTGTAAAAATGTTACAGGGGAAATCAGTCATGGGAGTCTATGGGGATTGCTCTCTCTTGCAGCCAACCCTCTAGCAGTGAGGGGTGAACTGCAAGTATTTTCATTTCCTGATTGGCTTCAAAATCGGCAGCCAGACACTGTGTATCAATTCATGCACTATGTACCTACTACGTACTACATAGTGCACACTCGGGTTGAAATGAGACAGCCGGAGCATTATCATCACAGAGGGGCCAGACCTCGGTTGCCTAACAACTTCATCTAACTTCTACTATCTATATCACTATCTATATCACACACACACACATACAAAAAATCGTCTCAGTACTTTGAATTGTACTTTTTTTTTTTTTTTTTTTTTTTTTACATGTGTGTCCATCCCAGCTTGTCTTATGAAAGGATACATAACAGGAACACTTCATTTGAAGTGTGGACCCTAAGTTCACTTCGATTTGGGACATACTTCGCCTGCCGATATGATGTCAGCGTACTTCGAATCCGTACTTCGAATCTTCACTTCGAATCCGCACTTCGAAGTGCACAGTGCTTGGATTGAAACACAGCCAGAGATTGCTGATGTAGACACGGACTAAAGGAGGTGCAGAGTGGAGTGACAGCGAGGACAGCCAATCATATAAGGAATAGCAGAACCAATGAAGGAGCTTGTAGGCGGGCTAAACTCAGTGAAAGGCTTGTGCAGCCGTTTTCTGGTTGCAGTTTCCTGCAACGAAATATTGTTTTTTGGACAGTAAAAAGTGCAGAGGACAAAAATGGTCTTTTGAAAAAGTGGGAGGGACATGTCCCCTGTGTCCCTCATTTTTCTACATCCATGATAGGGTGACTTCAGACTTGTGCATGCCACTGCCAATCTGTAATCTCCCATGGTGATCATCTTATATTGTGAAAAAGTTTTGCTCACATTTCTTAAAACATGTAATCTGCATACACTTTCTAAGACAGTCTTTTTTTGCCCAGCATCTGTGCTGTTATTGTGTTCAAATCCATAATGGAAGGCTTTGATTTGCTGCTGCTATCACTGAGTATTTTAGAAGTAAAGGACATGCTTATAAACCTGACATTCATTTTAATGAATGAATATGATATAAAAGAACAGTATGACTTGGCAAAAGACCAGCTCTGCACAATTACACAATGTTCGATTTATGGGTATGATAAATTATTTTTTTTTGCCTACTTTTCATACAGTCAGATAAAATGCTTTTCTTGTTTAACTGTTCATCCATTACCAAAGAAGAAAATATGACTTGAAATTTAACGTGTTAGTCTGTGAGATAAGCAGCATTTTATCTGTTATTAACTCTGTTTGTTAAAATCCAGCACCGTAGCTACTACATGCTTTTGAAAAAATAAAACAACAAGTAGGTTTATCAGTCATCCCATCATCCAACATTTTAAAACATATTGCCATCAGAGGAACAGGAGTTTGCACAGCCTAAAGAATATATCCAGTGGTAACTAACTTATTTGTTGATGGTGAATCATCTATGGGAGGGGTTTGCTTGAGACCAGCTGAGACAGCTGGCTGGTTGGGTTCCCTCTGGGCCAGGGTGAGGTGCTTCCCCTGTGTGTATGTGAGCAACACTCTACTAAAATCCTTCCTCATTATCCACATGTGTCTGAACGACGCAGGCCAAAGAGCCCAAAGCAGGATTTGAAGCCTCTCCCAGTGACCCTGCAAGCGCCCCATGTTTCCTATTCTTCTGTCTGACAGTTAAACACAGACTCTATTTTTCTCTGTATAGGAACAGGCTACACAGGGCAGGACACATCTCTCCCTCTGTGTTAATCCACACATGGAGGGCTTTTTCCCCACTTATTGTGCTCCCATGACACTCCCTCAGACTGTCAGTCATGCTTGTTTACACAGATGTATAATTATCTTGTACCTTGTAAGTGCAGGGGAGGATCATCCAGCCAGCTGACCCCTGGGAAGCCTCAAGGAAAAGTCACTCAATGTGGCTGACATTACCATTTGAAGTGATCCATCTTTAATGGACCCAACTGAAACATTTTTTTTTAATTTTTTTTTTTTTTCTTCTTTGGACACAAACCATGGCTGTTCCCTGAGCTGCTTGTACGCTCTAAATAGACCCATGCACACAAGCTGGTTCCGTATAGGGTTTGTGTCTTGTAGATTTTATTTTCCCACATAGCAGCCTGCTTTGAATTGGATGACTAATCAGGATAAACAAAATTATTCAATGAATAAACATAATGTTTTATTGGTTGGGATCACTGTGGAAACATTACCAGATTAAAGAAGAACTCCAAACAAAGCTTCATCAAAGCACATTTGAAGGATGGAGTCAGTTGAACTGATGTATTAACAGGATTTTTCCGCAGTGTGCTCCTTCTCTAACATTGGAGTTCACCGTTGTTACTCAGTGACAGAGATGAATAGGCCACGGCCGCTGGCTGTTACTGTCCTTACTAAATATTTACCTGCTTCCCTTTCAGGGACCAGATTACAGCAGAATAACAGACTCTCGTTATTACTCCATGACTTCTGGGATGGAAGCTGAAGGCAGTTTAACTTATTGTAGTTTTATTGAGTTACATATTGGTTGTAAAAGAAGCCCAGAGCTGTTGTTTTGGCTTTCGGCAAATGTGACAGGTGGCTTTTGGCTTTGTAGCTGAGTCATTAATACTTGTGTTATCTGAAGGGTGTGAATCAGTAAAAAAGAACACCGAAATGCTTCTTCTGTGTTTTCGCCTGAAGAAAGACAGCTGAGGATGAAATGTCCATATGTTTGTCATATGAATAAAATAAGTCTACATGTGAATTTACCTTTAATCGAGCTACATAATAAACCTCTGTGATCAATGTCCATACAGGTCACATTGGTTATATCCATAATATTAAGTAGTGAGAATATCCACATGTAAGCCCCAGATATGAACTAGTATTTCTTGCATCGAGATACCATTTAAATATACCTCTAGTCAATGTGGTCTAATCTTTTTTCATTAAGGCTATAAAACCCTCTTTTACAAGACTTTATTTTCTGTGGTCAGCTTGAAATTTTGAAAGTGTTGAATTTGGAGCTGGAGCCAGGTTATTTCCAGTATCCTCACAGGCCGTGCAGATGTACACCAATCAGATACAAGATCGAAATCATTGTCAGATTACCTGGATAACACTGGTCTTCTAGTCACAGATCAATGTTATGCTGGGAAAACCAGCACCCTTGCATTCACAGACAAGTAACACAGCATTGTCCTACAGCAGCAGGTCAACCGTAGGTCTTGAGAAAGCTGGTTAACAAGACACCAAGAACACAATTAAGAGCCTAAGGTTCTTACCCAGCTTTCAAAGTCTCCAGATACTAATCTGATGTGATGTGATTGCATCTGTGGGAACACATCTAATTCATCAAGTGCTCATCCCACGACCAACAGGTCCTGAGGATCTGTTACTATCCCTGTACCAGACAGTCCAGGGTTGTGCCTTAGTGGTTGCTCACCTCAGTGTACTTTCTTGCTGGATGAAAGTCATTAAGATTCAGTATTCTTCTAAATCTTGGCATAGTGGTTTCACTATTTCAGTATTTTTTAGATGTACTTGTACTGAATATCCATAAGTGTCATGCCCTGCTCCAGCCTATTTGCCTAGTCACTTTCCCTACCTTCCCTGCCTTCCCTGGTCTCCTGTATACCCCACAGCCTGCCTTCCTGCTCCTTGTACCTGCATCCCTCCTGGACTCCTCCACCTTCCCTACAGGTTCAGTTCCTCCCGCATTATCTTCCAAGAAATCCTGTTAACCTTCCTTTTGGCTCCGGCTCCCTCCATCGTTACAATAGCTAAATGCTCAACACAATATACGCTCAAAGAAACTTTGAGCTCCAATGGAGCCAATCCCAGCAGCCAATAGTCGAGAGGCGGGGTACACCCTGGACAGGTCGCCAGCCTGTCACAGGCCCACACACATAGACATACAACCATGCACACACGCACTCACGCCTACGGGCAATTTAGAGTCCCAAATCACCCTATCCCCAAGGTGCATGATAATAATAATCAATTAATTAACAACAAAACAGGACAAAACAAGCTATAAACAATTACATTAATTACATTTGGATGAAGTATTAAGAGCCACTAATAATCAATCCATCCATCCAACCGCAAGGGCAATAACTTCTTCAGAGAAGCTCAGACTTCCCTTGCCTTGTTTCTCTAGTGTGTATGGTGTATTTCCTTCATGGATAGTGTTTCAGGAAGCATCCTAACCAGATGCCTGACCCCCTTCGTCTGGTTTCTCTTGGTGCATAACATATTTCTAACCTAAGGGAGAGCCCAGACACACTGCAGAGAAAAGTCTTTCATTTGTCTTTTATATGTTTGGATATGTTTTAAACATTAAATATGATTAATATTTTCTCCCAGTTTTTTATCTTATTGTCAGTTATTAAATCAGCCATCAGATCAGTACGGGTAAAAAAAAAATCTTATTGGGATGTCTATACGTGTCTGTGGAAATGTGATGAAATGTGAGTGGGCACTGTGCATCTGTGAAATGTTCTGTTGCTACACAAGTAACAGCAACATGAGCCCATGGCTTTCAGTTGGCAGGATTTTAGTCAAGAAATTTCAAATCAAGTAGGATCTGTTTTCCTTTAAGACTCATATTACAAGGAGTTTTATCACCTTTATAGAAGCTAAAAGGGAAAGTGGTGTGTATGCTTTTGTGCATGTGAAAGGTGTCCTAGACTGGTTGCCATCTAATCTACCAACTTCCAACAAGACGCCAATACAACTAGAAGCAGAAATGCAACTATAAAAAAGAGTAATGACATATTATGAAGTCAACGATCTGGCTACTTTTCATGGTGCAAAAAAAAATGTCCGTGGGATGAATTTACCACCAATAAACAGAGGCGTACAATAATAAGGTGCCAAGAGGATTTGGGAAACTGGTGCTACTTTTAAATTGAGAACATAGGATGCTGTGCCATGAGCTGGCATGTTGTTGCTCCAGCGACTGGGTGGACCCGCTGACCACCAACCACCACGTAACAGCACAAGGACTTCAATAAAGGTCTGCAGCTTGTATAATGATCTAAACAGAGACTGTAATGACTTTTTATGAGAGTGTGGATTTGTTTTAGCCTCCACAGCCTCCCTCTATTTCGTCTTGCCTGAGAATACAACCGTATCAAAACCCAGATGTCAAATATTAGTCTGAGATGCAGTTGTTTTCAGCTCATTTACAAACTGGTCACATGAGCTTCTTGAGCGCTTGTTTTCAAGGGCGGCCACAGAAAAACTGGATCATACGCTCATTTGTTAATCACTGTTTTCCCCTGAGTCTCATAAATGTGCCATAGAGAAACTCTGCTCTTGTTTTCACATCTCAATATGATCATCCCGATATTTCATCAATCCACTCATTTGTCATCATTAGCACTGATGGAAGTCGCTCTGCTCCCATCTGCCGATTCTCAACACTCAGTCCTAATGGGTCGAATGTGATGCAGCTTTTATTCTGTCATTCTGGTAGGAGGAAAGGGGCAGGATATGTCCAGCTGGTGCACCACTGAACCCAGCTTTATAAGTATTCCTGCCTGCCTCCATAATCTGGGCTGCGTGAGCAGGGACCCAATGAGGAGATGAGGCTCCATGTGAAGATTTCCTGGCAGAGAAGACAGACTGGATAGCTCTGTGGGAAGAAAAAAGAAAAAATACAGTAATCTATTTCTTTCTATCATGTCTTCAGTTTCACTTTACATATTTTTCATATATGAGCTTGTTTTATTTGAAAACTAACATCCTGATTCAATGGATAGGGCTTTCTGTGTTTTCTTTACTTTAGAAAAAAAAAGATTTATTTCTAGGGGCATTTCTTTAAAGCTATTGCAAAATAAAAGAAAACACATTTCCCTTTCATTTGAGGTGTCCTTCATAGAGCTGGGAATGAATGTGTCACAAGCCACAAACTATCCCACTATTACGATCTAATTCTGGATATGGGAATTAGGTGACAGTATTGGGTCCAGTTTGGAGAAAGGAGCTAGGATTGACTTCATACATGGGGTCATGGTTGTTCTCTTTACGAACAATGAACAGAAGACAGAAACTGCATGTCCCATATGAATGTACAGTTCCAAATTTCTGATCTGGACATGTTTCAAACAAAGATGCATTGTGTAAAGAGAGAGGATGAATATAAAAACAGCCCAGAGCGGTGGCTTTCATGCAAACACTGCCCGCGATGGCTGTAAACTTAGCAAGGGTTAACTAGCAGGGCTCCCATATCCTGCCCTATCATGCTCCTATCTGTAGAATAATTGCTACTTGTTCTCTTTGGTGAGATAGGTCATCTTAGTGCTGAAACGCTCCCACGGCAGATATTTCACGCCTGTCAGTAGAGCTCTCTTTATCTCTCTGTCTACTTCACTATTAAAAAGACACGCTTTGGTTCGTCGTGGAAATGTCTTCTTTATGACTGAGAGTGGCTTACAGTTGGACAGTTTGGAGTGAATAAGCCCCGGCTCCATCCCTCCTGCAAGACAGCGTGCACACAGTGAGTGTTCCTTTTTTTAACCATCCTTAATTCATTGCAAATCCACTCATCCTTGACGCGGCCTTCAAACGCAGAGATCTCTTTTCTGTTTCCTGGCTACATCCAAGTAGATGGATTGGAGGAAATCAAGAAAGCATATGTTGCCAGCCGCAGCAACCTCCTGCTAAGCCCTCCCTCACCAAAGATTGGTTTGTCAGGAGAGAGAGAGAGAATGAGAGGGAGAGAGAGAGTCCCATTAGGGTTTCGTGGTTAGGATGTGTAAGTGGCCTTCCTCCTCCCCACCTGCATCTGTTTGCTCCAGTTCCTTCACACTTTTGGGGACCCCTCAGTCGGCCATCCAAACCCAAAACCCTGAGCTTGAAACTCTTTCAAAGCCACTTCTTTGGCTTCTGTGATTCAGCTCCCCACAGATTGTTGCACTCCCTCTCCGTCACAGAGAAAGAGGAAGCAGCAGCCCTGCAGGCATAAGGAGGACCGTGTCTGGCATCACCAAAAGCAAAAGGACATGAAAGATGCATTTCTAGATGGATTTAAATAGGCAATAGATGTATTAGACAGCTAAGCTTGTTAAATCTGAGTCCTTCTGGGGAGAAATCTGCACCGAAGCACAAGCGCTGTCCTTTTTGAGGTCTTGGAATGATTATTGCCTTCGAGAAATAGTGACACATAACACATTACATTATGTTATTATTTTACAAAACTCAGCCTAAACATATTAAAAGCTTGTAAAAATAAATAGGCAAATAAATAAAAAACATACACTACATTATTTCATAGCTTGTGAAACCACATTTTTCAGAAATATGTTGAAATCTCTTTATCATCACTTGGCTGATTCTTATTTTACACTGTTGGTTGGCTTCATTGAGATTTGCAGGCATTCATATGTGCAGTTCTCTGCAGGTCCCACCACAGCATTTCAATTAGTTGAGTTCTGGATTCAAACTAGGTCATTGCAACACTTTGATTATTTTCCATTTTATTCTTTTGCAGATGTGCTGCTTTGTTTGGAATTATTGTCCTGCTGCATGTTCTAGTTTTAGCAAAACCTTTAGTTATTAGAAAGATGACTCTACCTGACCGTGGAATACTTGGTATTCAGATTAATTTGTAGACAATTTTATGAGTTCAAGTTATCCCAGTCATAAGTCCTGACCATTAACTCTCCACTATTGTGCACAATAGTTGTAATTTGCTGTTATGATCTTTTTAATTTTCTTCATAAGTGGTATATGTGCAAGGACCAAACATCAGCACATTACTCTCACCCATCTGAATGACATTGTTCTTGTCTTGTGTTTTGCTAAAATGGAACTGTTTAAACCTAAGCGGTGTTGCCATGTTGGAAGATCGGCTTCCCCTGACTACATGCTAAAGTGTCCTCGGGCAAGACATTCAAATGTGCTTGTTAGGGTATGAGTGTGCGTGTGAATGTGCTATGTAATGTAAAGCGCTTTGAGTGGGCAACATGACAAGTCCATTTACAAGTCCATTTACTTAAGAGATAACAAGTCTTTCCTTGACAACCCTTACAAACAACCACACTATTCAGTTTCATATTAATAGTACTTATAGTGATCATTTGTGACATTAAACAAGCTAACTGAAAGCTGTAGAGTCTGAAATTAATTTGCATGAATGCGTGAATGTCTAAAAAAGTTTGGCAGCAACAAATGATTCTGTAAGGCTCACTGTTAATTTCTTTCCTCCTTGTCATTCTGCTGACACACAGCTAATTGCTGCACATCAGAAAACTGCAAAAACAGTAAGTAGTTGTTGTTTTTCACCTGAGGTGGTATTTTTGTTTGTTTTTAAAACCTCATTTTGACACTGAATTCATGATTATTCAGTGTAAAGACAAACACAGTGTGTTACCTGTAAAATACTGATCTCGTGAAACGTATCTTTTGCTCTCCACACACATCTCGCTATATATAATTTGTAGAATTTATTGGCCCATATCTGCAATACAGTGCTTAGGTTTGCAATCACTGGGATCTTCTCATGACTGGATAGCAACAAGCTGTCATGGACAATACTTTTGTGTGAGGAGTTTGATCTTTGTCTCCTGCTTTATTTAGTAGCTTCTCGACTGTTTCTTATCACAGGGACTGCTAGTTCGAAGTATGCAGACTACGTAGGCTCTGATGAGTTCTACATAGTCTGCCCAGTCCAAAGTGCGCCTGCCGTTTGAAATGAGACAGCCAGTGTACGAGCATCACAGATGTGCTCTAGCCCTCTGTTGCCTAGCAACTTCATATGTTGTTTATCCAATAATAATCCCAATATTTCACAAA
>JBAMHX010000018.1:5048278-5062135 GCA_037177515.1 Pseudomugil tenellus | reverse complement strand
CAAACTTTGTCCAAAGACTCTAACACAAATTTTCTTTTCAGGTTTAAAATTCAGAAATAATTAACAGAACTCTGTTTCAAGCACAACCATTAAATTTTCCATTCCTCTTGGGTAGGTACTTATCCATTCTACTTTGGTAAAACTAAAATCAAAGTAAGATTAAACATCTCAAATCAAGGACACATATGCTTATTGTTTAAAATAAGATAATTATTCTTACTTAATAGGTTTTTTCAAGATTTATTTTTACTTATTTTAGGCCAAGCCAACTTTATTTATAAAGCACTTTCACAAAACAAATGCTGACCAAAGTGCTGACACATAAAATGACTAAAAATTGAAATATTTTTTAAAAATTAAACATTAAGCAATAAAAAAATGTATCTATAAAAACCAATATAAACAATAAAAGCAATAAACAATGCAATACGAACAATACCACGCTTGCTCTATGATAAACTGTTCAGGCTATTATCTTTGGCAGAAAAGTGAATCCAAACAAGATTCGAGCTGTGTGGTTCAGATAATCCTTTTGGTTTAGACTTTTTAATTTGTAATCCAGTAGATCAGGGGTAGCCACAATCCTGCAAGTGTGAAGAGTTTTCCTGCCACAGCACAGCAGGCTCAAAGCAATGGGTAATTTAACAGACGTGCAGAGTTTAATGTGGAGCTCTACAGAAGTCTGATAATCATGTCTGATGTGTGTCACCTGTGTTGCGGCAGGGAAACATAGACTGTTACTCTTAAGGTCAAGGGTAGGCCACCCCTGCAGTAGATCTTTCAGATGCACACAAATCGAACAGTCCAATTTAATGAGGATTAAATTACCAACACAACAACGTACATAATGTTAACAGTGATCCCATTAGATATGGTAAAAAACACATTATTTTTTCTTTTGCTAAACCATCCAATGGCATCAGTAGAATAGATGGTAATTGCTTAAAGACGTGGTATAATCTGATCCTGTTAAAGTCAAGTTGTTTGGGGCTGCAGCTTATTATGGGAGGTAAATTCCCATGAATGCTTTCAAACAGAGATGGAGAAAAAAATCAGCAAAAGAGAAGAATTTTGCAAGAATCAAAGGGAATGTTAAACCAACATGTAGTTTAAGACTTCATTTTACCCAAAGATGCAGTTCCATTAGGTCTACAGCTACAAGTACGCTTACAAATAAATCTGACATGGTCAAACCACTACAACTTCACTTTAAAATATGGCAACATAGTGTGGATATTTCATTAACCACTGTAAAAAAGTGGAACAGAGATCTGTTGGGAATTACTCAATGCATTTGGTGTTCATTAAAATAATTAGAGGATTAAAAATAATAGGAAAGAAGTCCTGGTGAACTCTCGCCTTGTACCATAAACTAATCATGCATATTTCACCACGCCCTGAAGATCCCAGATAACCCAAATAAATCTTGGAATACTGTCATAAAAAATTTGTATGACTACAGATACCACTATTGAGTGTTGTGGTGCTTTTGATCCTGTGTAATAAAAGTAATAACTGGGTCCGGTTCTCATTCTACATTTTATTATGGGTTAAAAGATGTGATTAACAGTCATTCCCCGCTTATGTGCATTTTCTTAATTAATCTGCAGAGGGAGTAAGAGAATAAGAAAATTCCGAAGACGAGCTGCTGGCTTGAACTGGAATAGAACCCTGCAATCTCCTGTCATCCTGCTCATTAATTTGCAATCACAGTCCCTGTTTGAACCCACATGGAGTCATAGAATAATGACCAGAGCAATAATACTGGCAGCAAAGTTTCCAGATGAAATCTCCTAGGGACTTCGGTGCTGAAACTTCTAATGGATTATTTTTCTGTTTTTGTTTATTTTTTTTCCTCAAGCATGGTGATATAGGTGGGATTTGACAGGTTAGCATTAAATTGTGGTATATTAAGCCTCCTGTGCAACATGAACCCCTGAAAGCTCATAGCTGGTCCTAAGTAAATGGGGAAACACCTACAATTAAATATAACCAAGGCTCACAATAAAATGACACCATCATTTTGCTCTTTTGCTGTCAGAATTGACTAAATATTTAACTCCAATCCCAATTTAAACAGCCCACACACTCCCACAAGGAGGTTTTCTTTAAAGCTTTCTCCTGTGCAGAGGATCCACTTTTGGCACACCATTAAAAGAAATAAATCCTTGGATATACATCTCCATAAAGAGAGTAAGGGACAGTGGAGGAGGGAGATAGAGATTGAAGGAGAGGAGGAAAGGAAGTGATAGAGCCAGAGGAAGAAGCAGAAATAGAGCACCAGGATGAGAAAGATTGTAAAGGAGGGCGGAAATAAGACAAACAGGGAGAGAGCATAAGATGAAGATGTTCACGCTGGAATTATTGAAACATCCATCTCCCCCTCCATTATCCATTTTTAAATTCCAGATGTCATTTTGTCTTAAGTGGCACTGAAGCTCAAGCTGACTATCATTTATTTACTTATTTACTCAGTACTGTGGTCCAGGTGGGCTTCTGTCAGGATCAGACTTAGCTCAACCTGCCTGGCTGTCATTGAAAAGCACCGAACAACAGCAAGCTGAGAGATAAAGGAGAGGAAAGAGGGGTGGGGTTCAGGGGGGTGGGGAATTTTCCTCCTTTCCATCACTTCCACTGCTGAAAAAATAAAAAATAAATCCTGCAAATTAATCTTACCATTTTCTATAATTATAAACACTGCTACTGCATCTCATCTTAAAGCTAAAAGTAACAAGTTAGCACACCAACTCCCCCTCCTGTGCCCCCACTTTTCACTTACCACCTTCTCTGCTTGTATCAGGAAAAATGTCAAGATATTTTCAATTTAGAATTTCATAAGTCTGGCAGTGCAGGTTTACATTGTAAAGATATTAAACAGGTCATATTCTGCTTTAGGGGTTCTTTCCTCACCTTTAGTTTCTTATGTAATGTATTTTTTTTTTCTTTGTTTGCATGCAAAAGTTCTATCAAATTACAAAACTCAGAGTCCGAACAACCTTTTTTCTCCTGCTGAATTAGTTGCTTTGAAAACCATTTGCATCGTGCACATTTTCATCTCAAATCTTCCCATCACCTGCAGCTTGTCTGTTCTGTGTTTACTATATAAATTAATAAAAAGTGTTTATATGAAATTTAAAAAGAGCAAAAAAAAATGTTATTCACACAAGCTAATAAAACCAATAGGGCCTGCACGCTGATGCATACACAGACAATGTGCTTATCCTGTGAGGATGAAATCAGAGGAGTTTCCAAGCATCACTTCTCTCTATTTTTTGTCTCGACAAGAAACTGAAAATAATGCATGAACAGGGAATAAATGAGGTGGGTGGAGGAAAACATAGCAACATCCTGTCTTTGTCCTCGTTATGATTCTCCTGGTAAAAAAAAGTAACACTGCTGTTCCGATCAATAATACTGTGATGAAATTTGCAATATCTGATCCAAGCTAAGCTAGCAATGAGGACACTGTGTGCCATGTTGTACGCACAAACTCATGCAAAGGTTCAGTGAGGAAGATCTTTTCCCTCACATCTATGTTGATCTGGTGTTTCATCTAATAGTTTGTCACTTCCCTATACTGTCAAACTCATCTCATTCTTCATTTTTGTCATCACATCTCTGCTCCAATGAACCTCTACTCTAGGGACAGCCATCAAATGTATCCTCACCATCTTCCTTTACCAGAAGCGCCTTATATCAGAAGAATATACCACATATCTCTGCACATCCAGCATGTCACTGCTACACTACAATGAAACATCTAATAGCCTTACAAAATGGTTTACAGTTCAAATGTTGCTGGTAAATAAACTTCAATGCAGCTTTTCAGTTGATCTCCCACTGAAATCATAAGGGGTTATTTTCAGAATAATGTGAAGTGTTAACTAGTCCAATGTTACTGTTATGCAAAAGAACAAAGTATGAGAGACAGTTATAGAAAATGTTGAATCTGATCTGAATCTATTGTTTTCGTGTCAGTTTTATCATTTATCTTAGGAGAGAGATTTTTTTCACATTTGGAGAAATCGTGTCTTTAAATTACATTTTACTTATATAGCACCAGTTCATAGCATTTTAAAATAGAATAATTCAATCTAATTTACTGTAATCCAATTATTACAGTAAATTATTATTGTAATTTACAGTATATTATAATAATCTGGATTAGTCCAGTTTCTTATAAATGTGGTGCAACAACTAAAATCTGAGGCAGCAGTTTAATCTTCCAGCAAGAGAAGAAGAAAATGCCCTGCACTAGGGTTGAGATATGGCTGTGCTTATCTAGCAGAAAATAATTGCAGTGGCTTGGTACGTACCATTTTAATACAAAATTAAAGTTGCAACAAATATTTACAAGTTGTTTGATCACACGTTATGCCTTTTACTTCTTTTTCAATAGCATACAGCAAAACATTCTGCATTGGTGTGAATTAATAAAATTTAATCTTGCTCTTATTACCTCCGCCAAGGAGGCTATGTTATCACCGGCGTTTATCTGTCTGTCTGACTGTCTGTGTACAACAAAACTCAAAAAGTTATGGACGGATTACTACGACATTTTCAGGATATATCCAGAATGGCAAGAAAAAGAACTGATTCAATTTTGCAGGTGATCAGGATCATCGTCTGGATCCAGGTATGTTTTGAAGGATTCTTAAACATTGCAAGATAGCCGCTTATGTTATTGCAGCTGACACCTCCTATGGGCTGTTTCTGTTTGCTGTTTTACACTCTGACAAAGATCATGTGTGACTGGGTAATATTTTGAGATGCGAGTCACAATATCAGGGGAAAATGTGATCTTGGCGGAGGTTCGTGCTGTGTGAGTGCTTTTGTAGTTTGTTCTTAATTATTCATACAGTGGTCTTGAAATCCAACTTCATATTAGCTGTTTTGTAAATGGAGATTTATTTCAAGATAATGTAAAAGTGGCCAAATTAAAATATCAGTTGCTGCTTATCTTTCTGTCACTGCTACATGTTGTTCTACAAGTAAATGTCATTTTGATCCTAGAATCTGCATCATGAGAGTAAATGGAAATGATCAAAAATCCATTGGGAGCATTATGAAAAAAGAAGTCCTAGGCACAGTTCTACACACAGAATTGATTTAAACCATAGATTGTATGTAAAAGAGATTAGAACCCAATAACACATCTGTAGGAAGCCAGGAGTTCAGAAATGCTTCCCACCCACTCTGATAGAGAAAAAGATCTGTCAGGAAGACTAAGATTAACTGTTTAAATTTGCAAACGTAGTGGAGATTTGCCCAAGAGGACTTAAGGCTGTGATTGCTTTAAGTCCATACTTCAGTCTGCAAACCTGGAATGTTTAAATAAAAACAACAAAATACAAACAAACCCCATAATAATAATAATAATAATAATATTGATTTCACTGCACAATACTGCAAAATTTGAATACTTCTGGATACATAAAACTAACTATGTTTAAAACCTTTTTTATTTAAAACATGTTAGCTATTCTTTTTTTTTCTTTTTTTGACAGTAGTCAAGTCCTTCATGACTGACAATTATCTACAGACTTTTACATCATGACCCAAAATGTCCCAGCTTATGTCTACTGAGTAACATGAGCAGTCTAGTGCACAAAGACACACACACACACTATTAATCTAAAAGATGAGAGGAAGAGATGTGTTTGATCCTTCAATTTGATCAGATTCACTTGAAATCACACCCATCAAGCTACCGTCTGCCACTGCTTCAAGCACAACAGTGCTGATTTTCTTTATTAGGAATTAGAACTATGCTTACAGCTCTCCAGTTGTAGTGTGCATGTCTGCTTGTCCATGGGATACTTTGTCAGGTCCATGTTGCAAGCCACAGTGGTGGTAATCCTACAGAATAAATTGAAGAATAAAATCAAAAATGGTTATTAAAGCAGAATTTAATGAAAATGGATTAAGCAAGGTGGTTTCAATCTTTAAATTTAATCATTTTTGAAAGGAGATCTCTGGAGTGAACCCCATTTCTCACTGGTGAAGCCAGTGAAAGATGGTTTTCACTCTTTTGGAGATGTCACTAATGATTTGAAGTAAAAAAAAAAAAAACGGTATATACTCAAACTAATTGTGCAAGGTAATTTTATGATAGCTACTTAACACTAAAAGTTGCACTCATATGAACAAGAATTACACTTTCTTTGCAGTTCCATTTTTTACATCTACATAAGTCATTTCAAAAGATCAACTGGTCCTTATTAGGACTCTAGATAAGTAATTATAGCAAAAAAAAAAAAAAAAAAAAATAGCACATGATATATTACAAAAACAAAGCCAAGCTGTAGATCTGTAAGTACTACACTTATTAATTCTATTGCTTGTAACTACATAGTCTTTTTTGTCATTGAAGAGGAATTTTGGTTGATTTTTCTTTCCAACGGGCAGTTGGAAGGCAGTTATGCTCAGTGACGTTTGCAGGCATTCATGCAACTCTCTAAGGGTGCATCCACAGGACTTTAGTCACGTTTCAATGAGCTTTTTCAACATGTTGATTTTTTCTTTTTACAGTCACATTGTTGAAGATCTTTCTGCTGTTTTTGGGACCGTTATGATCCTGTTGTGTGTGACCCCATTTCAGCCAAGCTTTACATGTCAGAAAGATTATGTCCACATTTGAATGCAGAATATTTTGGCCTACATTGGAGTTTATGGTTAACTTAGTAAATGGATGGTGGTCCTTACAAAACAGGCCACAACTATCATCCCTCCTCCATTGTGCTTGACAGAAAATGAACATGAGGTGTTTGGTTTTCCCTAAACATGGTGCTTCACATCATGACCAAACATTGCCATTTTTTTTCTTTTCAGCAGTTCCTCAAGTGGTTGCCACAGGGAATCATCTCCATCTAACCCTATATCTTTCACAATTCCTGATTCTATCCATCCTCATGACTCCTTAATAGAAACCTCAACATTTTCATCTCTGCTTCCTTCAGCCCTGCATGGTCTTTTCCTCAGGGCCATTGTCTCCAAACACACAATGGTCATTTCACCAGCATACACATCTTTTTTTCCATTCCTGCTTATACTGTTTATCACATATTTTATTCCACCTATTCCCTGTTCTCAGCATGATCACAATTGTATCTGCAAATGTTGCAAATATCATAATCTCAAACATTCCTTTCTTACTCTCATCTGTCAGTCTGCCCATTACTGACATGAAAGAGTCACACCTACGACACACCCATAGACTGTATATGAAAGAAGACACACCTCACCAATGTCTTAAAGCTTTCATACATGCCCTGATTTCTTTTAATCACATCTGATAAAGGACATTGTTTCAAGCAGTAGTCAAGTGCTGCCCTGCTTTGTTGAAAGATAAGCTTTTCCCTGGCAAATTGTCAAAACAAGCAATATTTTTAACATTTTTTAACAGGAGTTATATCACCTTTAACATTTAACAAGCTAATGAAGACTTGTAAAGTCTGAGACCCATCCTACTTTGAGTACCGCACAGCTTGACTTGCTTGTTGAACTTGCTGGCTGGTACATTGATTCCAGATTGGTAGCTATTTTGAATATTTTCTACTAGCAAATTATTTTCACTGTAGAAAGATGGACTCCAAACCTTTTGAAAATAATCTTTTAACACTTACCAGATTGATGGGCAGCAAGAATGTCTTTTCTAAGACCATTGCTTTTTCTGGTAAAAGATAAAGTGTTGTTCATGCTTACCATATTAAAATCTAGTAACTACAACAGCTTTTGTATTTTATGTGATGATACATACAATCTTTGTTTTTAATTTGACTGTATTTAAATGGTTTAGATGAATCCAGTTTTTTTCTCTTGAAACAAAAAAAAATTGGAAAAAGATGTAATAGAATGGTGATGTTAACCCCCATATGTGTTTCTCTTGCTTCTATCAGTGTAATGGAAGTGCAGTTCAGTCAATAACTTTTTTTTATTTTTAAGCATGATAAGCCATGCATGAAGCTGGGATGAATGGCTTAATGCAGGGATGACTTCTGAAGACCTATTTGCCCAAAGGAGGACATTTAAAAGGACTTGCCCACATTTTTAATGTGGTAATGCCTGCAGTCAAATTTCAGATATACTCTTAGTTTGCAAGAAGTTATTTTGGTTTTTCAAAAGTTTATTAACTTTTTTCTAATGCATGGCATGTTACTCACTAGCCACATTATTATATAAACCTTGTTAGTACCTGGTTGGACTCACATTCTCTTTCAGAACTGCCATAGTTCCTGGTAACATAGATTTAAAGAGGTTCTTTTAAAAATCCTCAGACTGTATATTTAGGCATATTACTGTATATTGACATGATAACATGACACAGTTACTGCAGATCTATCAGCTGCACATCCATAACTGGAAGCTCCTGTTTCACCACATCTCAAAGCAGCTTTTTTGGATTGAGATCTGGTGACTTTCGCCAATGGAGTACAGTGAATTCATTTTTTTATTTTTAAAAACCTAGTTGGAGATGATTTGAGCTTGTCACATCTTGCTGGAAGTGACCATCAGAAGATGCTACACTGGGGTCAGAAAGGGGTGGACATAGTAAGCAAAGATACTCAGATAGGGTTTTGTGTTTAAATCATGCTCAGTTGTAACTAAGGGACCCAAAATGTGCCAAGAAAATATCTCCCACATGATTACACCATCATCACAAGCCCAAAGGTGTTTTGCTCCATGTCACTGCTCTGGAATATGTAGCTGTGCAGGGCGTCTTTCCATTTCCATGAAGGCCAGGGCCTACATCTGCACTGGCAGTAGGTTACTTGCCGCCGTTTGTCCTTGCAGTCATCACCAGATTGTTGATTTAGCCAGTGGTAACAGCTCTTAGTTTCCCTGAAACTAAGAGCTCTGTCCAGTTGCTTTCCTGAGCTTTCGCTAACCACTTTTCTGTTTTCCTCAGGAATCGTTACCTGTGTAACACTGCCTACCTGCCAGTTACAGCCACTCTATTCCTTCATTCAGCTCCAGCCTGTTTCCTTCAACAGGTTTCAATAAAGGTTTCACATGTACAGGTTTCACATGTACTTAGCTCTGTGTCCACACTTAGATCCTGCAATTGTCCTTTACTCACAACAGAATTGTTGATAAAAGACAGGGTTAGGGTTTCTGTGTAGCGCTTGCATATCCTCCACCCCCTGTGTGCACATGACTTCTTTTTCCAACTTTCTCCCACCATCCAGAGACATGCATGCTAGGTTAATTGGTCCGTAGGAGTGAGTGCGAATGTGAATGGTTGCTTGTCTCTCTGTGTTGGCTGGGATGGACTGGTGAGCTGTCCCAGGTCTAGCTTGCCTCTTACTTGCTAATTGCTGGGATGGGCTCCAGCTTTCCTGCAACCCTGAACTGGATTTAGCGTAAAGAAGGAAGGAAGGAAGGAAGGAAGGAAGGAAGGAAGGAAGGAAGGAAGGAAGGAAGGAAGGAAGGATACTAGTCTGGTGAGAATCTAGAGCCTCCGGCAACTCAAGTTTTACTGGTGATGAAACTTGGATTTCAGATTTGCAGCAAAACAATACCTTAGAAAAACAAAATTATAAAATAGACACTCCTGATCTATAAAAGTATCACACATTGTGTCCTTCTAAGCACACAGCCTTTGGATACAATAACCTGGGCGAGTTGTCTTTTATTTGCCTGTGGAACGGCATTGAAACATTTACCACAGCTGTCCTTTTCCTCGATCGCCTCATACTTCCCACTGCACTCTGCCCTTTTTCACAGTCCCGATCCCCCGAGGTGGCCATGCCTCTCCCGACTGTCCTTTTTGTCTCATGTTATTCTTACTAGTTTTGCCCTTTCAGTATGAAGCCCTATCCTCCTCCAAATTTCCTCTGTCACAATAGAGACCAAAGTGTCGATTGCCCTGTGTAAAGGCAAAGGTCCATAAAGATGATGAGGCTCAAAATTTACACTTCGAGATCAAGTGTTGCTGTCAGGTTCTTGTGTGTAACCCAGGCGCCAATTTCTGGCTGCCGATAGTGAGGCTAATAAGGAAGTAGAAGTACTTGCAGTTCACCCTTCACCGCTAGAGGACTGGCTGCAAGAGAGAGCAATGCCCATAGACACCCATGTTAAAATTTCTGATTTCACAGCTGAAATGAACATGTTTACAGACTGGCTCCAAAAACTTTTTTCGTTTTAATAGGTCCAATTTTCCATCATGACAACTCACGGGGGGGAGGGGTGAATTTTTTACTAACGCCTCGGTTTCAATGTTATTTTAAACGCTATCACTGGTTGCAGCTGCGTACTTCCTACTGATTCCACGGAGCCCTCTCAGCTCTACCTTTTCATCCATTTTTGGATTTTCCGATTATGACAAAACACCAAGATGGCGACGGTAGGACCCGTCTATGAGCTTCAAATCTGCTGTTCAGAAATCTATTGGTCATGTGATGGTATGCGTTGTCCAGTATTCATACAGTAAATGGTGTAAACATAACACATGCACTTCTGCTATGCTGGATACAACTTTATGTTGAGTGGGTGAAGTCAGATCTGAACCATGGATGGCTTGTTCAACACAAAAATCTGGCAAGAAAATGCATAACAATAGTGCAAAAAGCTTTTCTTACACAGCAGATCAGTTTCCTGATTTCTCAAGACTTAAAATGCTCACAGCTCCGTATTGGCACATCCTCCTGGTCTTTTACAGTCGAGTAACAGTGTGATAAAACACTGCACTGCAATCAAATACACATTCTTTTATATCCTTTGATCTACTTTTTATTGTCTATTAAAACTACAGGAAAAAAAGGTGTAACTAATAAAAATAATTTTTTGTCCCACCTCAGTGCATAAAGCACGGTCCCATTGGGGAAGATGCGGATGAGCCTGTTTTCCACAGTAATATCATGGAGGAAGGACTTTTTGGAGTCCACAATGAATGTATCTGGAACCCAGAGGAGCTCCACCAATCGCCCATCTAGGCTCAGGCTCTTGTTGCCCTCAAACACCAAACGCTCATCCGTCCAGCGTTGGCGGAGAAATATGGTGGCTGTGTAGTCCTGCAAGGTTAAAGGTAAAAAAATCAGAGTGACATTTAGAGCAGGCATGTTAATAATAAAACAGAAAGAAAAAGAAATAGAAGATTTTTCGCTTTATTTGATTTTGTATTTGGAGAAGATGTAACTTCTAAATGGTTTAGATCCATTCAAAACTAAAAGAACGTACTGGTTAGGCCTTCAATAATTGAGTAGTTCAAAAGTTATAAAATCTGTTTTCGCCTGTTTGCAATTGACACAGGTGCAGCACCAGAGTTGCAGGCAAACTGTGCCATTCATTCATGGTTTATTTTGCATAAGTTATGTAAAGTTCGTCATAGCTAAATTGTAAGAATAAAGATGGAAGGTGGCTTTCACGTTTCTTCAACATGACAATAAAATGGTGAAAAGTTGTCCCTGTGCTTTTGTTTTATTAAGTGAATCTGAGGTGTTTTGGCACATTTACCATGAAAAAATATCTAAATAATCTAATATGAGCAATTTAAAAAAAGACAAATCAGCTACATGTCCCTAAATTTTATCATAGATCCTGTTTGATATGATTAAATGCACAGTTGTACTTCATAAAAAAATCGTCACGAGTTAAATACATTTAATTCATTCATTTCTAATTTGGGGCTCCATAGTGACGGAGTGGTTAATGCTGCAGCCTCACTGCAAAAAGGTCAGCTCAGACAGTGGCCTTTCTTTGCAGTGTTTGCATGTTCTCCCTGTTTTAGTGTGGGTTCTCTCCAGGTACTCTGGCTTCCTCTCACCATCCAAAAACATGCATGTTCAGTTGATTGGTCATTGTAAATTGTCCTTAGGAGTGAATGTGAGTGTGCCTGGTTGTTGGTCTGCATGTTAGTCTCTCTGTGTTGCACTGTGAAGGACTGGTGACCTGTCCAGGGTTTACCCTGCCTCTCACACAGTCACTGATATGCTCCAGCTTCCCACGACCGTGCATTGGATGAAGTGGTTAAGAAAATGTATGGACGAATTGATGGAATTTCTAATTTGGGGCTGCACGGTGCTGCCATTATTAGTGCCGCAGCCCCCAAAGAAAGCAGGTCGCTGGTTTGAACCTGGGCTCTGGCAGTGGCCTTTCTGTGTGGTATGCTCCCTGAGTTGGTTTTCTCCAGGTACTCTGGCTTCCGCCTACTGTCCAAAGACATGGATGTTAGGTTCATTGGTCATTCTTACTTGTCCTTAGGAGTGAATGTGAGTGTGCCTGGTTGTTTGTCTCTCTGTGTCGCCCGATGACTGGTGGGATAGGCTCCAGTTACCCGTGACACTGAATTGGATGAAATGTGTAAGAAGATGAATGGAATTTCTAATTTGTGGCCGCACAGTGGGTTAAAGGTTTTCACTCAGGCCTTACAGAAAGAAGGTAACTGGTTTGAGCCCCAGGTGAGGGAGGTCTAACAGGGGTCTTTCTTTGTTGACTTTGCATGTTCTCCCTGTGTATGCGCGGGTCTTCTCAAGGTAACCAGCACAGAACTATCCCATACATACAGTATAAAATAGTAAAAAATCTTCAGAAAGGAAAAGGTTATATTATACCTATGAGTGTTGGTGTCTTCATAGGACTGAAAAAGCTGAAGATTGTCCTCAATACTAAATAAAGAACATCACTCACTGTGTGGGTTAAAACTAAGTATGTGAAACAGCTTTTGAGTTTATTTTCTTCTTCTGAAGTCTACAGTCCTTTGTTAAATAAGTTGTAAAATATTATTCAGTGCTTTTTTTCTAATAAATTAGACATCTTTTTTTAGTTGAAGGCTGATGGAGGCTGATTAGTGACTATTTATCTGCTTGTTCTCTTTTAAATGCAAATTATATTTGTTTAGTTGCTTTCGTGACAAAGCAAATTTTTATGCTCCTCTCGGGTTGTTTTTCATTCTCTGAACACTTTACAATAGGACTAAGGAGATCTGAAACTGTTGTATAGTTAAAAAGTTGTCATATCATGTCAGTCACTACCAGCAAACCGCTTAGAAACACAAATACTTATCAGTACATCTGTGTACACATCTTATCCCTTTATTTTAGGCAAGGCAATTTTATTTATATAGCACATTTCATATACAACCTAATTCAAAGTATTTAAAACATTCAAAGTATTGAAGATGCTATAAATAAAGTATTTAAAGCATCTATTTTCTGTAGAAACTGCAAATATGAAAACACAGTTCAAATGCTTGAGACTTTAGTGGTCTCACAGGAGATGTGAAAACCATAGACAGGCCGATCAGGGTCAGGATTAGTTTAGGTTTAGTTCAACAAAGGTTGTTGCAATAGTCAGCACACCAGTCCATAAAAAAATCTTACCATGTTGATCTCTGAGATGGTGTCAATGCTGGCGATGTCCAGACTCATACCAACTGTTACAGGACCGTCTGCAGACAAGAAAGAAATCTTTCACTACACCTTCCTCCCATGATTACACAGTGATTGAAACCATTTAAATATGCATTTTCATCAAAGTTTCTTCCAGGCATATGTTAACTTAGTGACGTCCCATTTCAGTGCTTAAAGGCTACTATCCTGCAGGTTTTAGGTGTTCCAATTCTCCAAGAAACCTTGTTCAGAGCAAATGGAATATTTCAGTGCCTTGTCAACTCATAACCTCCTTTTTAAATCGTGTATTGAACCAGAAGAACACAAAGACCTGCAGGACATGTCTTTGCAGACGGAAATTGGACACAAACTGTTAGATCAAATGAAATATGATGAAATAACAATTCAAATTGTAATGTTGTAGTCATTTCTAGTAAATAATAAATAAATAAATAATAATGGATGGATGGATGGATGGATGGATGGATGGATGGATGGATGGATGGATGGATGGATGGATGGATGGATG
>JBAMHX010000018.1:5029225-5048178 GCA_037177515.1 Pseudomugil tenellus | reverse complement strand
TGGATGGATGGATGGATGGATGGATGGATGGATGGATGGATGGATGGATGGATGGATGGATGGATGGATGGATATATTGCCTTGTTCCAGAGGGTGAATGACTGGAGTTCTTTCTGGTAATTTTAATGCCTTGCATTAAACTTGACAAAGCCTCACACTGAACAGACACTGTTGTTTCTTTTGTTTCAAGGATGCTTATCCTATGAAGCATTATTTTCTGGACAATCAGCTCCATTGGTTCCAGAGTTATTCCCAGCACAGAACCAGTCTCCTCCATCAATTTGTATTTGTTTCATCTCTGACTTTGATTCTGGAAAGTTGATTGCATTTTCAACAATACACTTCAGCTTGTTACATACTTCATGAAAAGCAAAAACTTTTTTCTTGTTCTTGAGACATCAAGAAGAAGATAACATCATTTTGTTATCGCACAAAATGTTTGAGGATAGTTCTCGAGACACTCGGATGGCATAATTTTTTTCTTGCTGGGCTCTGAGAACTATTATGTGATTTGTCTGACATTTGCGGACAGTTGGCGCTTCCATATTTTTACTAATGCAAGGTAGAACGGGTAGTTTTAAGAAAACAGCTCTTCAAGGTGGTGCCGCTCTGCCGCAAACAATATTTCTCGCTGTTCATGAAATAAGCTGATCAATTGTTCATTGCACATAAAGCACAGACAGACCACCCATGATGATTCCTGCCCCGTTGCAGACACAGCTCCTCATGGAATAGCTAGCCTATGTATGGACCCGAAAAAAAAAACAAAAAACTTTTGTTGTTCTCACCACATTGAGAGCAAAAATAAACTTATGCTGCTCGTGGATGACGTAACAAAATTCATAGAAGAAATCCACATCTTGATGCAGACATTAAATGACATAATCTTCTCCAAGAAGTAGAGTTTTCTCTGTTTCGACTTGTAGATGCCTCTGGTCAGCTTTTTCAGTCTGGTCTGTTGTCTAGCTGGTCTCCAAGGTACTTGTGATCCTCTACCATCCCCACCTCTTCTCCTGGGATGTCTACAATGTTTTGGTTACCCTTTATCATTTTGTTTGGTTTGTATTCAAAATGAGGATGTTTGTTTCTGCACCATCTCTCAAACTAACTTATCAGCTCTATGTACTTAGCTTCTTGCCCATCACTGTTACACCTGATAATGCCAACCCCATTATTATAAGCAAACTGTAAAGGGTCTTGTTTGGAAGCATGTTGAGCACACTCTGAAACCAAGGCCGGTGGAATTGTCTGCTCCTGTCAGGTGTGCCAGCCCTGTTGCATCTGGCAGTACTTGATGGGCCCTCTCCAGTGGAAGTTTTTTGTCCTGTACTTACAGAATGAAGGTAGATGTTTCACATCTCCTGAGGTGGGTTCTGTTGGTGTGGTTGCTAGGAAAAAAAATGGTAATCAGACTGAGGCTGCAGGACATGGAGTACAGATGGGTAGCTCTGTTGGGTCCATGTGGACTGGGCTGCGCCTAATGATGTCTGCATGTTTTCCTACTTTCAACTTCATTCTGCAGTTTTTCTGGGTGTCAGAGTTGCAGTGTGGGTTTGCCTCAATTGTTCTGTGTGCTGCCTGGTGGTGAGACTGAGGAAAAAGTTAACAGAACTTGCTTTTTCCTGAAGATTTTCCAAGGCGAGGCGTAAAAGGAATAAAAAAAACAAAAGCTTTCTTTAAAGGTGGGGGTGTGACGGCCCCTGCAAGAAATGGTCTTTAGGTGCCATCTAATTATGACAGTGGCTGCACCTGGGTCTCCATTGAGGCTCAGAGTACAAAAGAGCTTCATCCAGACTGAGCTGGATCTCCCAGGAAAGGGCTGGGAGATCATCGCAGCAATCACTGAGCTGGGGTTTGAAGTGACCGGACCTGAGCTGATCATAATAAAGCTTTCTTGTAGACTTACCACTTGTATCCGTCCCCTCTTTGTAACAGTCTCTGAGCGGGACAAAACACAGGGCAGAGGAACTGTATGGACTTTTTACATAAGCGTGACATAAATCCAAAATTTTATTTTCTCTGGTAGAACTGGTAATAAAATGGGTGGAATCTTGGTTATCTTGCAGCAAGACTTGGAGTCTCTAGAGATTGGATTGAATGGATTATGATGCTGTATGTAGCCTAGCAACCACAGACCTGATAATGTCACAGGCTATGTCTGCAGATGTACCAGGTATGATATAAACTTCCATCAGAATAATACAGGTAAACTCTCTGGGTAAATAATCTAGAGGAAAACTTGCTGCTAACAGTTCAATGTCTCTTTGTGTAGACCTTTTTCTTTACAGTGACTTGTCCAGGACAGCAAAACCAGTTGCTACAAGACATTGCAATTCAACCCCCTTTTAGTCTGTGAAGTCTTAGAGCAGTGTCTAGATAGAGTCTAGGATGTGTTCCTCCAGCCATGCCTTGTGAAGAACATAATGCTGCATTTTCTGTATTCTTTGAGACCTTGTCACCACAGGCCCATCCATTTTGTTAGAAAGCCATCTCACATTACCCATCAGAATGACTGGAAGGTATGGTTTAAACTTCCACTTCCATTTCTTTCTCTGTGCCAGTCCTGCATTGGATCTTCTTCACTTTCTTCTCAACTCATTTAGGATTTGATGTTATTTCTCTGATTATTTTGGGTTTGAGATCATTTAATCAGTTGATCCCACTGGCAAACAACTCTTTCATTGCTATTGAAACTCACCATAACAGGTCTTGAAAAAGCCCAAAGTAAACAGAGAAATCTCGAGCACCACTGCCTCTGACCCAGGGTGAAAAGAAATTGTGAAAATATTTACTTGCCGGGTGATTTTCTTAGAAATAAAACAGTTCTCCTTTTGTATGATTTGTTTTGTAGTTGAAATAATAACCTAGTTCTTTAAGGACAAATACAGTATAGGTATACAAATGCTTTCCACCATTGCTGTTTGCCTCAGCTTTAAAGCTGGTGATTCTGCTAAACAGCATTCGCCTATATTACATTACATTACATTAACTTAATTTAGTAGACGCTTTTATGCAAAGCGATTTACATTTTTTTGGGTCATAGAGTTCAGTGTCTTACCCAAGGACACTTCAGTATGTAGTTAGGGGAAGCCTGGAATTGAACCGCCAACCTTCAGGTTGGCAGACAATTATTCTTACCCACCGAGATACAGCCTATAGCTGAAGTCCAAGGTATTATCATGGATCAAACATATAATAAACAAAGGATCATCATATTATGATGGTTTCTTGAAGCCTGGAACACAAACAGCAGCAAATGATTTGCCTGGGATGACATAACATTGTTTTTTGTATGCAGGCACTGTAGCCAGCAGATAAATCGCCTGTGGAAATTAAGGGGAAAACACATAAGATGTGTTACACAACTAACACTTCATATTTATGTTCTTATTTAGATAAGATTTATTTAGATAAGATTTATTTAGGCCTCTAAGTGTTAAATAATATACACCTTACTGCCTACTGTAGTCTCAGCAAAGCTGACACTCATTTTCTTTTTTGCTAGCGCAGAAATTTTAATGAACAAGAAAGTTTGTCAGTTTATTAACTCATACAGGTGCAAATTTGCAATATTAGCCCCCTTTTGTTTTCTGTCAAATTCATGTGGCCCACGAGTTCTCTGCCATTTGTGTCTGCATGTTTCTGCAGTTTCCTTACTGTCAAAGAAAGGCCTAAGGTACTTGTTGTATCCTTTCATCAGCCGTTGAATGGTAGGAGGCAGGATCTCTCCTTCCTTCACTTCTGCATTGAGCAATGAGTTCTCTAACAACCTGAGAACAAAGACAGAGAAAAGAAAAGCTGAAATAAGAGTTAGTTTTCATCCCAGCTCCCGTTACCACGTGGACTCTTCACTAGTCAGAGAATCCCCAGGGTGTCAATTGAGTTTCGTTGCAAATTTTACATGGTGTGCTGAGTAGAAGAAAAGGTATGAGATTAAAACGGAAACCAGGAACTAAAAGATGAGCTGAGGCGGACAAGAAATGAGAGGCTTCTTTTTCACCATTTTGTAACTTTGAATTGACCTGGTCCTGAAGATTTAAAACGATCCGTCATTCTGTTTCATATACACACTTGCTGCTTTCTTTCTTAAGGTTATTTCCCCTCTTGTCCTTCTGAATGCTATCCTTAAAAGCACATTGAAGTGTGGGAGGATGATTATATTGGTAGCAATTGTGACAGGGGAAAGAGAACTCATTGCATTTTTCCTAGTGCTGTGTGTGTTTGTGTATAAATCAGGCTTTAAATACAGAAAGGCTGCTCTGTAGAGAGAAAGCCCTGAGGCACGTGCCATGATGTAAGACTGGCTAAAGCAAGGCAGATCAGGCCATGTGCAGAGGCAGAAAAACATTCATCTCCGCACACTGGCAGCAGTCCCCCTTGTCACTCGCACACAGCAGAAATCAAATATGTGAAAAGAACAAGAAAACAAGAATAGTAAAGGAAGGTGGGATTTTTCTTCAACCCACTATTATTCAAACCTCCATTACAATGAAAATGCTGCATCTTTTAAACCATCAATAATCAATTGCAAATGAATTATCACATTTTAGTGACATTACTGAGAGCTAAATAACACTGACATAATTAGTAGGGCGGCTGTGGCGCAGGTGTAGTGTGGCCGTCTTCTGATTGGTGAGTCATGGGTTCGGTTCCCACTACATCTGATGTCTGCATGTTGAAGTGTCCTTGAGCAAGACACTGAACTCCGACTTGCTCCTGGTGGCCAGGCTAGCGCCGGTGTGCATGGCTGCTTTGCCGCCATCAGTGTGTGAATGTGCGTGTGAATGGGTGGATTGCAGGATCTGTAAAGCGCTTTGGGCATCGAGAGATGAAAGTAAAGTGCTATACAAGTGAACGCCATTTAGTATCTGTGTCATACAGTACAATTGCTACTGTCTGCAGAGGAAGTGATATTATGACAAATTGTCACAATTTTACCAATGTTCTTGTCATTCAGCAGTGGGATGCGAAGTAATCCAACAGTTCTCATCAGGCTCTAAAGAATACAGTCTCTCCTCGGTAATAACCTCATTCCAAATTGAATTGTATTGTGATAAACGTAAATGCATCTTTCAAACAAGTAATCAGTCTAATAGTGTACATCTCAAGGTAGATCCACCCTGGAGCAACAGTTATGCAAAGTTACTGCAGAGATTCAAATTAAATCTAATCCAACTCTATTCAGCATTTGTTGCAATATTTCACAGAAACCCTCAAATGATTTCAGGAGAGAAACAGAAAAGAAACAAGGTTTAAATTTTATCAGTTTATTGCAATCCATCCAATCTCTATGTTAATATTTCAGTCTAGAGAATGGTGGATGCCTTGATCCCTAGACTACCTCCACAAGCTTTTTCCTTTTAGAGATAATCTATAATTGTTCATTGGGTTTTAATTTAGCATGCTGCAATATGCCTTTTCACTTTCCTAAATTTTCATGGATTTCTACATTAAAACACGTCTTTCTGTCATGGCTGAGGTGCAGAAGAGGATCCCTGTGCAGACTATCAAGTGAGAGGACAATGATGTGTTCATATTACTTACTAAACATCAGGCACAGCAGAGGCAGTTACGTATGAAAATAGAAATCCAGTAGAAATCCAGAACAAAGCACATTTGAGCCTAATAAGCAACCAGTGACAAGAATAGAAAAAAGTTGCTTTGCTGAAAATCAACTAAAAAAGCCAATAAAAATCCAAAGCTGTGTTACTCATTGCATTCCTCACCAAGCTCTGGTTCAAATTGCTCTCATTTAAAAACTATTTCAAACAATATTATTCAAACTGAGGATGGCAGGATAAGTTACAAAGATAGCAGTTTCACGGACTGTTTAAAGTTACTAAATTTACGAAGCACCACCCTAGATTTGCTTTTCAGCAGGTAGATAAGTAGGAATGATGTGGATAAAATGAGCTAAGAAAACATAATGTACTTTATGTTACAAACATTTCCTGACTTGGCTTTGGTGTTTAGTTGCAGTATTTGGCAAGGGCTTACACTAATGTTAGATATCGCAGGCACAGCATGTGCTGGATCTCCCCCGGCGTCTCCACTCACAGAAAACCATTTATATTAATTTGTCTATTTTTTGTATATAGAAAAAACAATTGTAGTTTGTAAAACTCAGGGGTCCCCCTGAAAAGGGAACAATTAGCCTGACACTAAATATTATAGTTAGAGCAATCTACTGTGCATTTGGTCAATTTAAATATTCAAATTAATTGATTCAAACTTGAGGGCTGCCCAGGTGTGTGATTAGCACTACATCCTCACAGCGAGAAGGGGTGGGCTTTCTATCTGGACTTTGCACATCCTCCACGTGTTAGCATGGCTTCTGTCTGGGTACTCCTGCTTCCTTCCACCATTCAAAGACATGTGTACTAGATTAATTGTATCTTAATTGATTACCTGTATAATTTATGACTTTTGACATAGTTTTTCTTTTTTTTTCAAAGCGGGAAAGTTGGAAGGGGGGAGGATTTGTGAACATACAGAATTGTTTTTATTGTTTTAATTGCAATGTAAATCACTTTGAGCTACAACATATGTATGAAAAGCATGTAGGAAACCGTTTCTTTAGATTGAGAAGAATATAAACTTAATAATGAAGATAAAAGAAGTTGAACATACATTAAACATTGAAACATGAAGGAACAAAACCTTAAGACATACAGACATGGTACGAGGTCATAACCCGGGGAAAATATTCCCCAAAGATCTGTGGATCCCACAGATGTCTGGAGCTATTCTGCCCTAGTAAGATAGGGGAGCTTTGTTTAAAGACTTCTGTTTTCTAAACATTTCCCTGATGGAAGGACGCCGGCCTTGCTTCGGCTACAACCAAGGTCTTAGCAGATGGTTTACTAAGGTCAGAATGACATCTGTTTAGGAGCCTTATGGTCGGACCTTTCAGCTAGACATTAATTAAGAGCAAGGTAATTAAGCTAATACATAAAATTCTTCTACAAGCGCTTTATAAATAAAGTTTGATTTGATTTGAATTGGTCATTAGCAGTTATCTTTAGGAGTGAATGTGTAAAACTAGTTGTTTGTCTCTCTATATTGGCGCTGTGACGATCTGGTGACTTTGTCCCATCATCACAAATAAGATTCAAATTTAATAGGATGTTCTCAGTTATCCTGGTTTTCAAAATCTTTTCCTGTTATGTTGATATGTTGTTATCAAACTGTAAATAAACAATTTGGACTACAGCCATTTCATTTCTTTCTCTAGACTGTAACTTAGATTAATTACAGTATGATTAAGAAACATTAAGACCAAACACTTTACTTGTCTCTTTATTTTAATATATTCTAAATAACAATTTTATACTAGACACGTGTTGAAAAACTATTCAAATGAAAAAGTGAAGCTTTACTATTTAAGTAGCTAAATGCAGTATTAATTTATTCAAATAAATACTTACTAAAAAATACTAAAAATGTGCAAGTCTGGTGCTGAGTAACTTCAAATCATACATTTTACCAAAATGGTCTTTATGATGGTTTTTTGTAAAAAATAAATTGAAAAATTATTCAGTGTACCATTAGGCTTCTGTTGCTTTTTTTTATTATGCTTTCCAAATTTATTTTTTCTCACATTGTTGTGCACAAGTTGCACTTCTTTTCTCACTGATGTAATCATTCCAACTTAATTAATTCTAATAATCTTGTGTGTATGTTAGTGTGAAAGTGAGTGGATGGGTGTGTGTGTGTATAAATATATTCACTCATTTAAGTCCACTCCCCCAGTCAGGATTCTCACTTTGTTCACCTGGCTGTTTGTTTTCTTGTGCTTTAAGGCCCCTTAAAATGGTGCATTTTGTACCCGTTTCCTGCGATTTTCCTTTATTTATCTTGAATTTTTCTATCCTCCATCTGGATCTTTCCCTAACTAACTTCCAATATTTCACAGTCATGCTACATCAGAAAGAAGAATAAAAAAAATCATTGTGATGCTGCCAACATCACTCTTGAAGCAGGATATTTTATTTCACAATATTTAAATATGGAAAGCAATGTTTTGCTGGGTCCTCTGTTTCTTTTATAATCCACTTGAATTCACAAGATCTCAGAACCTCACTTCAAATCCAGACCAGCCTCTAAAATAAAGGTAAAGTAGAAACTCTTTCCCAGAAACCTCTGCCTGTTTCACCTGACTGTAGCAAATCAGCTTAGACAGTAGGGTGTCGCTCCCTCCCAGCAGACTGTTGCTATGAGGCACAGAGTCTCACTCACATGGTTTGCAGCCTGTTGTTTCATTTGGCAACACCTTTGGATGTTAATGCCATGTTCGTAATGGTGCTGACAGCTCTCTGCTTCTGGCAGGCTGCATTATCAATCTGGGTCACCCCTGACCCCTGATTACCTACACAGACAGTCTTTCATAAACATGAGAAGGTGTGCATCTGTGTATGGTGAATAATACTGCACGGAGGCAAATAGTATACAGGAAAAGCATGTCAAGACTGATGGCGAGTGAAGAGAAAATTCGTTAGGAAATAAACATATGTCCTTAAATCAAAATAGGCTAAATATTTTTTTTTTAATAAATGCAGTTTTCATTCATTAAGCTCGTTATTTCCAATAATACAGACAAGCACATTCATCTTTTACACTGTTAGATGATGTAATGCAGGTCTTACAGCAGTATATGTACAAAGAGCTCCCCTCTCCTCTCATCCAATCCATCTCTGAAAATCCCTAGACTCTAACTTTTAGCTGTCTAAACCTTCATCTGCAGGCAGGGATGAGACCTGAGCTCTCCAACCTGCCAAACACTTGCCAACCACTGAGCCCTGACAGTGGAAAAAAAAAAAATAAAACAAAATTGCTGATCTTTAAAATACTCTAAGAATTGCAATGACTACTAATACCACCAACAAACCTGATTTAGAAGATGGTGTGGTCATGAACATCATCAGGAAAACTCAGTATACTGCTGTGGAAACACTGTATGAAGCGCTCACTTCACACATGCACCAGCACACACAAACAAACATCAGTCATATCTATGTCCTGTGGGGTCGCTCTCTCCCCAGATGAAAGCACGGTGTGTGAAGAGCACATTTTCTCTGAATGCGTGCTGACAGACCAAACACATCTACCCACCTATCAAGAACAACAGGGGGAGAGCCTCTTTTCACAAGGTTTTTGTTTTACTGACACACAGTTTAAAAACAGACATTTTATTCTAGGTGTGACAATCCTACATTTATATATTGATTCAATGAATAAATGGATAAATTTATGTTTGTGAACCAAGACGTGATCAGTGCTTTTCAAAGCATCAGTGTAGCATTCCGCTAAGCTGCTTACTCATGAGGGTGTTTACTTACATATCAACGTGGCACAAGAACATCTAAAGAGCATCACCAAAATCAAAGTTTTGTTCGTATGTGGTAATGAATGTATAAAGAAGCTGGTTTTTTCTCATAGCTTTGACACAGAAACTGCAAGATCATGTTTACACAACATGAAAATGGTATGTTGCACAAAAGAGATTTGTCTTCAGAATGTCTCTTATTAACATCAAAACAACTGACCAAGACAAAAGAAAAAAAAACTTCCTACAATATTACATCATCTATAAGACTAAAAGACAGATGTTTTTCTTTTTGATGATGTAAATGCTGATATTCAGAGATTTCTGTTTGGTAGATGTCTTTGTTGCAGTTATTGTGTTTGGATACAGCTCATGTCATCAAGCAGCTTCAAGCTGCTACTATGTAAAACCTCATTTATTTGACTTTATACGGAGTGACCCATCTTCCAATGCTTGCAACACGTGCACAAGAACCTGGACTTGTGAAGGTAATATAGATTAAGCAATAAATTCAGATTCTGCCTATTGCATTGGGATTAGAGTGGAAAAGACCCAGAGAGCACTATGCAGATTAATGCAAGGACAGCAAAACAACCTTTGTCTCCAGGGACACACATACTGTAACTAATGTCAGTGTTCCAGAAGTCAGAAATGCACATTTTAAGTGTTTAGGAAGTTACATAGTAGAATCTTACAAGTCCATGCTTCTGATAAATTACAGTATGCATATTCTTGGAGGTGTTGTAGCCCTGCAGTTTCCCAATTATGACAACCTACACTTAACTTTGCATAACTCAGCTTCCTGTTCTGTAGCATAAAATAATAGCTATATGTTTCTACAGGTTATATGCATCACATGCAAGCACCTGAATATCAACATGCTGGTCATATTGAAAGCACGCCATTGGTTATTCAGCAAAGATACATAAAACGACATCATTAGAGGTAGAAAGAAAGTGACACAGCAAAAAATATGACAACAGTCAACATCAGACTGACTTTTACTGGCTGGAAAAAGCTCAGAGACAAAACATGATGTAAGACATGTGCCAAATTAGCCATCACTGGAGGCGTCATACTGAGAAAATCTGCCCAAAAAAAAAAAAATAAGTGTGTGGCTTTAAGGTCAGGTATTGTCCAGTGAAGCTGGTAAATGTTTGTCATTGATAACTAAGGAAGAGATCAATGGTGCCTGCTTTAAAACATAAAATATTACAATGAAACATATAATTTTATTTTCAAAGATTTCTTGGTTGTCAAGTCCAGCCCCTTACTTGAATTAAACGCATGAGCCAAATATCTTGCTGAAATACAGTTCTTTAAAAGTACTGGGGTTCAGGGAGATGGCAAAAATATGTATTTGGTGATGACTTTATGCCCTTTTGAGCCTTGACAAGCTGCAAAGTACTGGCTGAACTGCTGGGTCTCGACATGAACATCAGTGCTACATGTCACCAGTTCATTCTTAAGGGCTTAACCTGTCATGACAATAGAAGAAGAAACATCACTACAAACAAATGACAACTAAACAGCACCTTGCAATGTGCTAATGAGCCCGTCACAAACAATTGTTTCTCTGAACTTGCAGGAAAAGGAAGTGAGAACAGGAAGCAATGTTCATTCTGTCCTAGTTTGTCACGATCAAAATCTCCCACTCAGTAATGAGCCCTTTGGATACTTCTCCTCTGTAGCTCCTCACTTGCATTTCTTGATCTCTCTCTCTCTCTCTCTCTCTCTCTCTCTCTCTCTCAGTTTTTGTAACCTCACAAAAACCAGATTTAAAACCAGCACAATACCACCCCCTTGCAATAAAGCATCTTTCTTCCTGGTGATTCTTTGAGCACTTTAGCTTTATGTTGAAAATGATTAAAATGTTAGAAAATGTAATGCTGCCCACAACCAAACTATTAAACTCATATGAAGGCTTTGGTGGCAAAATTATAATGAATTGAGCCTCATACTCCACATCTTTTTTCTCATCAACACATGAGGTTAGTCATTTCAGACTCATTTTACTTTATTACCTCAACATTGTTTACAAGTATTTCTATGTTACTTCTCAGATTAACAGGTTTGACTGTGTCAAACAAAAGACTTATTATCCCAGACTGATTATCCCAGAAGCTGTATAGTTAGAGGACTTCTACTACCATGGCTTATTTGCTCATATGCATTGTTTGGGCTAAAGGCTATGCTAATATGTTTTGTTTCTTGATGTAAACGTGTGGGTGGAGTCGAGGGTTCAGACGGAGGGTGGAACGGTAGCTTGGAAAAAGGGACTTGAACCCTGTGGCAGAATTTGCCTTTACAGATTCCGTTTCATGACTTGGCCTCCACACAGATTAGCCGACCCATGCGCTTTCTCTTACCCTCCATCTCCAATGCACACAAGGCATGAGCCCAGGCAACTCTAGAACATTTCACAACAGATTAATTCAGTTGAGCATAACCCCTGCAGAGAGCTGAGTAACACTCTCAGTGGACCCTTTTCTCCTTCCTTCTGCCATTCTCCCTTCCACTCAGCAATGCACTCGACTCTTAAATACTTCACACACTTTCTTTGATTCCTGTCGTTCCTCACTTCCTAGAATCCTTCAGTTGCTCCCCCCCAAGTCCCACAAAATGTTGGGTTGTGTCGACATGGAAGGATTTTGGCAGAAAATCAAATCAAGGAAATACAAAAAGCAGCTAAGCTGAGATTTGATGAGTATTTTTTTTCACATTACCTAAAATTGGAAACATAAACAGCTTTACACCAAAAGCAGTGTATTTAATGGATGTTTTAAGAACAGGTACACCCACTTATGAACTGAAAATTGAACATATGCCATTGCTAAAAGCAGTGCGCTCGCCTACAGTCCACAGCCCACAACCAAAACAACGTGTGATCCACTGACTTCTACTGGCTTTAACCTGCCTGTAAATTGTAAACAAGAGAGTTGTAACTTTCCCAGTGATTCTCTAATTTACACTGAAGTGTCTGATTAAATCAAACAGGTTTGTTAGTCCCAGATGTGACTGGGTTGTCACACTGACAGATGGTTGATGGGACTTTAGAGTCCTTGTATCTGATTTTTGGGGTTAGACGTGGCCTGGAGGAGGAATGAAACTTGAAAGGAATAATCCAGTGTTTTTTGCTGCCTTGGGGTCACGCTGCATTTATTTATTTTTTTGTGTGTTTTTAAAAAAACCTTTAATAGGGTGATGATATATATTGCTTAACTGATTTTCAAGGAATGAGGTCATATTAGTCATTGTGTCGAAAATCCGGAAACCAAGGGTGATGGTCAGGTTGTGTTCAAGGCCAATTGTTTAACAGTCAGATGTCCTGAATAAAATATATTTAATTTATCAGAAATGTTTTGCTCTTTGCTCTTTGCTCTTTTACACAGAACAATACGGGTCTTTGCAGAGAACAGTCAACATCAGACTGAGTTTTACTGGCTGGAGAAAGCTCAGAGACAAAACATGATGTAAGACGTGTGCCAAATTAGCCATCACTGGAGGCGCCACACTGAGAAAATCTGCCCCCCCCCAAAAAATCAGTGTGTGGCTTTAAGGTTAGGTATTGTCCAGTGAAGCTGGTAAATGTTTGTCATTGATAACTAAGGAAGAGATCAATAGTGCCTGCGTTAAAATATAAAACATTACAATGAAACATATAATTTTATTTTCAAAGACTTGTTGGTTGTCAAGTCCAGCCCCTTACTTAAATTAAACGCATGAGCCAAATATCTTGCTGAAATACAGTTCTTTTTTTGTGTGTTTTTAAAAAAACCTTTAATGATATAAATTGCTTAACTGATTTTCAAGGAATGAGATCATGTTAGTCATTGTGTCGAAAATCCGGAAACCAAGGGTGATGGTCAGGTTGTGTTCAAGGCCAATTGTTGTACACAGAACAATATGGGTCTTTGCAGAGAACTTCACTCTACCAGTCCCTTCAAGTGCAAATAATTACTGTAGCTCATTTAATTACTTATGTTTTGTTCAAAACTACACACCTTTCCGTTAAAGGATTGTGCATTTTATAGCATCATCATACATGTACAGAGATTACTTGCTCAGCACAGTGAAATGATTAAATCTGACCTTTAAGGTGCAAGATTTAAACCTATTTATCTTCACAGTGAAGACATGTGCATCTCAATTCCAAGCAATAGATCTATTGGAAGACCAGAATACCTGGCTCATTTTTTCCCTCCATGTAGAGCTAAACTTATACTTCCTCCAGATCTCAAATTTTTTGACTGCAGGCCTTGAGTGAGAGAAGGCATCCATTGTCTCTTGACAGGCTGCTGGGGGTAACAGGTAAAACATACAGTATTAGCGCAATCCTCCAGGTCTGCTACTAATGTTAGACTCATACTAAATGCTTTGCCTGTCAAGTTGCATTAAATGTCTCCTTTTCTTCTATTCCAGAGAATATTCTTTTTTTTTCTCTGCTGCTGTGAAACAGGATTTGAGAGAAGGTGCTGCTGCTCTCATATACAGAGATTATTCTCTTCCTCATCAGGGACTTTCAAGACTTCCTCAGACCCCTTCGTCATTCTATACTCAGAAAAGCAGAGGCCAAGAATCAGACTCCACAACATGAAGTCCTTCTGAGTTCGTCTTGCAGGCTTGTGTGGATAAAAGCAGCTGTTTCTCCCTTTCATGCTATCCCAGGCAGCTCTCTAAGCCCCTCCACATGGGAGAATGGAAGAATTCTCTCATTGCCAAATACAGAATATTTGCTGTCTTCAGAAGCCCACTGAAGTCAGAAGAGTCTCAGAAGAAAGTATGACATGAGAAACCTGTAACTTCACCTTAATTTAGGGGCCAGATAGATAAAAATCAGCATTGCGTCACACGTAAAATTGCAAAAGCAGGAATATACACCTCTATTTCATCAAACCAGTTTACACCTCTATGCTATGAGGCATGGCAATGTCAAAGAAGAAAGTTGCAAAATCCTCAGATCCAATCCAATTTTTTTGCAAAAAAAAAAAAAAAAAAAAAAAAAAATGGAATAAAGGAAAATGTTTTTATTTGGTCATTTAAAGTCAGTAAGTTTTTTTTTCTAGCAATGACCAAACAGGTTGAAAGTCCAAACACATCGAAAAGCAAATAAAAAATTTTAAAAATCTTCAGAACAGTAATTTTTCTGTGACTTTGCAGTGCTGAGATCTCAACTACAATAAGAAAAGGTTGACAGCAAGAATCAAGTGTTTGTATGTTTAAGAACACAAAACAAATCCAAAGGGATTAATTATATCACGTAGCATGTCGGGGATATTATGGATTCGCCCCGACTGCTACTAGATATCCTTCATGTGAGCGTGATAACTCGAACAATTTTTACATTTGGATTTTGATACTCAGTATACCTGTTTGGCCTTCCAAAGGGATGATCTGGGCAGATTTTCACAATTCCCCACCAGGTGGCTCTTGATCCATGAAAGTGATATTTTTTGATAACTCTCTCTAACTATTTTCAATTTTATTTAGATACTTTGTATACCTGTTTACGTTCCCAAGATGACAACCTGTTTCAACTTTAATGATAATTGGATTTATGGTTTCCTCACTAGGTGGCACTTTATGCATAAATATCAGATTTTTGGCTATATCTCTGGAACTATTTCTCTCATTGACCTCAAATCCAGTGCAAATAAAAGGTCATGACCTCAGGATGGATCCTGTCCTGACGTCATACCGGGCTGGTTCAAAGTTTTGACACCAGGTGGAGCATTACTGTATTATGTCTATTGCAAGATTGGTGAATAAGAGGATTGGGGGTGTTTGGGTTTATCCCCCAAGCATACGGGTGAAATCCATGTTCTGACGGCATAAGACTTGTTATTCTCTATATTTAGAAGACAAACGTTACTGTGGTGTGAAATGTTTGAGCATTTCTTTGTGTAGGATTTGGTTCAGAATCACTGGTTCAGCATCACTTTTCCTTAAAATATGCCAAATCATTTTTGTATTTCCAGTATTTCTAGACCAGTAGTGTTCTAGAAGTGATTCATGTAGTTTGGCATTATTCTGGTAAAATAAACTTAAGCTTCAATGGAAATAAAGACATGTGATTCTAACTCCACCACAAACATAAAAATGTTTCTTAAAAGCCTGCTGTGTGATTTGATCATTTTAATCTGGACAACAGCAGCGTCCATAATTCCGGGGTGGGGGTCATATTTTTATGCATCAGACCACATATCCGATTTTCAATTTCCCTTTGTCTATCTTTAAAGAGCTTTGCCCCAATAAACACATGATTGTTTATGGATCTTGTTTGTATTTGTTTTTCTTTAAATGTTGAAGCTTTAAATTGTTTTTGTAAATGCAGGGATGTCAGAGATGAGAGTTTTTGGTATCAGTGAGCACATGCAGCTGTTTACACTTTAAAATCCCTTCTTTATTAAATTTTCTTTTTTTAAGTTATGTCATCTGCAGCTGAAAGTAATTCTAGTAAGTTTTCAGTCTCAATCCTTTCATATATGGATTTCTGGATTATTAAATTCTTTGTATTGTCTACACTAGATGATTGGAAAAGAATAAATAAATAAACCCTTTTCAATTTTTGGTTGAATTTTGTCAAGTAACCTTTGCCAGAGCATTGGACCTCACTTCATCTTTCCTTTACAAGCCTCGCTGGGATGCTCTTTTCTAGACATTTGTTACTTCCAACTTTAAAGTCCAGCCTTATACTGTAAAATTGTAATAATACATTGGCTCAATTAACAACTGCAGAGAGAAAGGATTTTTTTATTCTGATGGGGGCAGATGTCTTCATATACTTTACAGTCCTTAAAGGTCTGCATTAGCGTTATCACATACAGAAATATATGGCTCTGACTCTAATCAGCTTCATTATTCTGGGCACGATTTCATTTTTAATACATGCAGACCTCGCTCTGCTGATTATTGAAGGGGCTGAGTGAGATTTGTCAATGTAGCATCGTCCCCAGCCAATTAAAACGAAGTATGGCTCACTTTACTATCAGCTTGTCATGCTCTCTTTTATACACACAGCATCCAATCAATTACAGCAACAATCTGAAATTGGCAATATCTTGAATTTTACAGTAAAAGAACTGAATACTCAGGTTTGTTTTACATCATATTCATATGTTAACTTAGTTACACATGTACAATTTGCAGCTCTTAGCATTTAGAAGTCATATGTTTCAAAAGAACTGGTTAAGGTAGCACTGAAAAACGTGTGTGTGTGTGTGTATGTCATATCATGGTTAACTGCATCTTTACAAGCAAAAATACAGATGCTCAAGGTTATCCAAGCAGTAAAACTTGATGCAGTGGATATTAAAGAAAAAGCTGTAATTCTTCAGTGAGATTTTTTTTCTGACTGATTAAACACAGATTGGATGCTCCTGCTGTCAAACAAATCAACCAGACCGTGGGGAGCATTGACAGCCCAGATCCCAGTCTGTCCCTTACAGATCCAACTTTTACTAACCTCTCCACTTGCCATAGCAGTTTGAAAATCACCCATGAGTAATTGATTGCATTTGTGCACCTTCTCCTGAGTGAACTCAATCTTGGTGGGTTGCTGGTAGCTACACATGCAAAGGGTCTCTTAACGTCTTTTTTTAATACTGAAAAAGTCATACCCAGTGCAGCGAGATAATTCAATTTCCACTGACTGCAAAACAGTGATACAGATTTAAATCCCTCTTAGGAAAATAGTTAAACAAAGATAAGGAAACCTGACATCCTGGAGATAAAATTCCACAGAAATGTTGGAAAATTCTGCCTGAAAACCATCAGGGCTGCTTCTGCTAGTGAGAACATGACAAAAGCCTTCACTGTAGACTTACATAGTGTAGCCATAATACAACATTGCTTGTGGAATATTTGTTTGTCACTTAGATGGTCACTGTGTCAAATTGTGGGGGACTAATATTTTGGCAGCAAGTCATGACTGTGACTAAGTGAAATGCCACTGGCTGCTCTTACAATATACTGTGTAATAAATGTTTGCCCACATTTCCAAAATTTAAAAGCACCACAGTAACATTTGCATTGGGAATTTGTGATGTAATACAAAGTTGTGATATAACATGATAAGGCTGCATTAGTTCACCTTATATATCTTTACTTCCAAACAACTGCATCATTTGGTTCTTTGATTATTTTCAAAAACATTCTGCTTCTTTTCTCTTTTTAATTAAAATGAAACTCTGCAATTTCCGGTTGTGCCCAACATGACCAGTCAAATTATGTATTATGCCACATCTGGGGACATGCAACTGTGGGAAAAAGAAAAAAAGTGTTTCCATTACAGTTTTGTGATAAACCTCTTGAAACATCTGAAAAAATAACTCAGGAGAGCATAAAAACTTTCTTGTGTTAATTATGGGTTTTTTTTTTTTTTTGTTGTTTTTTTTTGTTTTTTTTTTTTGCAATGCAGGTATTTCCATTACCGTATTTCTAATGGGATATTTAAGTTCTGCACAATTCTATGGAGAGACATTTTATTTATAATTAAATAAATGAGTACAACATTTTTAAATAAATACATTTAAATTAAAAACAGAGAAACATAATATGTGTAATGGAGGTAAGCCGGAGCCAGAAGGAAGGTGAACAGGATTTATTACAGGTAATGAGGAATGAACTGAAACCTGCAAGGAAAGTGGAGGAGTCCAGGAGGCTTGCAGGGACGAGGATAGGGATGTTATGCTCGAGCTGATCTGCTCGATCACGTGTCGAGCATATGACACGGAAGTGTTGCGAGCATTGTTTACGAGCAGGATTCAGCATGCCAAAAGTCACGTGATAGACCAAACGAGACCTCGTTACGTCATCAATACTTATCGAGCAGCCCTCAAGAATTCGGAGGGCCCGGTATTTTCAATCTGTCATTGAATCAAAAGTTAATCCAAGCACTTTGACAATCGTTGATTTATGAAAGGAGGAGAGTTTGCTAGCGAACATTACATTTGGAGAACAGATTTAGGGAAAGCATACATATAAGTATAGTAAGATTATTATATATAGCCTACATATAAATTTTGATAAGTTTAGAGAGTGTTTGAGAGGCTGTAAGAGATTACAAATGAAAGGAGGAGGAGACCCGCTCTAATACCGCAGGACACGCTGTGTACCAGCTTATTCGGATGGCAAAACTATATCTGCACATGCAGCCACATCTGTGCCTTGCGAACGGGTCTTCTCCAAAGCTGGAGAGGTTAATGTGTCACAAGAGAAGCAGACTTATGCCTAACATCATTGAAAAAATACTGTTTATATGACTGTGTCCCGTCATATTTTTTTATACAACTGTATAAAATCAGTAACACAATCATACTCCATGTTGTACAAGCATAATTTCCCCCAAACATGTTCATTCCTTCTAAAAGCAGACCACTACTCTCATTACAGATTGGTATATTTTAAGTCCCATCATAAGTTTGTTGTGCAAGGCAAATTTATTTGTACCGGACAATTCAACACAGGGTGATTCAAGTGATTTACAGAACATTAAAACAATAAAACACAAGCATTGTTTTAAATTAAAACAAGTGGGGCAAATGGGAATAAAAAAAGAATCAAATTCATGTAGATAAAATGAGATAACAATTAAAAATCAATAAAATCATGATTTATTTCAGATTAG
>JBAMHX010000018.1:5000099-5017463 GCA_037177515.1 Pseudomugil tenellus | reverse complement strand
GTGTGTTGGATATGGGTTGCATCTAAAAGTTGCAGGATGGTAGATCTCGAGGACCGAACTTGGAGACCCCTGGTGTACAGCATGAGCTTGGCTCACAAAATTTTCCAGGTAGAAATTTAAAACTTATTTACATAAAAAAAGGCAAAGAATAACTAAATAACACTTGTGTGATAGCTGCAGATCACAAGTAACTCATCTATTCATTAATACTGCTGAAAGCGATGTTTGAGAATTAAGGAAAGAAAAAACTTTGTAACATCATACTTTTTTTTTAGATAACTGTCAGATAGTTAACTGAGTTATCTAAAATAAAACACCCACAATGCAGTTTTTCTGTAGACATCCCACTCACTTCTAATTTTATGGTCCATTATGAGAAAAGTTAAAGAAAATTAAACAAGTCATATGAAATAAATCTGCTCTGGCATTAACTAAAATTCCTTCATTTTTAGACACGTAATCATTCATTGTAATTAATTGAAGTCTGATATGAAGCCTCAGTCAGACTCAAGGAAAGGCTATCATACAGACGGTAAAATCCTGCAAGGGAGAACTGTGATTTGCGACGCGTAACTACATAGAACACACTGACTTAACTTCACTCAACACTTTGAGCTATAAGTTACCCTCATTTATTTATCTATATTTTGCCCTTTTATACTTTTATCTTGTGTGTTACAGTGTGTTTTAAAGCCGAGAACTCCTGAAACAAAATTTAGTTGTGCTTTGCTCAATGACAATAAAGATTCTTGACTTGACTCTTGACTTGACTTGACTTGATATGTTGTTAGGTTATCTTTTCCACAGAGTGTTTCTGCGATTCATTCAGGAGAAATGGAGACATCTTCTTCGTTAGCCAATTTGTTAGCATATTTATTTGTAGGCAAAAAACGTGCCTCTCTCTTCTTCTAATAGGTTGATCACACAAAACACACTGGTAGAAACACTCGACTGGCATCATATGCCCCCTCGTGGCAAAAACACAGCACCACACCCAAGCATATGACCTGAGAACACATTTTTCTCATATTTTAACATATGTTACTCATGTTGTTAGCTTTAGGTATTTCAAACACGCTTAACTGCAATGTCCAAATGATTTTGCATGCGATTTCAATGTTTTTGCCAGGGTGTGGTTTTTTTTTTTTTTTTTTTTTTTTCAGTCTGTTTACAACATAACTCAAAAAGTTCCATACATCCATCCATTGTCTACCGCTTATTCCCGAAAGGGGTCGCAGGGAGCTGGAGCCAATCCCAGCTAACATTGGGCAAGTGGCAGGGTAAACCCTGGACAGGTCGTCAGTCCATCACAGGGCCAACTCAAAAAGTTATGAACGGACTATCATGAAATTTTCAGGATACCTCCTTTCTGGGACCAGGATCAGATGAATTGGAACAAAGTCAAAATTCAATGCAATCTTGTTGTTTCCCTTATATAGGCTATTTTTATGAATTGGCTGATCTCTGAAGCACCTTGAGATAATATTATCATAAAATGGCGCTATGCAAATATATATATGCAAATATATTGAATTGAATTGATAGTGAAATGTGACATCCCTTTGTCCTTTTAATGTGATCATTGCATGGAGCTGTGTTCACTGTGCTGCTGCTGCTTCATCAGTCTTATCTACAGCTATTCTTTCTGTGGGTAAAAAAAGATAAATTAAGTTTACAAAAACATTCAAAAGAAAAAATAGTGATATTATACCTCAATGAACATGACCATATCTATTGTAAATAACCCAAAAGAAAGATGCAGGAACAGTCAATAATGTATACATGTATCAAACATATCACCACAACAAAAAAGATGAATTAATGCAAAACACATACACAGCACAAGAAACAAGACTATGCACACACACACAGTGTAATAAATCATTGTTTTGGACAGTAATGGATTTTACGTTTGCTTTTGATTGTTGCCTTCCAGTCAGCATCTGGACCCATGCAAGTGTACATCCAACTCAGGTGTTATCCTGAAAACAACCTCTGAGACTCTTAAACAAAATCTCACCATGTTTGTCAGGCTAAATCCTCCCTGAATCTGTTGCTCAATTAAAAAGGCACACAGTAATTATATCACTAGACAAACAGGCCATCCATCCATCCGTCCGTCCGTCCGTCCGTCCGTCCGTCCGTCCGTCCTTCCATCCATCCATCCATCCATCCATCCATCCATCCATCCATCCATCCATTAATTAAAGGTCCCACATTTTGCTATACAGTATTTGCCATTTCATGGCCTTTCCTATACACATTTATGATAATATTATGCAGTTTGTTTTAAAGGTACAAGTAACACCAATACAAGGTTAAAAGCTGACAAAAGTTGATTTTGTATAATTTTGTATAATCAAGGAACATTCTCTAAGTCCTCCTGAGGGATCTTAAAGGCATTCCCTCGGACTTCCCTGGAGTATTAGTCCTGTTGGATGTGCTAAAACAATTCCAAAGGGTAGCACCCAGATCGCATCCTAATTATATATCGAATCCACACACAACTGACTGGTCTTAGTATCGAGAAGCAGTGGTTCAACTCCCAATCCACAAGGCAAATTGCATGATTACAGGTGAGAGTTGCAACCAAGACAGAAAAGTAATTTGAAAACTTTAGTTTTCAGTTCATAACAGTTCAATGCTTGACTTTTATCATCATTCATGAACTAGATCTTAAGATGCTTAAAATGCACTATTTAAAGCAGAAGCTCTTTGCTGATGCAATGGCAGCACAATGAGTCTTTCTGGTTGACAGATGGTGTGAGATTTGGAGGAAGCTATTTTCATGTTAGTTGCTTTACTTGTAGCTACAAATCAATCTGGTTGAAAGTGAAGGGCCTGGTTTAATAAGAGAACCACATCAACAACAAAAAAGCAGAAATAAAACCCCCATACGCTCATAAACCTTTAATGTCTTAGTCTACCATGCGTTAGAGGTAAATTTGCAGTGACTGTGATAATTTTCTAGAACAAATTGTGGAAATAAACCTACCTGAGCCATATCTACCACTGGGTTTGTTCTAACACCACTGTTTTACATTCCACTAGTTCAATGTTGTAATGTTATTAACTAATATATCAAACTATTGTTAAAAACAGCTATTCTGCAAATAAACATTTTTCTTAGACCTTTTTTTAAATGTGAACATTAAAGGGTTAAACCAGCCCCCCTCCTGTCCACCACTACACCTGCAGGACATTAAGATCAGAAACAGGATCAGAAACACTAGGGAATAATATTGTAGTGTGACCCCAGGTCAGCAAAAGACACTGGATTATTCCCTTCAAGTTTCCCTCCTCCACAGGCCACATCCAACCCCAAAATCAGAGACAAGGTATTTGAAGTCCCATCAACCATCTGTCAGTCTGACAATATAGGCCCATCTGTAACTAACCTGTTTAATTCAATCAAACACTTCAGTGTAAATTAGAGAATTACTGGGAAAGTGACAACTTCTTTGTTTACAACCCCCTTTGAAGTTCGCCCCGGAAGATAAGGACCAACCATGCAGTCCACCCAGCTGTCTCTCATCTCACCTCTGAGTTACCAAGAACCTCAAACTCAGAACTGTACCATCTTTAAACTGAAACGTAAAACCACAAGATATTGCTTTAGAATCCCCAGAACTTTGACAGGAATGGAGTTGGACGCTTGTGTGAATGTATTAGCAGTTTTTGTTTTTCTAGGGCTAAAATAATGGAAGGACTAATCAATGAATTTCAATGATAGCTCAACAGCGCAATCTTTTTCAAAGGAAAAGTTCAAAATGCACGTCTCTGTTATCAGTTGAAATAACCATTTCTTCCTTTTCTAGATATCCTATGAAAATGCATTACCTTCTGTTTGGTACAAGAAAATTGATGTCTCATCCCGCCAACCATTATTGCTTGTGTTAAACAGGTTATGATTTTAGGTTGGGAAAATATGACTAAATATGTCTATGTAATCAGACCCACGGTCTCTCCCAAAAAGCCCACCTATGATGACGTCATGCTTCTGATTGGCAGATACCAAACACCACCCAGTAGGACCCGCTAAGTTTAAATGTCCCAGTGCTCTTTTAGATCGCTCTCTCTCTCGCTCTTACCGTTTTTACCCCTATTTGTCTCCAGTCTCGTCTTATTCGTCTCTTAGGTTCATCTTAATTGTCTTATTTATTTTGCGTTTTTCTTTTCAGGCAAAGTCCGCCTTATCTGTATGCACGTGTCGTCCTATGTTTAAGCTTCTCAAGTAATCGACAATTGGCTACAAACGAAAGTCTAGACTACCGAATTTAATTGCATACAACAGTGACTGATCGATTCCCTACAAGTTTACTCGTGTTTGTTATTTTCCGAATAGTTAAGTGTAATTCGTTCGTATCCCCCCTACGCAAGCAACATCCTTCAACCAGGACACCTGAAACATCCTGAGACCCAATTTAATGCCGGCCCTCTTGTGCAGAACTGCCATTGACAGTGACATCAGATCGGCTTCACGACGCGAACCTGGTACGGTTCCTAACGGAGTTCGTCTCAGCCGTAAGCCGAGAGTGGAAGCAGCGCTGAACGCATTGGTTCCGTTCTGCCAGGCGAACATCGCAGATTGCTTTAATCACCCTGCGCTGAAGTAAGACAGATCTATTACCTCAAGCTGTTTGGGCCTGTATGCTGGTGTCTGAATCCATAATTTAAGTCCTGGTCCACGTCTCAAGAAGATGCTTAGATTAAGCACATCTGCCCTGTAAGTTACCTGAGACAGGCCCTTTCATAAGCTCCATGACCTGTCATTCTCCACACCATGTTGTGTGCGTGTTGCGGTCTTATCAAATCATAGAATCTATTTACACATTTATAACATGGATTTTATTAAAGTTCAGGTTGTTCTGAAGAAAGGATATGAATTTCATAATGGTGACTTACAAGATATCCATTTTATGAACTATAATACACGAATATTTCTTGGCAAGGATGACTCCAAAATGCCCACCTGGGCCTCGAAGGGTTAACTAAATTATGAAACTATCAAATTATGAAACTATTAAAAACATTAGAAAATTATCTTTCTCTTTGGAGGTGCTTGCCCATATCCCTTATAGTGAGAGTTGCCACCATTAAAATTATGATTCTACCTAAAGCTAATTACCTATTTTTAATTATTCCAAATAAACCAAATAAACCAAATAACCCTAACCCTAATAAACCCAGGTTAGTTTAGATTACTGGACTCTCACATATCTAAATTCCTTTGGGAAAACAAACCATCATGTATCAGTCTAAACACATTACAACAGACTAAAGACAGAGGTGGATTAGACTTGCCCAACTGTAACCATTAGTTCTTATATAACAGGCTGCAATACATCACCAAATGGGTCAAACCAAGTTATCTGGATGATCCATGGCTAGATGTAGAGCAAGCAATGTGCAAGGATTTGATCATCTCCTACTTGCCATTCATCAGCTCAACTATTAAACGATATAAGTGTTTTAAAAGTATTAACATCAGCTCCTCCTTAATGGCTTGGTGGGGATTTCTGAAACTAAGTCTTATTCCATGTAAGCTCACACCCATCTGGAATAACCCTGCAAAACAAAAAGATGACAAATTTCCCAAAGGAAAAATAAAGGAATAAAACAGTTAGAAAATATAATAGAAAATGGAAACTTTATACCATTTGATGTACTAACTTCACAACATGAAATCAACAACACCAAATACTTAGAATACCACCAACTTAAATCTATTTTAGGTTAAAAAAAAAAACTGGTAACCAATTAAGCTTGCAGCTACTTTTCATGTCTTGTTTTTTATATTAATGCACCAGAACTATTATCAAAAATATATAGATTATTATCTAACCTAGATGACTCCATCTGTCTCCCAACTTCAAAATGGGAAACAGACTTATCTAGAAACTTTAATGAAACTGAATGGTCACAAATGTGTTTAAGCATATTTAAAATGTACTGTTAATTCAATTCAACATTTTGCATAGAACCCATTATACAGGACATAAAAGGTTCAGGATGGGTCTGTCCAAATCAAATATCTGTTTACATTGCACTGAGAAAATGATTGACAGCTATTTTCACGCCTTGTGGTGCTGGGGGTGCGGTCTCCTCTCTTGAGGGTTGGGGTGTCGGCCAGTGTTGGGCGGGGATTCTGAGCGGGCTGGTCTGGTGTTAGGACGGGGGACTTTTTCCATGCCTATGGGTCTAGTGTTTGTGGGAATGTTGTGTGTGGGTTTGTGTGTGTTTGTCTAGGGTTGTCTATGGTGATGGATATGTGCATGTATGTGAGTGGGGGGCTGCAAGTGTGTGTGTATGTGTGGGAGAATGGGCTGGTGGGTATGTGTGCGGGTGTGTAAGGTTGTGTATGTTGATTGGAGGGTACCTGGAAGGGCCGTGTCTTTGCTGGGAAAGGGTAGTGAAACGCGGAATTGTGGTAGATTGTGCTTTGGGGGTTTGGGGATTGGGTGTGGGTGGTAGGAGGATGGTTGGGTGTCTGTATGTATGAAGGGGTTATGTGTGGTTGGGGCTTGAAGTATGGGAGAGTGCAATGGGTTAATTTTGCATGTGTGCGGGAGGGGGGAGGTCTGTTACCTTGTGTGTGTGGGAGAATGGGTTGGTGTGGAGGGACTGTGGCTCTCCCTTAGTGGGCCTGGGTTCTTCCTCCGCCGTCGGCATATGTGGTGGGTGGGTGCCCTCTAGGTCGGCTGGTGGCTCCACGTTGGAGGTTGCTGCTGCTTCTGGTGGTGAGGGCAGTTGCGTCCAGCGTGGCCTGATGCCAGGGGCCCTGGGGAATGGGAGGTGCCTACTGCCGACAGCCGCTCACATTTCAGAGGGGAGCATGCCTCTGGGCTCTTGGGGCCCCGGTGGTGTCCGCGATTACCGGCCTGAGCCTGCCAAGGTCCGCTCCCCCGGGCTGCAGGGGGCTCTGGCTGGGACCCTCCTGTTCCACTTCCTGGGTGGATGATGGTTAGATTGGGTTTTTTTTATTTGTGGTATGTTTCTGTTTCTTCTTTATATTCTGTTTGTGTTCTCTTTCCGTTTCTCTTGTTTTCTAATTCTTTTTCTGTCCCCTCCAATCGTGTGCAGCAATACATGGAAACTCTGTCAAACTAAAATGTAACTAAAGTAAATAAAGTATTCAGATTATTCAGAGGAACTATATGTATATTCGTATATACAAAGTTCATCTTGGAAGAGTAAATTTGCTCAGCATGTCACAGTGGACAAATCACCATTCTGCCCACCTTTATGCTGAACAAGACAATTAAAAAAATGAACAGGTAGATAAGAAAAATGTTCTTTAAATTAACTTTAAAATGGTATTGACATCAGCTCTAACATCACTGGTGTTGTAGCTACTAGCACTTGACATTAATCAAAACACAAGAATCCTCAAGCATTACCTTGTCCAAATCAGTACAACTGAGGTTCCCTCTATCCATTTTTCAAACCACTTCATCCAATTCAGGGTTGCCTGTTGACCCTATCCCAGCAGTCACCGAGTGAGAGGATGATTGCAACAATTGATAATCTCTCTTTTAGATAAATTATGCCAAAGTACACATTGAAGCCCAGTCTTGGTGTTTTCTAAGATCTCCGGAAAGGCCACACCTTCATATTTTAAATGTTATTCTTAATCCACAAACTCTGCATACACTGAAAATGATCGCTTGAAAAAGTGACTTAAAAAAGACAACATGTTTCCATATGAAAACATATTACAGTGTTATCTGAAAACAAATAATATCACATCATGTTCTCTTGAAATGTTCCCTTTCATGTTTGAGAGAATTTGGTTATGCCATTATCCAAGCCAGGTTATACACTAATCTCCCCAGTAACAATTAAAAAAGCTGACATAAAATGGGTTTAAAAGTCTTGTCTCTTTAGGCAAAAAAGAAAAGCATCATTTAAGCCTTTAATCTGCCTGTAATAGGCTTCACTAAAATTCTAGCCATGCTGTCTATTAACAATATTATTAAACCATTGGTGCCCATATGAAGTATTATGCTATTTCTTTATATTACTAAGCCTCCATTGAGAAAGTATAAGTGGCCAGGACTGCTTTGCTGCTGCAGCCTGCACTTAGAACATAGATTGCTAAATGACTTGCAACACAACTTCTGGTTGTAAAACCGTAAACATACCTAACCCCTATTTGCTACAAAAGAGGAATATGCATCAATTAATATGCATCATGTTTTAATTAATTAAAACATGTTGCAAAAGTTAATCAAATTAAATGTAATTGTTACTAACATTATGCATCTTAAGCCATTTCTTAGTCATGGGTTATTTCTGCTTGTCTTTGTCTGGGGTTATATGAAGATATGTTTAGTTATACTGTAGTTTCACAGCAAGAAGGTTTTTGGTCCAAAACACACCCATGGTTCTCACTGGCTATTTGTGCTTCCTCCAACAGTTTGAAAGCATACATATTAGGTTTATTGGGGATTCTAATTTGAGTGAGAGCGTGAGTTGTTTCACTCACTGGTCCCTGTGATGGAAAGGTGACCTGTTTAGGGTGTGCCTTTCTTCTGATAGTAACTGGGATATATTCCAGCCTTTCCATGACTATGGAATGGATTATTTGGGTATTAAAAAGGATGAAAGCTTGCCTCTGCATTATCTTGAAATGAAATGTTAGGACATTGGTTAATAACTTAGAGTAGTTTTGACTGTTTTGCCTTTGTTTTTCTCTGCACTTAAATGTATTGTGGATTCATTTTGTTTATTGCATTTTGACATCTCTCTGATCTTTTATGTGCCGCATAAGCTAACTTGCCCTTTATTACAAACTGATTTTTTGTCTTTTGTGATGAGTTTGTCTGCAGTCTCTGTTGTGAAATCTTAGATACAGCTTGGTATTAATTTAGTACATTTTGTTCGCATTAGGGATAAAACAGAATTCAACAAAACCACATATCTGACTTCAAAAGATCAATGTGATTAAATAGACATTCAGCCATCATATACCAACGTAATGCCATTGAAGAAGCATAAGAGAGTGACATAAGCTTCTTTGTAGGTTTTCCTTGTAGGTTACTATTTTACCAAAGTGATGTTGAAATTTAGATGGAATGTCAACATATATGAAAATATTATGAACCCAATAGTCTGTTGGAAAAAAACATGTATTAATCCAAATTCCTCAAATCTGACTTAAACTGATTGTATCAATCAAAAGTTGTCTTCCTTAGATACAACTAAACTGTCCTACTTAAAAACAAGGGGTGACTACAGGTTTGTTCATAGTAATAATGGGTGGCTTAAAACATTTGATGCTAATGAGTAGCTTCCTTATGATAAATAGAAAAGATAAATTACAATAATGTGTTTTTTAAAAATGACAAGTACATATGTGTGTTCCCCATCATGGTTATATTTAGTAGTGAGCAATCAGTAAATATTTTCCTATGTTCATCCCCAAAGGCTGACCATCAACAATGACATTTGATTACTTTTTGTAGAGCTGGGGTCCTCCGCCTGTCCTGTTCAATTTCGTCCTGTATCGTTTTTACTGAGAGAGAAAAATGGAGCACTTTTGCTGCTGGGGTTTTCAGAGAGAGCAAAGCAACATAAGATAAAAGGGATCTGAAGCTTGACCGAGTGAAATATCTGCAAATATGTCTTTTATGGTTGAGTTCCATTGGCAGTACACTACACACAAAAAAATAAAGTCAGTCTTTCCACAAAATTTAAATATTCTTAATTTTTGGTGAAGGTCCACATATTTCAGCATTCATTAGCTGCCCTCATAAAGCTGCTGTTGCCATATGTGTTGGTCTAAGTGGTTGTGGTATATCTGTATTTTGCTTAAAAGTGCAAGTGGTTCTTCGCTCATCATACTACAGCCATTATCACCTAGCAGACAGCAAAGTGGCTTTCTGGTGGTCTTTGGATCAGGGGGAATAAATTTTCCAGGAACAAAGAAACTGTTACATGTATAACAAGTTATTGTAATTATAGTTATTAAAATCACTCAGGCTTTGATTATGTCTATTAAAAACATGCACAAAATAAATTGTACCTCTATGTAACAGTAAATCTGAGCCATCAATAGAAGGGATGAAGTCATGACAAATACTGAGCTGTAGTCTGATCAAATAAGCTGTGTGCAGATCTTCGAGTTTTTTAACCAGTGATTTTAGTGTTTTATTAATCTACTTCTTGGACCTGATTCAATTTGTTCAGAGTCAAGTCAAGTGTTGAGGTTGCTGGAGGCTATTCCAGTTCTAATCAGGCAGGTCGCCAGACCTTCACAGGCCAAACTTCAAAATAGCCCCTGCATGCTCCCAATCATTCAGTCACATCTGCAGTTAATTCAATCACCAAGATGTCTTTTGTTATTTGTTTTTACTGAGTTTCCGGGGAAAACCCAGCCAGGCAATGAACAGACTTTAAACAGGAACTCCTGATTCAAGAGTCTAACCTGTGATGTAAAGATGTTTAACATCAATGTGTGCAACACTCCTCCAATAGTCATTTGCAGCTTGCCATTCACCATGATTTTGTAAATCGAGGCCTCATTTATAAGGCTGTGCGTAGTAAAAACGACTGCAGGTGGTACTCAAAACAGGAAATGCTGCACACAATTACTGTCCTGATTTAAAAAGCAGTGAGCATGACGTGGCTGGAGCGCAAAAGACCAATGATTCCACAGCACCTTCCATGCCTCCAGTAGACAACAAATTATCTGTTTATAAAAAAAAAAATCTAAACAAGACATTATGGTCTTAAATTGCACCAACCTCCAGATTGTTTTCACTTTGCTGAGTTAGCATAAACTATGCTGCCAGAGTGATACCTGTCGAGTAAATTTCTAGGGGAAAGAATTACTGGTCATCCACATGTCACAAGTACATTTACATGAAAGGCATGACCATTCCATCCGTGAAAGATCTGGCTGCTGACTGTATTAAGTGGAGAGATATTCTTGACAAGCCCAACTTTGTTGGGGAAAAGACAAAAGTGAGGATCCAGCAAAACAATTCTAGCAAAAGACACAAATTATAGATGCAATGTTTGTAACAAAGGCTGACAGTCTCACTTCGGTCTCTAAAGCCAGAAGTACTGACAGCCATTGAGCAAAGTAAAGACAATATAAAGCATATTGCATAGAGAAAAAACACGATTTCAAGTGAAAGCTTTTTATGTTGGGGGTTAAAGATGTCTAGATAGATATTCATGTTTTAAAAATATTTCTTCTCTATGAACATGAGCATAACTACATGAAGTCACTATTAAAAGGAGGCAACTATGTGTGAATTTGTTTCCAAGAAAAGTTTCTAAAGAAGTCATTTGGTTACCATTAAAGGCAGCCACTTTAAAGTTAATCCTTAAGGGCTTAAACTGCATAAGATCCATAAATCCATTAGGGGACAGAAGACATGACAAAGATTTTAAGAAAGTGTCAGCAAGTCATAAATAAAAATCAAACATAATACATGTAGCATTACAGGATCAAAAGACAGATAAATTTTCATTTTGAGAAGTGAGGAGCTTTTGTTCATGGAACAGTCAGTGATAACTGACTTTCCTACCTTTTTTATCACATGTTATAACCTAGAAGCTCTACAAAACAGATTCCTCTGCACTGACGCCCCTCTGTCCGCTGTTATTACTCCTGCTATATGCTATTTTAACCCCCCGCAGGGTTCAGTGAAGTTGCATTGATAATGTTAAGCTTCAAGCTAGAATCAATATTTAAATGTTACATAATAATGTTCCATATTCACAATGTTAGTTTAGCTCCTTTTTTGTGCTCCCAGCAGAGCCAATCAGATAGAAAAACTGAAAAGCCTGGAAAGAACAAGAAAATACACCACCCAAGTCAAGTAGAGGGAGAAGCTACAATGATTTTAAAAAAGCAGAGTTTCCTGTCTACCAGACATTTCTTTACATTATTGTATAATACCTCTTCTTTGGACATAATAACCCTCTGCATTGACTGAAATACCTGATTGGCTCTCAGTCAAATGGACTCATACTCCTCCTTCACCTCTAGTTGATTTATAGCATTTAGGCCTAAACATGCCAGATGTGGCTTATAAGATACTAGAAACTTGAAAGTGCAGTAAGAAAACAACAAAACCAACTAAAGCACAATAATATGTACTGTACAGAGAATATTTTCCAGCAGAAATCATTGAGGACCAGATGATTTGCCTTATCAAAAATGTACTAAGTGCTCCCGGTACTTCGAAGAAAAACATAGTAAGGAGAAGGGAGGCTTTTCCTTACAGATACAGGCAACTGTGCACCAAAACACCCCATCAGTCTCTCCATATTGACCTCAGCAGGGATGATAACACCAATTGTATGCAATGACAGATGCATGCGGTGCTGGATCTTGCCTCATCAGTTCTGCGCAGCAGCATCATAAATGTAGCAATGACATTTCAATGCTTCTTGTATGATGCATGAGGAGTTGTTATAGGAGTATTGATGGTTCACAAGAAAATGATATAACTGAGTCTCTTTATCTCTTCACTGCATACCAGCCTTTGGCATCAATACAAGTTGAAATCAAGCAGTACGTGATAAAGCTCCACGGCTCTTAGAAAAGTTTGGTGGTTGCACACCCATGTAGTTGCATTTCTTTGTCGTCTTACCTGCTGATGAGGAGGATGGTGAACACGGTTGCTCCAGTGACAGAGTGAGCCATGGCTGACGGAGAGAGGATAATGGTAGAGTTTATCTACAATAAAAATGCACAAAGGTGTAAGTGAGAGGGTGGTACATTTAACATTAGGAAAAATATGATTATTATTCTCCCTAACAACCCAAATATATGTCTGAATTTCAAAATAATTGCGAGATATTCTTGGTCCCTGCTAGCCTGCTAGCCTCTTACAGCTCTTCACATTTAGCTAGCAGGCACCACAGATGGTCTGTGTCCCATTGCCCTATTTTTAGATTTTGTTGGGGGGTTGGTTAAGTGAATATTTTTATTCTTGGATTCTCATCTCCCAGGTAACAGGTGTTTCTCTGTGTCATGTGTTTATCTTTCACAGGCTCACACAAGCATTAAAATGTAGAACAGTCCTTCTGACAGCTTTAAAAAAATCAAACGTCAGTAAGTTACACCATTGATTTGCCTCAGGGATGTTCTCTTAGTAGCATAATGACCTCTCATTAATGACTTCGCCCCTACTGGAACTCTGGTGCTGAGCTTCAGACTTGGGTGAAAAGTAAAAAGGCGGTTTTCTTCAGACAGTCTGCTCATTTCTTCTATCCCCCTGTATATCTCTACCTCTACAGATGAAAGCTGAAGCAGACAGAAAACCCTCAGAGGCTGGGAGGACTTAAGCAGTGGCCCGCAGGGAAGGAAGATTAGCTAAAAGGAAATATTTAATGTTAAGTAGAAAGTAAACTTTTGTCCTGTGGTATTATACTAGTGTAGGCTTGTCATATATTAAGACAAAATCGTATTGAAAGCCACTAGGTTTGGATTTATTAGAATTATACAGATGATTCTATAGTAAGTAAATGTGCAATTGTCACTGACAAAATCCACAATGTTTGCATAGCAACTATAAAAAAAAACTGTCAAATTTAAAGTAGAGCTTGACGTGAAAAAAGAATACCAGTATGGATTCAATATCTCCAAAGTCACAGAAATACTAGTTTGACTTCAGCAAAACAGTGCAGAGTGGTCACTATTCAAGGTGTAAGAAACTTGTTTTACAGGGAGAGGCTACTCGGAGTGAATGTCTCTGCGGACTCATCATGGCTCACAGACATTTCCACCTTGTGGGAAGGCCATGGGCTTGTATAACCTCAGGTGCCTAAGGAAATCAGACAAGTCCACAATGCTGCCAATGGTCTGTTCTTTTTGCATTAATGTCTGGCATGACAACTACTGCTCCTGGGAAAAGCATGCCTGTAGGAAAGCATTGCAGTGCTAAAAGGTATCACCAGGACAACACTACGCCACAAGGCATTGCAGGTTCAGTATAAAACAAACCTTGACATATCACATATTATTACACCTGCCAAGAAAGTTGTTAAAAGTTATCTCTCTTCCTTTCAGGTTAGCCCTCATTTAGCACTAACTTCTCCCCGAATAGGATTTAAGGTAATACTGTCTTTAGTCTTATTAATGATGAAATTCTTTAAAGTCAGTATTTCAATCATGTTAACTTAAAATAAAAAGTAAATAAATGTAGGTTAGTTTTAATATTACTCCCTATTACTAACACTAATTATACATCACTAAAAGCCTGAATTTTAAATGTATTCATTTTACAGTGTCTGGGAGTTCAGTAGAAGACCCATACACAGCCACAACGGCATGGTACCGCCTCCTCAAACTGACCTCCAGCCTGTTGACATTTTCTTGTGGGACAGCATGAAATCCCTCAACCATGTCGAGGTGGTTGTGTTTCCAGGACAAGTACAGAACACCCAAGCTGATCCCACAAGTGTTCAATAGTTTTGAGGTTTGTGGTACTCTGATGATCCTGGTTGTGTGGGGGGTGTTGGAGGATGGAGCTGTCAGATCACCACTGATTCCTGAGTTTCATTCTGATTATTTTATCAATTAGATGCCAGTCAGATCTCAGTGCTGCATCGGCAGATAACACACACTTGGCATACCTAAATTAATTTAAAGAAAACTAAAAATAAATTCCAACATAAAAGTTCACAGATTAACTTAACCAGTTTTTTTTCTTTATCATCCTGATTTACATGAGTTGGTTATTAGTTTCATTAAAGTTTAATGAAAAATGTAAATGTCATGATTGATTATAGCAAATAAGGTGCATAATTGTAATTTTACCATTTTAACACTCACTGCAATCTTCTTTTTGGCACTAATCTACTGTTAAAAAAGGCATTGTAAGCGAGACAAAATACCATTCAGCTTTATATCATAATCACTGTTGAGCATATGTACACAGACCTGATAACTTCCCTCATTTGTTCAATGTTTAAAAGTACACAGAGGAACTTTTTTTAAAAGTGTCCTGCAAGTTATTAAAGTTAATTGAAAAAGTTAACAAAAAAACAGGGTCAGCATAAAACGTTTAAAAATTTACGAAACTTTTAAAAATCTGTCTTTATAACTAGAAAAAAAATATGTCTTTTTTTTACATGCCACTATCCAAATCAAATTTGAAAATAATGGTTACATTTTTAAACCAGGTCTGCATATCGAGGGCATCAGTTAATTTAGAGTAGCCTTCCTTTATTCACACCTTTTATAGCTACCTGCAGCCCAACACCAAAAGTTATTGCATGTGCATTAATGCCACTGATTGTAGAGGATGTGTAATATGGCTGTGTAGACCTAAAATAGTTTTAAAAATATCAACTAATTCTTTCAAAAATGTATTCTCACTTTTCATTTTGTATCTTTTGTGTCCCTGTAATCTGTGTACTGCATAAACTCCTGTAATCCTGCTATAAGCAGGAATGACATAAAGAAAAAAAACATGTCAAAGTATTGTGTACAACATGACAATGTTCTGACTTTCATAACAAAAATGCAGTGAATGTATAACGAACGTATGGAGCAAATAATTTATCTTTTGTTTCCCATCAGGTGGAATTGAATCCGTCTGCCACATGGGGTATTTTATCTCTTGATAGATTATTATAACAACAACAAGCTTTTGTTTAAGAGTTTTGTCATTTCACTTATCGAACGGGCTTGCAGAGCCAATCCCAACTGACAATGGGCAAGAGGCGGGGTACACCCTGGACAGGTCGCCAGTCTATCACAGGGCCACACAGACATAGACGAACACACTCACTCATGGGGCAATTTAAAGCACCCCAATCAGGTGCATGTGGAAAGGTGGGAAGAAGCTGGAATACCAGGGGAGAACCCACGCTAACACTCCACACACTCCACACAGATAGGCCATCGCCTGAAAAAGAAAGTCCTTCTAACTTAAGAAGATCTCAAGGAAACATTCAGTATCAATTTATCAAGCGTATGCAAAGAAACAATTGTCTTTGTCTTAGTTAACATAATATTTAGACTATAAGTGAAAATATGTTAGGATTAAACAACTGAGCCATGATTTACATGGTTTTAATGTACGACTTGGAGTTTAGAAGTCCCTCCACAAAGAGCATTAAAACAGTGAAATACCCGGCTCCGTGTTGTTCAATCCGTTTGTACAGTAAACATTTTATTACAAATGTCTTTGAAAAACTTGATATAAATAGGAACTTTTTTGTTGGCTTCAATGTATTTTTTTATGTACTTTACAACAATTGTCAGATTTTATTCAGATTTATTCAGATAAAAAGCAACTCTAAATGGACAATGAAATTGATGAGAAGTCAATAGCCTATATGTTGTTTAATTTTTTACATTTAATTGTGCAATTTTTGTAGTGACAAAGTGGAATAAATTATTGTTTACATTTGGAAACATAAGCACACTTAAATACTCAATTTTAACTGAATATCGCCATTGTGACACAAACTGTGAGTCTCTACCTTCTTGATTCGCCAAAAATATATAACACATTTCACCTTTGTTTACCAGTGGTAGTGCTAATTTTAATCTTGCTAACATGGTTTTCCTCTTTTTTCATTGAAAATGTAAAATTTCTTGAAAAATTATAGTGACAAAAAGGGGTAAGAATATGCTTGGTTAGTTTGTTGCTTCATGAAAAGTATGCACCAAGGGTGGGGAACCCTGGTGCTTGATAGCAAGATTTTTTATGTATCCCTTGTTCAGCACACCTGATTAAAATCAACTGGATGTAGCAGTTTATCAAGCTTTACACAGTGATTGAGTCATTTGAAACTGGTCTGTTGGAACAAGGAGACATCAAAAACCTTCAGGCCATGTTCCCTACCCCTGTGGTTGTTGGCACATTTTACATTTCTTTACATTTTGGCATATGGTAGAAGTATTTCTAAACTTTTATGCAATCAAGGTTGGTGTTTGTCAAAATAGTCTTGGTATACTCCAAGTTGAGAAGCCACCCTGTTCAAGGGACACACTTAATACTAGAGGATGGGAAACAGTTCTCCAAAGTCAGCTGCAATTTAAAATGTTGATTTTAAGCTGACTTGAAAAGGGCAACAACAAATATCAAAAGATATGTCAGGCATTTCTGAGTCACTTAATTTAATTCTTTAGCTTTTCTCCCCTTTGTTGTTCTTATCCTGGACATGGTGGATGAGTCACATCAGTGGCATGTAGCCTTCAAGCTGCTGCTCCATATCAAGTCCCCCCCTCCTTTATTTAGTGCTGTGACTAAATTAGGCTAACCTTGAGGACACATTTTTCTGCACAAACACACACACACATACACACACACACACACACACACACACACACACACACACACACACTGTTCATACACACTGATATTAATGTATAGAAATTTTTCCAGA
>JBAMHX010000018.1:4966857-4980102 GCA_037177515.1 Pseudomugil tenellus | reverse complement strand
AGCCTTATAGTCAAACCTTTCAGCTAGACATTAATTAAGAGCAAGGTAATTAAGTTAATACATGAAATTCCTCTACAAAACTAAACAGTCTGCAGTAATTGACGGTGTGTCATGGCTCTTCTCTGCATCCAAGGTGGTATTTCTCCCCCACAGAGACACCTACATGTACACACATGTGGGGTCTTCATGCCAGTGGGGCACTGTAGGGATTACACAAGATGCAAGAATCACAAAACACGTCAATTTACTGAAATGCTGACGATAAGAAGAACAATCCTTACTGAAATCATCAATGCACAAAATTGTGGGAGTAATTCAGCTGTTCAGCATTGGCTTTGGCTTTTTTTTATCTCACTTGGAATTTTTGACAAATATTTAATCTTGTTGTTTTTCACCAAGTTGTCTCCTCTGTCGCAGCAGCTTTGTAATCAGTGCACAGAAAGGAAATTAACCTGGTTGTTATCCACCATTTCCATCTCAGTGCAGTGAACATGTAGGAAAAATACATCCCAGAGAGCAGTGGACCTCTGCAGAAAACTGGGGCGATACTTCTATATTGTTGATTTCTATATATTTTACTGTTTCTTTTGCCAAGTGTAATTGTTTAATCCCATGTGTTTAGACACATATCTTATCTTTTATATTGCCTCAAATATATTGAACAAATCCACACAGATAAATATATTTTTTTAATTAAAATTTCAGGACAATAAATGTGCATTTTTAGTAGGAAGGCATTGTTGCAGCCAATGACTTGTAACATTTATGTATTATTTCATCCATCTGTAAAATGGCTTCATGAATATTTCATGATTAGGAGTTTATACAGTCATGACGTGTAGAAATTCATACCTAACATCGACATTTGAGTCTGAAACCAGTGGAAAGCAGAGTGTAACAATTTAAATTATTGATAAATAATGTTTCTGAACCTCTCTTGTGAGTTTATGGCAGTGAGGATATTTATTTTAAAGTGTTAAAGACGTGTTTAACACAGTTTTGGGCCTACTAGTGAGAAACCTGAAAGTGTCAAAGGAAACAAACTGGTGGATGAACCTGCAATGTTGTCACAAGAGCGTTCTCCATTTGCAATACAGGGGAGTGAAGATAGAAACATTCCTCCTGCCCCAGTGTTACAGCGAAACATCATGCCCATGCAGATTGGAATATAGCATCATTGTCGGTAATTTCCGAGTTGCTTAAACTGGATGCAATACCCTCTGACATCAACACTCCATCTGAGATCTTAACTTTTACAATATTTGAAGCGACTCCACAGAACCATGAGGAAAACATCAGGAAATCTAGAAAGTTTGTTTGTTTTTTTGTTTTTTTTTTTTTGGGGGGGGGGGGTGTAAATCACACATTTTCAGTGAAAACTTAGTAAGAAGTGAAGGTTGAAAATGCAAATTGACTTTGTTAAGAGTTGCTTTCGCATTATGTTTAATTATTTACTTATTTTCACATGTCAACTTTTATGTTATAATAGATAGAGCACATGTTACAGCCACAGTGTTGATACATAATGCAGTTGACTTCTTGTAAATAGGAGCAGTTCAGTAAAGTCCTACATGCACAAAGCTGTGCTCTTACTGAATTAATATAATGAAGCTCAACCTTCTGGAGTAGATGAAAATAAGACTTAAAAATGCTACATTTGGATGAACACGAGTCACCCTTTGCATCAAAGCAGAGGTCAAGAAATCAGAAAAACAGAGTAGATATAATTTTGTGCAAGCAAAGGCTATCTTTAAAAAAATGTAATAAGAAATTGAAATGACTTTTGATTCTGTATTAAGTCTGAGACAAACATCTTTCTCTTGAGTTTCATAAATTTCACAAAAAATGTATTTGCTTCACATCTTCCAGTAATACAATAAGCAGCTTTAAAATGTTTAAGAAAAAAAGGCTAAACATATTCTAGAATAAACTGTGCAGCTATTATTCAATGCTAAAGCTTTAATGTGATAATATAATTCAGCACTAGATGGTCATTAAAACTTTACAGCTTTATTGCCTGGCTAAACAGACAGATCAGGGATAGCATTGATTAACCCAGTAGCCGGGTCCTAGGGATTATATTTCTGATCCAGCTCTCTAACTGCATTATACAACATGTTGCCTTGTGTCAGCTGTTAGGGTCTTTTGAGATAAAGAAACCTTCTATATTTCATACCCATGGCTTCAGAGACCGCCTTAATGAGCCAAGAGCATGCAATAGGGAATGGGGAAGAAAAAGACCCGTAAGCATTTGAATTCTTTTGGGGAAGATGAAGAAATACATGGCCTTACTCTGACCTTTAACATATTATGCACATTGAGCACATTTAAATAACAGCCTGTCCTTCCTACATAGGAACTTAATCAGAGGAAACTGAGTAGCAGGTAGGGAGATTTACAGAACAGCTTACGGTGTCAAAAGATCAAATACAATGTTTCATGCTTTATAACACACCCTGCACCTTTTCCTGCTCAAGCTGGTCAGTGTGAATTTAGTCTTTCAGTAAAAATGTTATCTCCTTGTAAGGAAGTGGTTTAATAATCTCAGGATAAAAATGCAGTGGAGCAAAGTCGTTATGGTGAATGACTGTGTATCATGGCAACACGGTTGCATCGCCAATGTTTGACATTTCAGTGAAGCCAAAGCTGCTGTTTGCTGTTTATGTAAAAAAAAATGTCTCCATCCCTAAAGCTAAGATTAAAGTAATTAACAAAGACTAGTTAGATTTGTTCCTTTTTGCAAGTGACTGCTCTGTGGTTGTAGTTTCAAGGCTCTGATTGTCCAGAGTCTTGGGTACTTATATAAATAAATGTGGTAATTGGGGCCATCATTAGAACTGCCAGTGAAAAACCTGACCTCATTAGTTTGAGGCCATAATTTAGCATTTAGAAAACATCAATTAAAGTTACCAGTTCTGCAGTTAATTCAGTATCATTAACATAATCTATGAACACAGAGCAGACCAGCGAATCTCAAGAATAAGCAGTTTAGCAAGATGAGCACAAACTACTGCAAAAAAATGTAATCTGTGCCATTTGGGTCTGCATTAAAAATGGTTTGTCTAATTATGTTGCTGAGAACAACTCAAATTTTTTCTACATTTTTCAAAGTCATTTTTAATTTTTTCTTACTGGTTCTGCATAGTGGACAACACAAATTCCAGTATCTGTTGAAAAAAAACATTTTTCTATTTAAAGTTCTAAAAACTTTTTTTTTTTTTTTATCTGCAAAAGTCTGCAACTCTTGAAATGAAGGCTTAAGAACCGGCAGCTGTGTGAGCATAAAATGTCTGTATGAATTATTAAAGAGCATCCTCATAATCTGGGAACATTTTCCATGGCAACAATTTCAACGACAATCACTGACCTTGAAACCAGGAAACCAGGTGAAAATGTATACACTTACAGCCAAACTGTCAGCAACAGTTCATTACTTGAAAGAGAAGAAAAATGAAAAAATGAATAAAGTAGACAATGAAAAGGCCATTAGGCACCAATAACCACAGTAATACTTTGATTTCACCAAGTAAATTTGAGGAAATAACATGACTTGGCTATATAAATAAATATAAGTTCCACCCTGGGAGGAAAATTCCCATGAATAAAATTGTGAACCAGGAACGTGCTAGAGACGGTAGATAAAAAGGAAAAACAGAAACAAAGAGTGTTTGCATTGCATGCCAAGCAGTGGTAAGTCTGCCCTTTAGGCTGAGATATTTTGGTTTTCAAAAGATATCTAATCTTAGCACGAAAGTAGGGAGTTTTGTTTTCTTTGCTGTAACAGTGCTTCTTGGAAAAATCTTATATAAAAAAACATCTGTTTGTTTCTCTTTAAAATGGAGCTGTATCTGTAAGAACAATGCAGAACTGAGAATGGGTTGGCAAATCTTTTCTCCCACTGTTGAGCTGCTCAACTCTGCTGCTCATCTCGGCTGTGCACGTTTCTTATTAATGTGGCCCCATTTAAAAGGAAATGTACAGGATTTCAAAATTTTTAGTACAATCTTAATAGCAAGTTACATTGTTAAAACAATGAAAAAATGAAACAAACTAACATTTCTAGTGTACACAGTTGTGCAGATTAACCGAAGTCTATGATGCAATAAAAACTAAAGACATTTTGTATACTTTTTTGTTTATTTATTATCCATGAGCCTTAATTTTTCATTTGCATGAGAGATCTCCCAGCAGTCAGTTTTTAGTTAATTTGAACAGCCACAATACTAATCTGTATCTGCAGCAGCAGATACTAATAAATATTCTCTGCTTTCTGGCAAACCAGCCTGTATTCACACCAGTTAAACCACAGCATAGGCAAACCTAACTCTGCGGAATTAAACATCAATGAACAAACAGTAATTGCATGTTGAAATTTTAGTAAGTTGCTGGGCAACTTAACTCAAAAACATCAAGATTTTGACGAATAATTCTGGTGCTTGAAAACCTAAATGAGTCTATGTAAATTCTAGTTTCAGTGGGTTAACTGTGGTCATCATCTGTGGAAGAGCAGGCGAAGGAAGCCTGGAAGGCGGAGCTTAGTGATTACTTGATCTGGTGTTTTTCTTAATTATTTTACTTTATTAAAACACAGACAAAATAATTGCATTTGTTTGAACATTGACAGCCGGCATTCTTCTTTCTTGGGCTTTTTTATTTATTTATTTTTATTTTTTGCTTTATTTAAAAGGGAAAAAAAGTATGCACTGATTGCATTTAATGTTCACACAAGTCCTGTATGGGACAACTTTTCAATAAAATTTATTAAAATTAAATCCATCTGCTGTCTGAATATTTTGTTTATTTTGGTAACATGTACTTTATAACTGAGCCGGACGATTCAACTTTCAGGGAAAAAAAACATTTTGTGTTTTACTTGAGCATTGTAAAGTCCATTTGGAATGAAAAAAGGTGGCGTTAGCAGCACCAACCAACAGCTCTGGGTAGTCAACACAATAAACAACTTTAGCATAATCACCTAAACTCCATATGGACAGGGTTGGAGACAAGAGCAAGTAGCTGTAGACTGTGGCACAATTTGCTACTGCTACTAATCCTAATGGCTTCACCATTGTGGCAACTCCACTGAATCATTGCATTAGATGCATAAATCACCAACCTGCCTGAGTAGTCTTCTTCTAATTTGCCAAATGACAGTCATTACAAAACCACTGCAGATTTATCCGTGGCTGGGACATCTGACTTTGGCAGAAATATTGGCTCCTGACATACCATGCCAGTCTCTGTGAACTTCATTTTTCCCCTTTTTTTAAGCTATAGTGGTCATGGCATTTGTTCTTCCACATATGCTATAACAGAAAGCCAAAGCCACAGAGTTTATGCACCTTGGCCTTTCACTGCTTTGGCCTGTGATTAATCATAGCTGTAAAATTAGCCAAGAAAACAATCATAGCCAGTCCCTCCAATTAAATAGCTGCAATAGCTCCTATTGTAGCAAAGAGTGTTTCAACACTGCAGGGCCTGTAATTGGAAAGAAGTACAAAAATAGCTATGAACGGTAATGTAGCAAGGTTCTAAGTGCAGTTTAGGCTTCCACCCACAGAACTTTGGGCTAACTACTAACTACTGATGGATCATTTAATATGTATCAAATGTAATTCAATTGCATTGTTAGAATAAAAAGACAATGGTAACCAAATTTAATCTGATGTATTGCTCTGCATAAGTACCAATGGTATCTCTGCATCTCCAGAAACAAATTAAATGAAAAAACAAGAATTTTTATGTACTGTTCATATAATAAAATGCCATAATAAATCCTGCTAAGCAATATCTCCATTTTGTGCACTGCAGAGGGTATCATGTTGTATATAATATGTATAAAGTTTATGAAGGCTTGTAAGTGAAGATAAACATATGGTTTATCACTTGACTGCATAGTACAAGTGTTCCTGTCTAAGCCTGCACCAAGTGTAAAATGTATTGCCTTGCATTGCTCATCTATCATGCATGAGTCATCTTTCTGGGGATTTATACCACTTTCCCCCTTCCTTCTCAAATGTATTGTCTCTCTTTTACTGTCTGTCTCCCTCAGACTCAAAGGCTGTCCTTTTATTATCAGGATTCTGCTGCTGATCCGGCGACAGGGGTGTACACCACGTCAGATTAGTAAGTCTACCATATCATCGAGAAATGTGTGGGAGACTACAAAGCCCTGTCAAGTGCCAGTAATCTTCCTGTGCTGCAGGACACAGCAGCTCTTTTATGAATTATTATTATTATTATTTTTATTAATTTATTGTTGTTTGTTATCAATATTTGTTATTGTTTATTTTTTTTCCTTCTAATGCTGCAAAATCAGAATAACTACAGTCTGATTTGGCTGCTCGTGTTGTGTACACATAAAGACCACATAAAAGTTCAATCATGATTGGAGTGACTACAGAGAATCACACATTTCATGAAAAATAGAATCTCATGAACAAACAGTACCGTGTTAAATGTCTCTCATGTCAGTGGAAGTGTTATTAGGCAAATCCTTCCTGTGGGAGGGAGAGAACAGATTTAGATTAGACTTTAGACCATTATGTAATTTCTTCCCGCCAGACATGTTGGCAAATCATAGACGCTAATCTGTTACCCCACACAGAAGACATCACTAGTTTCTCCACCTTTTTCAAGTTTCATCCCTTGTGCAATGAGTCCATTCCCAAAGAGACATGATGTCTTTTTGACATGTGCACGTGGCCTAATAATTTCTCCTTTCAAAACACAGCCTTATCAAAGCCAAGGAGGGAGTGGGAGAATGTCTAGAAGGTTAATGGTGAAGAAATGTTACTACTCATGAGCGCGAAAAACACCACAAATTCACTCTTCAAAGCTCAGTGGGTGACCTACTTTTGGCTGATCACCACTTGGCTCATAGACATCCATGATAGCGGAAAACCTGGCAACCCCCAGAGCAATCTGCTGCTAAACAGTTGCCTGGACGTAATTAATCAGGATTTACCATCTGACAACATCGAACTTTCTGACATGCCATCTACCTGCATGAGTCAAGATATGATAAATATATGGCATTTCTTATCATGTTATTTATTTCTTATGATTTTCTCAATCTCCCTGCTTATTTCAAGCACAACCCCCCACCACTTGCTATTTTGTCCCCGGTTTATCACTTGACCCTGCCAGTCGCTCTTCCCAAATTCATCAGCTTTCCATAATGAACTTCTTGCACATGGGCTTTCTAGACTGTATTTCTGCCATTTTTCTATCTGCCTGAAAATCTTTTCATTTGTGTTTGACCCCTAAATAAATTCACTAGCTGGTTTCTGTAACCTTTGCAAGGCTTTTGTTTCATGAGTTTATTAGTTTTAACTTTTGCTACAGGAACTTTGATAACTTGCCTTTTTCAGATAATTTTTTATGTTAAATGTGCAGTCCTACGTTCTCGAAATATCACACAGTACATAATGACCTGTTTTTTTGTGTTTTTTTTATTTTATTTTTTAAATAAACTGTTGATAGGTTAGGTCTTATTGCCTTCCACTATCTTCCCTGAGGACCCCTTTCATGCAACTTCCAAAAACCCCTGGCCACCCATGTTTAAACCATGCTTGTTTTTATGCTTTCAAAGTTGGTTCTCATCATAAATTATTCATTCTGTCTCTCTCTTGTCCTTTAAAAAAAGAAAAACAAAGTTACGTGATTACCGACTTATGGCCCTGCTGTTTTTTCTTTTTTCTTCTATAAAGAAGGATACATTCTCTGCACCATGGCATTTTGGCACTTCCTCTAGCCTACATCATTAATGAAATGATGCAGAGTTCGTATTTTCAGGATCCCAACTGCTTCCATGTGAATGACACACCCAGATGATATCTTAATATAAGTGATTTTTGGGGGGGCTTACCTCTTAATATATTTGCAAGTTGTGTGTGTGTGTAGCCAGTAATTGTCTAGCTTATAGATCAATGGTTCCCAACCAACCTCTTTGTAGACCCTCTACAAAGAGCGCCGGTGGGTCCACAAAGCTGTGAGTGTACTGAGCCTGTGAGGTTAAAATTAACAACATGCAAAGACGAGCTGAGGTGTATGCACTGAATACGTGACAATGCCAAAAATATGCATATTCTTGTTTATTCATATATTGCATGAATTGTTTAATATGTAGATTTTAAACTTCATGGTTACTTTTTGTAATTAAAAAAATAAAAAGTGTTCTTGTAGGAACACAACCTTTTCCTACAAACACCGCTTGAAGATCTCAAGAGCAGATTCTCTCAGTCTAATTAGTCTGAGCACAGACGGATCTAAGTCCTCAGCTGGATGTAAGTGGAGCCAAAGTAGTGGCGGGATGAAGACTGTCTTAGCTGACGGAGTGAGGTGATGCACTATTGAGAACAGAAGAATGCAGTGGCAGATCGGAAAGCCTGAAGCTCAGCAGCTGATTGTGTATCCGGTGTAGCAATTCCACCTAATGATGCTAAAACCGAAAGATTTGTGAAATTGACACGACAGCTGTGAGATCAACTTATCATTACAATGAAACATTGACGCGTTCAAAAAGACCTCTATCTGCAGGTTGTCTGTGTTTGGTGCACTCAACGGGAGTCGTTGACAAGTCTTCATTACTTCATTACTCTCATGCGGCTCCTTGTCTCATCTTTGATTTAGTGTTTATTAAAGAACTGTTCTAAACCCTGTGTGTTAATGTTTTCAAACTCGATGGTTTTAAATGGTAAAAGTAGGAGAAAATGTCTTATAGATTTTTTGTAAGTTTCCTGGCTTCAGTGTGCTCCTCTCCTAGCACACTCCAGCTTCCCTGAAAGACACACATCAGTTAGATGTCTCTTAAGGAACTTTAAAAGTATACAGGAACAAGGCCTATGCCATCGGAAGCAACTAGGGGTATATCCCCAAACACCCTCAATTATTCATTTTCCTAATATTCAAATCAACTCAATACAATAATATAAATCAGATTATGTTCAGTCCCAAAGCTCCACCTGGTGGTAAAACTTTGAACCAGCATGGTATGTCAGGACAAGATGCATCCATAGGTCATGACCTTTTATTTGTACTTGATTTAAGGTAAATGAGACAAATATTTCCAGAGATATAAACAAAAATATGATCTTTTTTTTTTTTTTGCATATAAAGCGCCACCTAATGGAGAAATCATAAATCCAATCATTGTAAAATTTGATACAGGTTGTCCTGTTGAGGAACTAAACAGGTATACTGAGTATCAAAACCCAATTGTGAAAATTGTTTGAGTTATCGCACTCACGCAAAGGATATCCGGTGCCAATGGACATTGTGGTTATGTTGAAACCATGACATCCCCAACACTCCACGTTCGGGAATATAATAATGCTGATGGTAATTAGAAGCTAATTCAGCTTCTGAGGCTCTTAGAAACTCTTTCAACCTGTCAATCACACTACACATATCAGTAGGATTGTATGTGTCTGTCAGACTACAAACTATATTCAGACTTCATGGTTTTTGGTTGTGTGAATGTGTGTGCTGTGTGTAGGTCTGGGTATGGATTTAACCAATGTATTTGTGTGAAAATATAAATGTGTCTAAGTGTAATATAGTCGATGCCCATTTTAATGCAAGTCTTTCCTCCAGTCTGTTTACAAAAAGAATTGATAAATATTTAACTATAGCAAAACCAGCTCTCTAAAAACTATGCTTTACCCATAATTGCAACCCATTGTATAGTGTTGACAATTCGACCATAACCTTTGCAAGTCCCAGGAGCAGCTCAACATGCACAGATAACAAGTCCTCATTTAATGTGGTCACATGGCTTTTGAGATGCTAAAGCAACATGTTGAAGCAATGCTTGCAACACTTCCAGATCATAAGATCATGGCAGAGTTGAGCAGAAAGGCTCGCTAACTCAATCCTGGGTTGCAAGTGTTTTGCGTTGGCCGCACAAGTACAAATACTCTAAATGAAATAATGAATGCAGGGCAAGTGGCAAATTGTGGAGGCAGGCAGTAGAAATTGATTAAATTGAAAAGATATGCAGTACACACCTTATGTATCTAATCAGTTTTGGTACATCTTCTAAATTGTTTAGTGAGGTCAGTGAGCTGGTGAAGCTACTGTCATGGAGAAGTTCATGTCTATTCCCTGAATTTTACCTGCAACATTTATTTTCTGAAGCACATCAGAGAACCACAATGCAGATTATTCACTCGTATCGAAAGGAAAAAGATTTTAAAATGATAACATTTACTTTGGTTTTGTCAAAGGACTAGCCAGAATATGGCATTTAAGAAGCTAACTGTTAGCATAAAGTCAAGTATAACTTTTTGTAATTGAATGAAGTGGATTTTCATGGAAAATGGGTTGAACCACTGGTATGGAATGATACCCTACACGATGGAGATAAGAAAATCGTTTAGCAATAATAGGAATGAACATGTAGCAGACATCATGTTTCAGCCACTTAGGTCATTCTATGTGATGAAAGCTAGCAAGATGGAAACCACAGCAACAACTTCTGTATGTTTCTTCATCTCTTTCTCTGAGAGTATTGCCTACAGCTGTATTAATGTGAGTCCAGCTTATTCTTACAAAGTTTAGTTAAGTCTCTATTAAATTTTTATTGACAATATTTTAGTATGTTGGGTTTTTGTCTGCTGCAGATGTTTCTTAGATGCTTTACAGACTGGAAGGTACACAAATTTTTACTGAATACATTTGGTTGAGCTCTAGTAGTCTTTCTCTAATATGATCTTATGTAAAGTGCTTGTGCAGGTTTGAGCGTTCCGCCACAGTTCCTCTTTGACTGGGATGGAGAAGAATACTAAAGCATCTGTGCTGTGCTGAGCTGCACATGTGTTGTTCTGCATGAAATACACTGTTGTGGAACGTACATCTCAAAGATTTGCTGTTTAGGTGTTGTGATGAACTAAAGCCTCAGACACTATTAGAAACTGTGATTACGGATCAGATTAAAATGCTGACTTTTTTATTTTGTTCTGGTTTGCTTTTTTCTGTAGTAATAGTAGAAAAGGAATACACATGTTACTGCATCTGTTCTGAAATGGATTGGTATCTGCAATCTTTAAATATAGATCAAATATTGAATTACTGAACTAGAATCTGTCCTTTCTAAACGTCAAAGTTAATCTGACAGATAATAGAAGTAATTTCCCTGGCCTGTTTACTTCCCAGTGTTAGGACTGTAGATGTGTGAGCATTCAAAATTATTTGTTGGTAGTAAGCCTGCTGTTTCTTTTGTAGGTTACATACTCTCCTCGCTTAGCTGACACTTAAATTCAGACAGCTCATTCAGATGCTATGATCATATGACTGAACTTGTTTTGCTCACAGTAAGATCCACTTCCAAAGAAGCTGTAGTGGTAGATCCCATAACGAGTTGTTTCACCTGAACAACACTGAGCTGTAGCACATTGGTTTGAGACCTTCTGTTATCAGTGGGTACATCTTGGTAATAATGGCACTTCTAATGGTCCACTTTTCTTCCGAGATATTTCTTGTTATTATGAGATTTCACACTAAAGATCTACTGTAACACTAAGCAAGGCTTAACATCAAAGCCATTTCCACACCTTGACCAGTCAGTCTATGTCTCCTCATAGTTCTAGCTCAGACCAGCATCAGAAAGTGTCCTCACCACATATGAAACCATTAAAACAAGGTTTGAGGGTGCCTTCCCACAGCTGCAGAGAGAATATGTTGGGATAACTTTGAACACCAAGACATAAAGATGTACACATCAGCTGTCTGGGGTTTAGATTATACACAGCATGGACACTGTTAAACTCGTTCACACTTCTAAGCATCAGGACTTATCCAAAGAAAAAATCCTAAATGTCAAGAAAAATCTTATAGCCACAGCTCTCATTGCTACTCTTACCCACCCAGAGCAGCAGGGAAGCTACAACTTGTTACTTTTTATGGATTTTAGTCTTGTTTTCAAGCATATTGTTTCTTACAGACTGGTGTCCAAGCTGTCAAATGCTCTAGAACTAATGCTCTAGAATGTATAATTCATGTGCAGTGCAGTACCAACATTATTGCAGAGCTGTACTTTTGTTTATCTTTGGAACTAAATAATTCCAAATGGGCTTAAAAGTTTTCTTCTCCTGTTAACAGAACTCCTGCTCCTAAGTGCAAATTTTAGCAACACAGGTACTAAATTAAGACGCCCCACTTAAATTTACTTCTCCTCCAAGTTTATTTTTTTTCATCTTGAATTTCTGAAAACAAACTTTGGTGACATTTTACAAATATAATAAGGTCATTTTTACCTAATTATAAATTTTGCAGAGTAAAGTACAATTTCAAACATTTCTACACTTTAAAATGGTTAGATTATTTTATCAGCTTGCCAATTTATTGAAAATGTTTTCTATTATTAATGCCGTTCGAAACAAAAGACATAAATGTATTGCGTTACATGTTGACTCAAGTAATTACACTAGCTGCTATATCAACCACTGATCTTTGAAAGAACAGAAGGAAAACAGGCAGGAGTTATATTGATATGTTGCTTAAAATCTCAATTGTAGTCAGTCCCCCTGCTAGAAAAGAAACAACACATCTATCAAAACTTTGAACACATAATGTTCAGAATTCCCTTTGGCATTCCAAAATATGATTTATTTAAGTTGAATGAGGCACAAAAGTGATGTTACATTAATAACATTATATGAATCTGAAGTTACAGATTTTTCTTCACACTGAACTTCAAACTTCAAACTTTATTTATTTGTAAAAGCACCTTTCATGCTGTAGGCAACTTAAAGTGCTGTACATGATTAAAATCTGATCAATTAAACCCCACAAACAAATAACATATAATTAGCTTACACACAGATATACATGTGCACAAAGACAGACCACCCTTCCCCACACCCATTCCACCCAACCCACACCCATACTCACTCACACACCCCTCCCACCCCCACCTTCAACCATCTCATTCTCGTAAATAAAAATATTTAAACATTGACTAAAATGAGAAAATAAAAAAATACTAAATAGAAACACCTGTCTCAGCACTGATGTTGATGTGAGGAAAATATATTTAAAGGATCCATCCACACCAGGAGCCCCTGCCCCCATGTCCATAGGGCCGCCACCATAGCAAGCCACCCACCACCCAAGACATGTCATGTAGTCAATTGAAATCCATCAGCAAATTTCTTTATTTATCTTTATTATCCATCCATCCATCCATCCATCCATCCATCCATCCATCCATCCATCCATCCATCCATCCATCCATCCATCCAT
>JBAMHX010000018.1:4906041-4920430 GCA_037177515.1 Pseudomugil tenellus | reverse complement strand
TAGAGGCAGAGACAGGTGAGTAGAGTTAGGTTAATAGACACAGGTGGCATCAATCAGGGACCAGAGAATCATGACATATTTGGTGAAAGCGCTGCAATTCAAGCAAGCCATTCAATCACCTGGACCTCTCTACTATGAAGCCATGTAAAGTAATACAGTAAATATACCATCACATTACACATGGACTGAAAAAGAAATATGCAGGTTTCTGTGAAAAAAGACTTATGGATAGCCATCACTTTAAAACCAGCATGTACCTTTCAGCATTGATGGTACCTTTACAGATGTACATGGACCTGTTCCATAGAGACGAATGTACCATTCAGACTTTGTAACTGAGTACTGATAAGAAGCCAAATGATTCCTCCTTTCTGTACTCAGGACAACACATCTAATTTCTAGAGAAAATTTCAGCTTTTGATCGATCTAACCACAGAGACGTTTCCCACTTTGCCATTTCAAATGAGCTTTGACCAAAAAAAAAAAAAAAAAACACAACAGTGTTTCTAAATAATTTCCACAGATGGCTTCTTTATAGCATGAAAAATCCTTACTTCATATGTAGCAACTGTGAAATGTGTCCACAGTGATTCCTGGAAATGATTCAAAGCCAGTGATTGTGACAACAGAATATAGTCAGAAAATAAGATCATATGGAGTAAAATATAGATTTTTGACTGTATCCTTTGCACAGGAACATACATTTCTTGATTCTCAAACTTTAGATATTATTTGCTGAAGGTGATAGAGTAGTAGAAATATTCACAATTTTATGTTGAGAAAAAATTCTGAATTTGCTGTACAATTCTTAGAAACATTGTGGAACCTAGCCCTGAAGCCTATTTTCACATCTGAGAGCCTCTATAAAGTGTTTTTTATACATCTATTACTGATCTCTTATGACAATAACCATCATTTTCCTGTTCACACCAAAACTAACTTATCTAAACATATTGTTTTCCTTTTGAAGCCAACTATGCTTGCTAAAACAACGTGATTAGTGTATCTTATCTTATGGAATACCAAGCATTTCAGCAATGCTCTATGGGCTAAAACTTACCAGTCAAGTATATCTCTGCCTTTCACATGACAAGCATGTCATGTGACTGTATAAAGCAATGACATTACATTGTTTCCTGCAAGCTTAATTTCTGATCATCACAACTCTCTCAGATAGTCATGCTAGTTCACTTCTTCTACTTGGGTTGTGAATGGGTAGTTATGACATTATGTAACGATTTGCATTATTTGACTCTTTTCAACAAGCTAGCTAACATGTTTTCTCTACTTCCTAAACATATGAATTCATGGTGTAAGTACCTGTGTGTCACTCTTACAGTATGTTGCTGGAGTTGCGCTGTCAAGTACACTCAGAGCTGGCAAGAATTGAAGAAGAGGAGGGTCGCCTCGATGCTTCTTTGACTCATCTTCAGAAAGCCATACTGCTGGATAACGGTACACAACGAGAACGACTGTCGTCAGCCTTTAATCTCCTGGAGCTCAGACGGACCCTCTATCACACACCTACCCGGGCTGAGGATAAGGCCAATATGCTTATGCAGAAGGTTTTCTACTCATGTGTTTCAGACTGCTTAACTTTGCATAGTTTATTACAGAATGCAAGATTTTTCATGTGTAGCTGACATGTATAATAAGTTAACTTTAAATTTCATGCTGCTGTGCTTGAGCGCAGATCCCTGGAGGAATATAAGAAAAGTAGCTGGCTGTAAATTAATTCTGACATCCAACCCTTCTATGTGTTTTTCAGACCAAGGACATGCCGCCTGGAGATAATGCAGATCCTCGTCCTGTTCTGGTCTCTGTAGGTCTCCTTTTGGCTCCTCGTGATTTTCAAATGGTGCTGGATGCAGACGACATCTCTAAAAGTACAGATGCTCCTTCCTTGCTTTCATTTTCCATTAAAGTACTTTTGCATGCTCATGTCTTTTATATAGAGCTTAAAACAGAGATAAATATTTTCTTTAGATGTTTAACTTTGTTCGTTAAACCCTCTGAAATAGATAGCACAATAAAATTTAGGCTTTTTCTGTGATAAAATGCAGTTTTCTCCACTTGAGGATGGTCAGCTAGAAAATACCTTCAGGCTCTAATTTTTGGATTTATGATGATGCATTTATATTTCCTCCTTCATCCATCCCCTGTGGTTTTCTATTTTGCTCACCATGCTGCTCATCTGCACTGAGATCTTCTCTGGCCCATATTGTGCCTTTCTTTGAGCTTTTTTGGGAATTTTTCGAAGTCTGTATTTTTCATTTTTTTTATTTTTTTATGTTTTTTTTTTGCGTCTTTGAAGTTCACTTAGTCAGTTTTGCTCTGCTAATAGTTTAAGAAAGTATTTGATATTATTGAATAATAAACATTTACTCAGTGTTTTGAACTGTAGCATGCACTCATGTTGCTTTGTAGCATTACTTCTGGAGTTTTGAGTCGATCCCAGATAAATCCCACCGATCTGTGCAGAATTACTCTATTACATGTAGAAGGTACCTCAAGGCTGCAGTATGAGCCAATTACAGTGCCAGTAAAGCAGGTTCTCATTACACACAGATTGAGTGCAACACTGCAAACCAATACTTTTGTGGACTTTGGTGTGCGTACAGTAAATTTACCCTTTAGTTTTTAAATGCCGACAAAGAAAATGACAAGTATCAATCCCATTTGTTAGCTTGTGTGATTTTTTTTCGTAGTGACTTTCCAAGCCCCTTTTTTTTCTAGTGAAGCCCAATCAACTGTGGAGTGAATCATGGAGCAGAAGGGCCTGAGCTCTGGGAGAGGCTTTGATCTCTGACTCATTGCAGGCTCCTCAGTCCACAGCATCAAATGAACATTCATCAGTCCTAATGACCCAGGGAAGAATTTGCCTTTGACAGCTAGTCAAAGGGCTTCTTCCTCAAGCATGGGTTAAAAGCTTTGGTCCTTAGAGGGCTTGTTTGTTTTTGTCGATGAACCTCAAGTATCTTCCTAGATGAAGACACTTAATCATTGTGCTCCTTCCTTCAAAGCCAGCAGAGATATAACCTTTGAGACTAAAGGAGTTAAATAATAAATTCTCTTGCTGCAGCTTTGCATTGTTCCTCAGGTGTGTAAATAAAAGTATAGATTTTTCCGCTTCCTATTTTTAACATTTTTTTCTGTTTCTAGTTAGTTCCATATCCTCTCATGTTAATAGGGATATGGCATAAAAGATACTTTCACAGCACATGCATTCTCATTTAACAGGAAACTTTCTACAGGGAACTCTTTATTCATAATTTAAACACAATACAAAAGCTTTCCTGATATTATTAAAGTTTGACATATGCATGGAGTATTTCATATTGTGCAGTTCCTGGAGGCAGTCCTGGATCTGAACCAGCAGTTCAGCTTGCTGCTAAGGCTCAGCATCACTCCACATGTGTGCAGAAAGTGGGCAAACACCTGACCAGACACGGAAAGGACAAAGACAGTACGGAGAGGTGTGTGTTTGGGATTTGCTTGAATTAATTCTGTCGGCAGAGACTTTTATTTATTATTATTTTTTAAAGCAATTATATTAGTTGTCACAATTTCATGAAACCTAGCTGGAAAACTGCCTACATAATGCCTACTTTTATAGCTTTTGGAATTTATCACTCCACATTTTTACTGAATATTACATATTAATAAATGTTTGGTCTATTGGTCCTGTCTGCAGTTAAAGTTGTTGTTATAGTGACTATAGTAGTCTGCATCCATTCACTGCACATTATTGAAACTGCATTGTTGATTCCTATTATGTCTAGTCTGATGATTAATTTCAAAGTCTGCAGATAAAAGCTTACTTGTTACTTACTTATTGGTTAAGAATAAAAAAGAAATATAATTCCTTTAGAACTGTTTAATTTATCTCTTATGACGCTGAAAATAAACTATTCATACTGATAATGTATAGTATGAAACTGCACCCTTCCATTGGACTAAAATGAACACTTTTTAAGTTTTGTTTCATTTTTGGTTTTTTCAGAGTAAAGTTGTGGGGAACACTAGCAAAGATAGCGAGGAAGAAGGAAGTCTGGGATGTGTGCCGAGCTGCCTGTCGTTTCTGTTTGCTATATGACGATAGAAGCTGGAAGATTTCCCAGACTGAGAGTAAGTAAAGCAGTTGACTGAACTAGTGTATTGTTGTTTGGGAAAAGCCTGTAATGGAAAAATAACTCATAAGATATTTCACTTTACCTTAATTGTTATACACAACCGAAAATGTAAACCAGTTTAAAAAAAACACAAAGTACACTCTTGCAACCTCCATAGGAACTGAGAAGGTATGTAGCAGCTGGGTGCTGCTGATCAGATTAACTTGATTAAATGATTACCATTATATGTGAACAACTGGAGCATTCAGGTGTGTGATTGCTGCTGTCCATCAAGTTGATAAGAACCATTCTCAAACAATTTAGTGTCCATCATACTAGAGTGCAAGAAAAACTTCACATGCCACCTGCCAATCTTTTTCCAGAAGTAGACATCCCAGCCAATTCACCTTAAAGTCAGACTGTGAGTTGTTAAAAAAAAAACCAAAACTGCAAAAACACAAGAGCTTGATCTCAGCGTCTACAGGCCTCAACTTTCATGCTAATGTGCATGCCACAGAACCCTGGTGATTGGCTGAAACTGGGTCAAGCAACACAAGAAGGGACTCAAGTACTCTCCTTTCTCATGGGGCGGGATCAGAGGGTAAGGGTGAAGGGTCACTTCAATACTTCTATATCTACCTGTTCACCTCAAGGTTCAGTCATCTCTCCACTTCCCTTCACATTATTTACAATTGACTGCTGGAGCTCCATCCTGGGAATAACATACTGTACATAAAGTACTCACATGATTCTGTAATAATCTAGACTACAAACACAGCCAGGCAACTACAGACAGAACTGGACTCATTCTCACTGTGGTGCAAGGACAACAGCTTGGATTTTAATGTATCAAAGACCAAAGAATTGGTTATTTATTTCCATTATGGCCACTCCACCACACCTTCAGTCACAGTCAACAACCAAATCACTGAAAAGGTCCATTCGTGCGAATACGACCCCACAATTGACCAGGGATGACTCACATTGCAACTCAGCACAACACATTTTTTTCAAAATGTCAACAGTGCTTTTTTTTTTCTCTTTAAACTCTGGAAACTACAAGTTTGCCAGTCCATTCTTTAAGCTTTTTGTAAATGCCTCATTGAATCCATTCTCACATTTAACATCACTGTCTGGTTTGGATCACTTACCCTTACACACAACAATACCCTCAATAGAATCATGAAAATTGGCAGCAAAATCATAGGTCAGCAGCAGCAGTTGCTCAAAGCCCCTTTCAATACCAGAGTCCTGAGAAAAGGTGCCCAGATCTCTAAAGACACCTCACACTTCACTAAACTCTCACTACACCCTGTTATCTTCAGGACACAGGTACAGATACCTTCCACTGAGGACAAAGAGGGCTTTCTCCAGTTATGTCCTAACCTCCATCCAGTTATGAAACAGCTGATCTGGTTTGGACTGAATCCTACTGGTTTTAATTTATTTAACGTTTTAATGTGATGATTGTGTGAATAGATGCGTTATGTTTTTATTGTGTCTGCATCAGGGTCTCCTTTGAAAATGAAGTTCCTGGCAGATAAAAAAGTGAGTTTGATTTGATTTGAAGTACAGCCTCAAATCTACAAAAGAATGGCTTAGAAAGAGAAGCATCAACGTGTTGCAATGACCCAATTTGTTCAGTCAAACAACACAGTAAAAATAGTGGTGCAAATATAATAGGTGTCAAGTAGCATATCTGTGGCAAGTAGATATAAGCAGCTCTATAAGAAAATGGAAAATAGGAAAAAGAAATGAGCAACAGTTTAAGTAAAGTGATTAGATAATGATGGAAACACATTTGTAAGTTAATATTACATCTTTCTGTCATTGACCTTAGTTAATATAAAATAATGTGCTTTATTTTTAATTTGACTAATTAAATAGATTTTATTACTACAGAAATAGTTGGGCAGAGATCAGCAGTCGTGATGTTTATAGTAGTTAAACTCTTGAGTATATCCCATCAGGAAAATTCATATCCGATTTGGTCTTTTTTCTCCAGAATGCAAATGCTCAGAGGAAGAAAGCAACACACCATGTTGTCACTGTCGCATTGGAAGCCAAACTTGTGTGGATTTGCTTCGCCTTTTAGCTGAAATTTGCTTTATCACTGCAGAGGTACGTGCTTACAAACACACATCTTCTGAGAGACACTGACACAGTATTAAACGTGCAGGGTCTCACATCAGCAGCTGCATCATGTTAACATTAATTCTCCTTCACACGGATAACGTGCAGCTTAAATAGTGACTTTTGTTATATACTGTCTGACTTTGTTATTACGTTAACCAAATCCAGTCCTTTTGCCTTTCACCAGTCCAAGCAGAATCCCATCTTGTTTGTCCATCCCATCCATCCATTTTCTACCGCTTATTCCCGAACGGGGTCGCGGGGGGGCTGGAGCCAATCCGAGCTACACAGGGCGAGAGGCGGGGTACACCCTGGACAGGTCGCCAGTCTGTCACAGGGCCACATATATAGACAGACAACCACGCACGCTCACACTCACACCTATGGCCAATTTAGAGTCTCCAATCAGCCTAATCCTAATCCTAATCCAGCCTGTTTGTATTATATTGAATTTAAGTGTCTATCAATAGCTAAATTATGTCTGCTTAGTTTCTAGCATGTATGACATAAACATCATACTGAATGCTTTGTGAATAAAATCCCAGTTTTATTGCACAATGTTTATGTGTCTTTGCAAACACAGACTGTCATTATTCAGGATAGTAGCTGGTGTAATGTCATCAGACACAACCATATTTGTTTTAATAATGTAAACAGTTCATATTTCCTTTTTTTCAGCTTGATGAGACAGTGCAGGCTGGGGTAGAATTCGGACTAGTTTTTCATTATTGAACATAATGTGCATTATTTAGAAAACAGGGACAATATAGATGTTGTATTTATTTATTTATTTATTTTGGCTTTAGTATTTTTTAAAATAAATAATTTTTTATACAAATCATAAAATCTTTCTCAATTTCTTTGAGTATAACATTAGGAACAAAATCCACATGGAGTACACAAATGCATACATGGAGAATACACATGCATAATGCGATTTTTTAACAAGCCCGTGAGGATGGTTGGAGTTTGGCTCGAGTCAGAAGTTGTTGGGCTTGTCCTATGCACTTGTCGTATTGTGTAATCTCATATCCCATCAAGCCTCCAGCCTAAAGTCTTTATTAACTCTATGGAGATGTTAACTTGACAGCACTTTGAAGAAAATGAAGACAACTATGCATAGCAACGACATGACCTTGCCATAACTGACATGCGCAGCAGCATTTCCCTTTGCTCCTTTCATGTATCTCTCTCTTTGTTCTGTGACACACAGACATATTTTTTTGTGAATTGGATTATAGTTCATTAATTTAAAGTTACATTTCTCACAACCTGATGATGACGACCAGCTTCTCTACTCTTACCTAAGTCATCTGCCTTTGCAGTAAAAAGCTAATCAGTCATTTCTCTATTTGTCTTTGATCTATACAGCAAGCATTAATCTCTCTCGAATACCTGTCATTCCCAGAGCGGGAATTTGCCTCTTTTTATTATGAAGTTTTTACAATAGGGTGTAACCTCTAATATCATCTTTGACTTTGACATATGAATTTATTTTGTCTTGATAAGGCTACGATCCAAAAGCTGTTAACAGAAAAAGTGCATCTTAACAACCCAGCTGACCCACTACAGAAGGGATGTGTGGGTGTGACTGAAGACAATACACACTGGAATATTTACAGGTGAGAACAAAATATGCCCACACCTGAACATCAGAAACATGCTGCCTAAGTTTTCTTGTCCAAAGGTAGAAAACTGTCCATCTGATTTAGTCAGACATCAGGTTGACATAGGGGAGAGTGAAGTAAATGTAGTTCGATGTTAAATTTACTACCATATGAACAAGAAGCAATTTTACAGAAAAACATAATTTTTTCCAGGATGTCTCCCATGAAGGAAATGATAATAACATGCACTTTGTCTACCATGTTGGGAGAACCCAGTTCACTAATTATTATTGACAGTTAAATAGTACTGGTATATCTCATTCTAAATATTAATTCAATCAAATCGATTTTAAGATTTACTTATTAATGTAACAAATCAGTCAGATGAACGTCAAAGCTGTGTGAAGATGCCTTCCTTCTTTTTATTTTTCTTTCTTTCTTTTTTCATTTTAACTTGTTCAGCTTTAAAGCAGGCAGAATAATGATCTGGCTGCTGTGTTCTGCTGAGCAAGTTTGCTTTGTCAAGAGGAAATACCACCCCCCGCAACATACATACACACACCTACCCATGTATTCGTCATTCCTGCCCACCTACGCACGTACTCTCCCTACTCCTCCCACCTACATTGTGCCAAGGCTAAACATATGCTAAAGATTTCCACATACAGTTCTTACTTATGAGTCTTTGCGATATAAAATAATACTTATGCAATTAGCAGTTGTTCTTCAGCATTACAATTTTGTAATATTCTTAGCTAGGGGGCATGTGTTTATATCTTAACTGTCCTATTACCATAATTAACCCTCTGACATACTAATGATTAGGATTTACTATTGTGAGGAGTTGAGATTTCAATTAGAAATAATCCCCAGGGTGCTCAGTTCAACGCATCAATGCAGCTAATGTTCTTTTTCTCTCAGGGATTGATTTGTGTTATGGATGCCTTCTAGCTTTTGGTTTATTTGAAGTTATTCTGAGGAATCAAATGAAAGTGTGCAGTCACATAAACATTTGTCATTAATACAACATACTTGCTTTCAGCAAACAGAAAAGAGGACATGCTGTGTAACATTTTTCATAAGTTGACACGCTTTGGTTTGATTAAACATCTTTGACACTGTTTTGGTCAAAATGAAACACACTGTTAAGTTTCATTAATATTCTCCTTCGTTCAAGCAAACTATTCTTAGAGCCATGTAGTGACCTTTATAAAGCTACTCCATAGTCTTTCTTCCTCAGGCTGTCTCCTAAAATCTGTAGTTCTCCATAATTATTGGACCATATTACTACTATTATAACATAAAAGACAATAGAGTAAATAGCCTGACTAGCTATGACTACATGTCCAACTGTTATTTGCCAAAAAATAGTGCAAAAAGAGTTTCATATTTTCATTTCCTTAGTACAACTAATGCATTAATCATCTGAGATAAAGATGGAGGAGGTCAAATAACTTTGTGGAGGAGCATAAGTTTGTTCTGCAGATCATAACAGTTCAGCAGTTCTCACATGTTCAGACATAGGGAGCTCCAAATAAAATGCCAGGGTTGTACATTTTACTAATTTTAGATGGTAGTGAAGTGACTTCGACATGTCAAATACAAAAAAAAAATATGCTTTTCTCCACATATGTCCCATTTTTGTTTTGTTGAAATCATCCCTGACACCTTTAAAAGTTGAATTTAAATTTAAAGTGGGGCTGCAGCCAGTGCAAGCTCTCCGCTCCCCAGACAGACACTTAGGTTTGTCTGTGAATGAAAAAGTATTCTGAGGCTTTACAGATTTTGCAGTTGAAGTGTTAAGTGAAATATCCAACTAAATGATTACTGATACAATCTATTTTCATACATAATCTGTGTGTTAGTTTTCTATGTTTTCTTCTTTTGTGCTGTACCTGAGAAAATACTTAGTAGTCTTTACAGTCTAACATGTAGACTCTATTTTCTCCACCCCCCTCCAACTCTTCACTGTATCTTTGTCTCTCTTTCACCCAGAAACTGGATCCAAGCTCTGACTACCTACGCCACCTCCAACTTCTTGCGGGCAGCAGAGCTTGGAGCAGAGATCGGGGAGACGTGGGTGGTAGAAAATGCCGCCGTTTACCTGTGGAACTATAATTGCCACTTGCTGGCAGCTGGGAAATTTCAACTCCTGCTTCCTGCCTTCCAGAGACTTGTGGAAATGCTTCGAAAAACCAAAGACATTAGGTTGTACAAGTTTTTAAATTACTCTACCGTTACATCACAGGAAATATTAACCCGGAAACGGAAAAGATGTGTAGCCTTTGAAACTTTATCATCTCTTATTTCTTATACATTTATATGTGTGATGCATTTCCTAATGTGTTTCTCAGGAACCGTGTCTTGTATGTGCTGCTGTGTAACGCTGTGGCTCAGGGATTGATGCAGCCTCTGTCAGAAAGAGACAGTGCTGAGCTTACTCCAGAAGGAGACAAAAGAGAAAAAGGAGCCAAGAAGGGGGTGAAAAAGACTGCCAGTATCCATAGGGTACTTTTTGACCCTGCTGTTTTGCAGGATGCACACAAGGCTTTAGAGGTATGTCACTGTGTGTGTAACCAGATGTATGGTGAGGTAATTGATACCTGTGTGACTCTGCAAGTCTAAATATGTTACTATATGTCAGTAATCTTTAATTAAACCCATGAGATGCAGTTTTTCTTTTCATCTTAAAACAAATATCAACTAATCTTTCAAATAATGGTGATTTAAAGCAAAATGGTCTTAAAGCCAGTACTGATTGAATCTGTTTTTGCTGAACAATCCAGATCAAGTTGTTTACTTTAGTGCTCGGTATTTAATTGTGATTAATGGCACCATTTTCTACTGTTAATCCCAATTAATCACCTTGTTAAAAACAAAATCCATTAAGGATACGCAGTGTATTTTATTCTGTCCTTTTACAACTTCTGATATTTGGTAAAAAAGAAAGAAACCTTTGGTTTAATACAATTTAAACAAATAACTTTTTACAGAGTAGCAGTAAATTTTTTCTCAAATTTAGCATTATTGTAATAAAGTCAAATATTTTTGACAAAACAAGAGATATATTTCAAGATTTATTTTCCAGAACATAATAAATCAGCCGTATGAGTTTCAGGGAAATGATATAGGTGTGCTTTCCTTCTGTAACAGACAGGATTAGAAACTCGGCACTTATTCATGCTGAGAGGAAGCCTATTTTTTATTTTTTAAAACTTCTGAACTTAAAAAAAAGATGTTGTAAAAAGAAAGCCGTTTTTTACTTTACATTCTCCAGAAAAACTTGGTAAAACAAGCACTGTTCAAGAGCATACTGGCTTACAGCAAACATGTTCTTCTATCCGCATATGGATGGAGCACAGATTCAGATGAACTTGAGGTGAAAAAGATTCACACAACATTAGTTCATGTCAGTGCAGCTCACCCCAAATGCTTTTAATGGCTGAGTTGTGTGATGATTGCTGATGATTGCTGACCCAAGCCAATGTCCCCTCCACACACACACACACACACACACATCTCTCCGCTTTGCCTGTGCTTTATCTGTACTTGTAATCAGAGCCAGTGAACTACAGATTTAAACAAGCTGTATAATAAAATAAAACATTCATTCATTCATTCTTTCATTTTCGAAATGCAACATGGAATAACATAATGAATCCCAAAAGATGCAGCAAAGCAAAGAAAAATCTACTGAACGCTTCAACAGTTTAAAATCACTGATCAAATGATGACTTCTACAGCATTTCATCTTATATTTAGGGCCTAAGGGTGTAGGTGATCAGTCAGAGAAGAAGCTGTAATTGTATACAAGAATGTTAGTTAATGCAGTGATTCATTAATCAGTCTATATTCAAATGAAAATAATATTTATATAGCACATTTAACACAATCCCAAATTACCAAAGTGCTGTACTAAATTAAAAAATATTAATCATACAAATACTAATAATATCAATGATTGCAACCTTTGGTGGCCTATGAAATAAAATACTATAGGACCAAAGAAAACACAAAAAACAAACCAAGAGACAGAATTGTTTAGGGCATACTTTTCCTACAAAGGAGTGGCTGAACTATAAAACCAAGGAAATGATCAGATGGATTCCATAAAGGTAGAATAAAACATATTCATTTTGTCATGTTTAGAAGAAAATAAAATACATTCTCTTGGGGTTGCATGATGTAACACTCATGCATCCCATATCCATGGCACTGCAGATAATCAGAACAGATTTAACTGAAAATCTTTGCCATCTGGTTTTTTTATTGTGAAGCTTAGTGCTGTTTTTTCTAATGTGTTTGCTGTGGTAAGATAGTCTGAAATCTTAGATTTCAAACCTCAAGAACGGCCTAGTATCTCTAAAAAGGGTTTAAAAGAGTTGGTGAGGGGTGTGTGAACAATCTGTGAAGGCACTGTTCAGTAGAATGATCTTTAAATGTGGGTCCACACTTTACAGAGAAAAGATTTTTTGTCTGATATCATGTATACACAGTTGAAGGATTTAGACTTTTATTTTAGATCTTAAATCCACTTTCACAACCATGGTTTAAAGCAGGAGTGAAGGACGTTAACATTTTAAGTCTGGTGTCTGAAGTGAAATGCCCTCACTGATGTAAAATTATTGATGGTGGGTGCCACAACTGAGTGGGGAGCAACCTGTAAGTATCCTTACATATGTGTGTTTAACAGGGAATTTCCATTTATAAATATAAATAAATACCTTGACAGATAATAAAGCATAACATCACTTTAAGAAAATATTTTGCATGTGTGTACATGTGAGTCATCTCAGCAAGCATGTACACACATGCAAACACAACTGCATGAAGCTTTCATGACTTGGTTTTCCTTTGCTAGCAATGTCTGATATCTCTATCTCCTTTGTTGCCAATTATACCTTTTTTCCTTCCCCTTTTTTAGTCTAAGACTCTACCATTAATATATGCTCAAACTTAAGATGAAAGAGACCTTATTGTTGAATTATTAACTCAATTCTGTGGTCTGCTTCATTTTTGAAGGAAAGATAGGAAATTGTTCCTTTTCTAGATGTTTTTATACACACAATAGTATGGTCAGATACCATGTGGGACTTAAGCACAGCCCTGAATTCTCAGCACAGTCCTGGCTAGTAAAGCGCCCTGGGCCAAGACAAGTGCAGGGTAATTTGACTTCAACACATATGTGTCACATTGTACATTATGTAATATACTATTTCATTCACTTTATTTGATTTTTTTTTTTTTGCATTTTAGATATAGAGTTATGGATTTTCTGATGATTTGATGATCACTACCTGTGCTTGTGAGATTGTTTCTAATATGAGATATCTTACCAAATAGATCAATCATTATTGTTCCCAACACTTTCTTTCAGCTATGTGACCATATTCTCCGCATATCCAGCAGCCACATCAGTAGGGAGACTATCCCAATCGCCGTAAGAAAACAAGCGATAACAACATGGGTGCAAATCAAGAGGCTTTTGCAGCAGCAAATTGGTTCAGAGTTGGACGTGGTCAAAAATGAGGTAGCTTTTGTGCCTTTTGTATTTTTCTTTAGCATGTTTATTGGTTTTATCAATACTCTTTAACATAATAACATTTTACTTTATATTTAATAATATACTTTGTATACTTTGCAATGTATAGCCATACAAACCAGATATACTCTTTAACTGCAGTGGGACAAGCCACGGTGCCTGTTATATTTGGCATTTGTAAAAAACAATACAGTTCATAAAGAAAGGTATAACACAAAAGTACTTCAATAATTAATTTTCTCTCAAAATTAAACATATTATTTTATTTTTTTATCTTTTGAACAGCTGATCACAGGCTAAACTGCTGCTGTGCTTGATGATTATTACAGTTCAAACTGGATTTTTTTCAGTTCAGGGGCTCTGAACTGAATAACTGAAAAGAGAGAAAAGTTGTTGTAATATCTTATGTGGAAAAGCAACAGGGTGCTCATTTAAAGCTGGTGCATGTTTAGTTATTATCACATTACTGAAAGCAGGAAATGACTTTACATTTTAGCCTCAGTTTTTGTTTGACTGATGTTGGTATTGATTGTATGTTACAGAAAGTATGACAAAAATGACTATTTCATGTACACGTGGTAAAAACAAATGAGACCATGCTCTGTGAAACTTCACTGCATTGATTGAAGTCATCAGACTTTACTGAGTTAATTGGAACACAGTAAGAAAATTTGCCAAACCAATATAGATTTCCCCCCTTTACTTTCACTTTTCTCTGCATAACACTAACCTTTAGTAACATTTTAATTTAATTTTATGTTTGCATGAACAGTATGTGCAGAGAAAGAAGCTTGTCTTAAATTAATCCTCCATTGTTTAACTTCATTCCTTTCAACTTTACTTGTGTTCATTGGGAACAAGAAATAGCATAAAGAAGTATGTGAAAAGTAAATATATTTCAAAGTTAGGTGATTGCTTTTGAAGTTGTGATGAGTGTAGCACTTTATTTTCAATTTTAGGTTTCAGCTGACTGTGGATAAAAAGCTTCATTTATA
>JBAMHX010000018.1:4887241-4900527 GCA_037177515.1 Pseudomugil tenellus | reverse complement strand
GTTCTGAAGGCAAAAGGGGGTCCAACCCGTTACTAGCATGGTGTACCTAATAAAGTGGCCGGTGAGTGTATAAAGTGTCAAGATACTGCTTTTTTCCTGATCAAAATGTACAGTAAAGATCATTTCAAAGCCTCTTATGCAATTACTTTTATCTTCATTTTGAGGGACTGTCATGCTTTTTTTATGTTCATGCATTGACAAAAAAGATCTTATTTGAATTATACAACAAAATGTGCAAACTTAAAGGGGAAAATTGTGTTTATATATTATATTCTAAATGTATTCTGGATTACTATCCACATATAGGTCTTCTGTAATGTGCTTATGGCACTTTAGTCTTAATCACAGCTGCCTTATATTTTTGATGCTATAGTTGTAACATCATCCCTGTCCAAAGAGCAGCTTTATGCCTACTGGTGTGCGATCTTCTCTAAATATCCCAATTGTACAAATTATAATGGACAAATTTACTGAAAAAAAAACCTTTACAGTTTTGTTGTTTAATGTTGAGGTTTCCAGAATCCTAAACCTGTTTGTCAAACCTGTTACAAACCTATTTGTAACTTTTTTGAGAAGGTACAAACACAAGGTGTAACTTGTTTAACAAGTTAAAAACTGGGATTAGATATAATTAAACATTACCCTTTATCGGTAGCATTAAGTGATTCTACTACAAAACTGTTTTCCAATCGAATGCACAACATTAACTCTTCAAAGTTTCCCGATTAACACATACAAAGTAGAATTTAAAAAGCTAATTATGTGCAACAACATGCTATATTTTTTAAATCAAACATTGACCTTGTGAAACATTTAATGAAGACAGACCCAGTTCTCGTTTTACCTAAATGCTTAATACAGTAAAACTGTATTTAACATTTGGCCTTATGACAGGGCATCTTGATATTTTGGAAATAATTGATGTCAAGTGTACAGATAACTTTGCATTCAGCAGGGCAGTGGAATAAAGTTTTCACAAGGCTTTCTTTGTTTTTCCATTTGCAGTGTGAAAATGATGACGTGTCTTTGATGACCCGTGTGCTTGTCGGAGTGGAGATGTTGCAGTGCAATATGAACCTCAGGCATATGGAGTTTTCCACTCCCAGTCTCTCAGCAGTATGTACAATTCTGTGTGTGTTTTCCTTTCTGTAGCTGAGGTCCTGATGGCTGCAGCCAATGCCACGATGACCTTTGAGCCCACTGAACCCATCTACATCGAAACATGTGTCAATATAGAGAAATTGTATGCCCACTTTGATCATGATGCTTTGGTGTCATTATCTTAGATTTCTTTGGCTCGAGATGGGCTCCATTTTGTCCACTGAGAGTAGCACTGACAGTTTGACCCTTTGCTCTTTTCCCACCATTCTGCACTGTCTCGGCTTTCTGTCTCACTTTGCTTCCTTTCTCCTTCATTCTCTTTACACATATTCTCTCCTCACTACGCTCAGTTCATCTTATGAATCTGCTCTAGTTTTTTTTTCTAATACGCCCTCCCTCTCTGCTCAAGCTCTCGCTTTTGCATTGATATTTTGCTTTCCTTCTTATACCCCCTGCTATATCCTTCACAATCCACATTGTTGTAATTAAATTCCTTCAATTTTAGCCCACATCCTTGCTTTCTGGTATTTGCCCATAGCTTCTTTCCACTTTATTTCCTTTCTTTTCCCCTTTCATCTCACTCATCATTGCTCTTTTCTCTGCTTCGTTACTGTCTTTAGGTTTTCCCATGTCTCCTCTTCTGAACTTGCCTTGGTTAACCTCTCCACTGCCTTTTTATTCTCCTTCTTACCTCTCCTGTTTCCCACCCTACCTCATCTTTTAGTCTTTTCTCACACTCCCCTTTCCAAACCCCTCCTTTCGTCTTGCCACCTCCGTTTTCTTTCCTGACTAATTTTTCCACCCTCTCCCCCTGTAAAGCTGGTGAGCCTGGCATCTGACTGCAGCTGGTCCGACGCTGTGGTGGAGTTGCAGGTGTGGTGCCAGCTGGCTGCCTTCTGCCACTATGTCAAGGACCACAGCTTGGTTATACACTGCACCCGCAGCGCTCTGCAGCTGGAAGAAGCAGCAGTAAAGACTCTCCGCACCACACCCTATGTTTTGTATGTTCATTTATAAGTTATTTCAACAAAAGACAATTTTATAAATACTTGAGTGGATATGTATCTTTTTTTAAGCATGCATGGGAATGTGTTTGCTTTGTTATTGAAACCATTGCAGTAGGTAGGTGATGTAAGTGGTTCTGAGGAACAAGTGACATCTTGTGCATACAGAAGAGAACTGCAGTATGAATGAGATATTTGAGTCAATTTTTAGGTGAAGAGTTGGTACAGTATAGTTGAGTCATTATCAGGTGGAATAATGACTTTAATAATGACATTTTTCTTATTTGTAGGTATGGCTCAACTGCAGTGAATGAGATGCTGAGCCACGCAGCTTGTTTGAGAGGTTTGAGCTTAGTTCATGAGTTCAATGGAGATCTAGACACTTACAAGGAGGCTTTGAAAGTGCTTCTGTCCAGTGTCAGGTACTGCTTAGCATGGAGTGATATATTAACTGAACCCTGAGGCTCAGCTTTTATCTGACTTTCTTTATCTCTTGTTCATAGTTTTGCAGTGAAAGCTGACAATCGAGCTCTATGTGTCATGGCCTCTAAGCACTACTGGAATGCTTGCCTGCCTCTAACACAGATCCCAGAGGAAAGATACCAGCTCAAAGAGCACCTGGAGACGATCCTTGATGCTCTTGTTCACACCACCAAACATGAAAACGTATGAATCTATAACTGAATATTTGAAAAGTATTTTCCACATCGGTGTTTTAGTGACTTTGATCCAGTTGTGGGATTTTCTCCATTTCTTTTTTCAATTTGTTGTCTTGTCCAGAATTAAAGCAGGCAGAATGATGGTCTGCTTGCTCTGTTGTTCCTGAGAATGTAGGATGAGATTTGCATAAAGCTGCCACCCTGGATTTCTGCGATACTTTACAACTCGCCGTTATTAATGCTGAAAGCAATTAATAAGCACAGCAAAGAAAGCAGCCAGAACAAATGAGGTTATTCTGCACAACAATGAGATAAATAAAAGCTATTCCCATCATAAAAAAATTCCCAAACTTTATCTACTACTGAAAGAATCAAAGTTCACCTTAAAAAATAGATGTAAAGGGAAAGAGCTGAAAGAGCTTACCTTTTGTGTCCATTTTTATAGTTTCCCTTTTGAAAAAAAAATCTCCTTAGATTTCTAGTTTACCTTGGAAGCTGTATGACTGAGAAAAATGGTGTCAAAGTTCCTAAACTTGCTCTGTTGTCTTTAATTAATGGTAAAGTTGATGAAAACGTGTTGCTCTATTTGCTGCAAGGAGAACTTGGGGTGTGTTTAATTATGCGAAAACATCTATCCTGCCAGGAGGATAAACAGTCATTCAACTGCTAAATAACTTAAAATGTGTAATCAAAGGCAGCCCATGTGAGGATTCAGATGATGTGCATCTGTGGCTTTCCTGCAGTACTCGACAGTGTTCAGGAAAGGCTGCAAATGTAAACGCCAACTTCTGGAGCTTGTTTAATTGGGAATGGGACACTTCACACGCAGATAAACCCGGGTGTTTTGCATAGTACATTAACATTTTTAGAAAAATGTATTTAAAAAAGGACCAATAAAAATAAATGGATCATTTTAATAACACAAGCACATATATCTTATTTGTGACATAATTTTTTAGTTTATGGGAAAAAAGCGTATGACATCTGATCCCATCATTCACTAAGACCACCAACCTCTAATGTTACCAACACGCCTATTTCTTGTTTATGTTGAAATGTTAATCCATTTCCGCTTTATTTCAGAATCAGGGCAAAGCAAAAGGATTACTGCAATCAAGAACATTGCCTAGAGGGAGTTCCATAAATGAAGCAACAAGTAAGAGCTAAAAAGACCCTGATGTTGTTCAGGTGTTATCTTCTGGCTACAGGGTAGCTCTCCACCTCAACTAGTGGGGAAATATATTTACATTTCTCTGTTTAGATTAATTTTTAAATTTCTGATCCACAATAATAACAAAATAATAATCATGTTTTTATGTTTGATGTGTAGAAGATGAACAGGACCTAGACTTGAGAACAGCCATTTACAGTTTGTTTCTCGAAATCCACATTGATAAAGGAGACTTTGAGAGTGCCCTACAGCTGCTGGAGAAAGCTGTAAGAGAAATGCCTCGTACCCAGCATCGACTGTAAGTAAACTAAAAGCTAAATAGGTCACCGAAGACTAGGAGAGGGAGATGAGAGACTGGTTAGAAAGATGTATACATATTTATATGTAAAGAAGGACATTATATTATTCTCTCTGTTCTCCCAGATCCCTGTTCAAACGTTACATACTTGTTAAAGCACGCCTGGGAAAAAATATAGTGCTGGACATGCAGAATTTACATGAAGAAGATGGTCAGAGCTGTTCCTTGATGTGGCATCAGGTGGCAATGCATGCTAAAACAATCAGTCAACAACTAACCTGCTACCAGAAAGCCATCACATCTCTTGTGGTAATGTCTCTTGTGTTGCATTACTTTAACTTCTTTGTCAAAAAGCTAAAATCATGCAGAGCACAATGAAATGTGGAGTCATTCAAGTTTTAATTAGACAGTTAATCTGGTGTATTTGTTCTCTTTTAGTCATTTCGGCACTGAGTAGATGAAAGAGAGATTTCTAAAAGACTATCACCATCATGTGGAATCAGCATGTCATTACAACTGTTGATGTAGAACATAAAATGTATTGCTTGTATTGTAATCTGAATAAGCCCTTCACTCACTTGGAAAGGGGTAAAGCTTATTTTGAGATTTGAGCTTAGAGTAGATGCTTTTACTGAGACTAGTAAAGGCACTATTTTTTAATGATTTTTGTATTTTTGCTCATTTTTATGAACAGAGCAGAGAAAGTCAGCTGCAGAAGGTCAGCATTATGCTTGAATTTGCAGAGTGGTTGTTCTATCATGACTTCCCCAAAGCAGATTCCCGGCTCCATGTTCAGTGGGCCATAGACATCCTTCTAGAACTGCAACCTGAACAAGTAGGACATCCAGGTGAGAATCACTGGATAACTGTGTTTAAGTGTCACAGACTTTTTCTTCATAGCTGTTCTAAATCTGTAGGGAAAAGCAAGGCATTCTGGGAATATTTTGCTAAGCATACACGCAAGTGAATTGGATACCAATTTCTCCAAAGTCCTTTGTCACAGTCGCATGGGTTAATTTAATCCAGAAAAGTCTGCTATCACAGCTTCCTTGAGCACTTTTGCTTATTGTGTCAGCAATTTCTTTTTGGGTGTATGATGGACATTTCCAGGCATATATATCCCATTCAGAAGGTTTGCATTCCAATGTAATGTTCATTGTTTATTATGTTTTTTATTTATTTATTATTTATTAATGTTTATTAATTATTATTATCCAAATATTCAAAATTTAAAAAAGGTTGTTATCACTACTATGTTGCTAAGAGACCTTAATTTTGATCTGTGAATTATGATGAAGCCCCTTTCTGTCAAATTTGAGGCCAAATAGATAGTTGACATATACATTGATAGATAAATTGACAGTAATATTCAATCAGGAGCAGTTAAAGGTCATTTTGTGACAAGAATACCCAAGTCATCACTGATTCCCAAGATGGCTGCTGCTGAATGAGTGCTCTCCCAAGGTCTCAGCTTACTGCATTCATTTGGACTTCTCTGTGCAGTAGTATATAATTACCCTTTACATCAACATCTCGCTTCTCAATTTTGGATTTACCTGGTTATATATTGTTTTTTTGTGCGACAAAAAACTGGAAGATGACCCAACGTGAGTTTTCCTTCCAAACAGTTTGGGAGGCCATTCATAAAAGTTAAAAAGAATACTCACATTGATGCCAACATGTTAGCATTTCAAACAAGTCTAAACAACATGCAGGGATAACTGTCTATACTAAATTTTACGGAGATGGAGCAACATGTAAGCGATAATGAAGACAATATCATTGATCTATTGAAAGAGCTCGTCCTCCCAGGGCGATCACATCATGATTTATCCCGACTTCAGCATCAATTGACCAATGGAGAAAAAAGCCAAGTACAGCCGGATTAAATGATTCTCTATTGTGTCCTAGTTAACTCAGTGTAAATTTTGACAGAGGATCACAAATTTCAGTACACTGGATGACCCTGAGAATTTGTCTCGGCATGCCACCTCGTATAATAATGAAACTTATGAAATGTTTAAAGTGATGTGGGCATTCTTTTTTTTTTGTTGTTGTTAACAGCAGACATTTGCTGAAAAGTAGAGCAACTAAAAGAGGTAACAAAATTGTATCATTTTTGTGCCTCATACACTGACTATGGGGACATAATACTCTTAGATATGAAATTTTACATAATATAGTACTTTTTACTGTGTGATTTTGTCTTTGAAGTTGCTGCAGAAAGACACATCACCAACAGACCTTTTCTCACTATGTACCTTTTGGTCTGTTCCCAGTACACTATTTTCAAAGTATTACATTTAATCAGATTCATAAACTTTGTACAACAAAAAAATATATATATACAAAGCATTCGACTTAAAACAGAGCTTTTTAATGTGATTACCGTAGCCTACATTATGTACTGTCTTTATTGCTTTTCTTGGTAAAGTTTATGACTTATATACATATACATATTTTTTTTTCTATTGATAGGTCATTAATCATGATTTACATGTTTTATTCTACTGAGAATATACTGTTAAAACTTGAAATTAAGTAAAAATTGGGGCATGACCGATATGGATTTTTCTTTACCCCAATACCAATATTTGGCAGAAGAAAATACCGATAACCGATTAATCGGTCGATTATTTATTAAATAGTTTTCAAGTTAAACTAACTTGTGTTTTGGTTCCTTAATGCTTACACCAACAAAAATTGAATTACAGACAGTCTATTTTTTCTCTTTTACAATAGTTTGTCAAATAAATAAACATAATATCCATCAGTAAAAATAAAACTAAACTAACTATGTTTATTGTGGAGCATTTTAGTTTTAAATTTGTGTTTTGCAATAATTTTATCAATTGTGCATAGATGAATCAGTACCGCTTAACTTTTATCTTTACATTTAGCCCACATGGGTGCCTTATTTAACCAACATGAGTCAAGCTGGTGAAACATTATTTATGCAGCCAGGTGTCCTTTAAACGTCATTTAAATTAAATTTTGTTTCATATTTTCTTTGCCATTAAATATATGATGACATATATAATATATAAATCATAATAAAATCCAGATGTTTGAACAAATGTTACAAAGATGTCATATTTGGGGATTCCCCCAGCCACGGCACAGCTGACACACATCAGAATTAATTAGCAGACTTAACAGAGTTATCGACTGTGTTTTAATTCACGGAAATCCCCTTCACTTGCTCAAAATAGGACCGGACCTGCTGACCGCTGCTCTAAGCTAACTTTAGCACAACTTTAGCAATGCCCTCAGTGCTGACTGACTCAACAAAACAAACCAGCAGTCGTCATAACAATGACAAAAAAAAGTTGAACTGACGATACAGACATGCCGAGTCATCGCGAGTAATTTCACAACATACATAAACTTACGTATTCAAACTCTACTCAGAACAGTGTTGTAAGAGCTGTGTGAAGTGACTGGTGAAAAAGACTGTTTGGTTGAATGGAGCAACAGCACCATCTAGTGGACATTCTTTAAAATTACATCACTGCACCACTACAGAGCTATGGAATATGAAGCATAAATCGGCGTATAATCGGTCAGGCCCTAGTAAAAATTACTAAAAAATTACGGTGGCGAGATGGTTAGCACCATACCCTCACAGCAAGCAGGTTGGCGGTTCGATCCCCGGCTAGGGCGGTGACCTATCTGTGTGGAGTTTGCATGTTCTCCCCGTGTTAGCGTGGGTTGTCTCCGGGTTCTCCGGTTTCCTCCCACAGTCCACAGACATGCACCTTGGGGATAGGCTGATTGGGGATTCTATATTGCCCATATGTGTGAGTGTGTGCATGGTTGTTTGTCTATGTGTGTGGCCCTGTTATTGGCTGGCGACCTGTCCAGGGTGTACCCCGCCTTTCGCCGATTGTCTGGGATTGGCTCCAGCCCCCCTGCGACCCCTTTCGGGAATAAGTGGTAGAAAATGGATGCATGGATTTCTTATGACTTAGTCCAATTCAGGGCCCTTTGGAAGCTGGAGGCTATCCCAGCAATTAGCAGGGTAAAGGCAGACTACCCTGGACAGGTCATTAGTCCAATGGAAGGCCAACAAGGAAACTAACAAACACTGACATCCAAAATCACTCCTTGGAAGAATTTACAGTAGAAAGCTCAACAATTAACCTTACAGGCTGCTGTATGTCAGCTGCACAGTGGCGCTGGTGGTTAGCGCTGCAGCAAGAAGGTCATTGGTTCAAACCTCAGCTCGGGCTGTGGCCTTTCAAGGCTGTGTTTGCATGTTTTCCCTGTGTTAGTGTGGGTTATTTCCAGGTACTCCGGCTCCCTCCCACCATCCAAAGATATGCATCTACAGTTGATCATTCCAAATTGTCCTTAAGAGTGAATGTGACTGTGCCTGGTTGTTTGTCTGCTCGTTCGTCTCTCTGTGTTGTCCTGTGATGGACTGGCGAACTGTCCAGGGTGTACCCTGCCTTTCACCTGACTGTGGGATAGGCTGCAGCTGCCCTCGACCCTGAGTTGGATGAAGCGGTTAAGAAAATGGCTGGATTTTATAATGTGCCTATTATAAGATATTTTCCTATTGCCAAAAGGAATTCTTCAACAAAACTTCTTGATTCTCGTTTTCTTTTTTCTTTTCTCTAGAGGATAAGTCTGAAGAAAATGTTCCTCCATTGGACTGTGAATCCTTGGCCCATGGTTTATTCATACAAAATCTGTCCAATCTGAAGGAGGTGCATTGCCTTGACCTATTGGTACAAGCACACACTCTGCTTGCTGTCATGTCAGACAAGACCTCACCTGAGTATAAGCTCAACTTGCTTAGAGCCTACAAAATTGTAGTTCGGATATGGCAGGTACTGTACCGCCACTACCACTGCCCACATTTAAACATGCCCAGTGGGTTCAAGTAGTAATAATTTTTTTATATGAGCCGTAGACGTAGAAAAAAATGTATCATTTTTCACTGCAGGTTTCTTTGGCCATGGTTTGTCAATTAGATGAGATGGCAAAAAGTCAGCCACTCCAGCCTCCTGTTTCTGCTGGATCCAAAAAAGGCAAAGACAAAGGAAAAAAGGTTAAAGATGTAAGTTATTCATCTTGTCATCTTCCATGTAACTTACAGCATGGGATTCCTACTTTTGAATTACTATGAAGTAAGTTTGCTTTATTTTTTTTACTTTCATAAAAGAATGAATTACAACTGATGTGTCATTAAGTTCTTGACTTAATGATACAGCAAAAACTTGCAAAATATATGTACTACCAAAAACTTATACAACACAGTTTTTTCAAACCTCAAAAGTAATAAAATATTAAATCTATTTTTCATTTGTCTATGCAGCCTACTCCTGCAGAAGACAGACCAGTTGTGTTGAATCAAACATCGTTTCCTTCCAACGCAATGGAATGGGCTTGTTATGTCTGTCCGGATCAAGCCAGGCAGATATTCAGAAACGGCACCAACCCCCAGTGCATCAATATATACAGCATTTCAAAGCAGGCATGCCATTATTCCTCATTCTCTCCTTTCTCTGTCATAACGATGTGACATCTGTGACATTGTCTCATTGTATTTACTCTATTTTTTGCTGGATCTGCTGGCTATGTACAATTAAAATCTTAGCTACACGCAGCAACAACTCAGTAAAGGCATTGTTCTGAGGAGCTGTGATTTGCTGCTCATGAAAAAGTTTACTTATTGATCTTTGGGAATCAAATTAAAATGTGGGGGAAAATTTGAACCCACTATTCTGAATTATTTATATAGTATCATCGACTCATTATGTGTTTAGAGAGATACAAACATGATGAAACTTTATTTTATTATTTATTTATTTATTTATTAGAAACCAGATTAAATATTTGATTTTTCTTTCCTTATATTTTTACATATAGACTCAAAGCCTGTTTTATCTAACCCTCTTGGAAAAAGAGCTACAATGGATCTCTTTGGATTACCTGACACTGCCCATCCTGCACCTAGCTGAGGTCATTGCCCATGACCTCTTAGACAGGAGGAGCCTATCTGACTTCTACAGGCTCAGGTAAGAACACCCAATGTAGAGGAAATTGTTCCAGTTTTACACCTGCATTATGTTTTGGTGTTACTACTGAATATGAGCCTTTAGTAGATCTTTAGATGTTTTTGAAAACACTGCTAAATGCACATTAAATGGACAACGTGTAACAAAATAGAATGGTAAAAAAGACTAATTTTATTAATTTAATAATGTGATATTTTTATTATTAAAATGTGAAACTTATTATGTTATGATGTGATACATTTCATGATTTTACAATAAACTAGCACAATTTAACATTATAAAGTTTCATACTTCATCTAATCGCCTCCAAGGTGATGCTGGGTAAGGAAGGGAAGGATGCGGAAAAGTTAGTTTCTTCTGACCCCACAGTGGAAGTGGTGGCCTGAGAGTGAAACCTGCACTGGAATGGTCCCTAAAGTGGAGGTCTGTAGCCAGACCCCTCTCCCCATTTCTTCCCATTTCTGTCCATCTCATATGCTCTCTTCGTCCAATCAAAATGCGCCCCCCGCACCCCCCGCCTAAATGTCACTAAATGTCAGTCATTTTTACACACTGTACTTATAATTCCCTATTGATGAGAGTGATGCCAATTGGATGGTTAGGTAAGCAATTTCAGATCTCTGTAGTTTTGAAGAATTTTTCATACTATCAGCTATCCAGTTTTGCTTGTTTGAGTCATGTTTAGGACACATGGATAAAAAGAGTTAGAGAGGTTTAAGGTAGCTGTTTAAAAGAAATCCCAACCAATGTGCAGAAGAAATCAAATAAAAAAGCAAACTTGCTTCTCATTCACTACTTAAGTTAAAATGTGTAATGTGCATTTGGAGCAATACAAGCGATTTGACTTCATGGGTTTCCAGTCTGGGTGGGCAAATGTTGAATTCACTTGACTTTCTAAATAGAATATACTTTCTGAGGAATTCAAGTGATAAAAACAATTCTTGAAGAAGATCTCATTTTACTCTCATCTTGAGAATGTCATCCATAGTTTGCTAGAAATTTCCATCTTGAATTAGCATCATCCTCTCTTATTTCTATAAGTCCTCCTTATTCTTCACAGTTTACCTGTAAGTCATTTTACCCACTGCTTGTTACATTTATTTTGTTTTCATTAATATATGTGCAACTATAAGTTGTCTCTTTTACAAGTAGCTCCTTTAGCATTTGCAACAAACTTCTTTCTACCCTAAAAATAATAATATAAATAATAATAATGTCATGTTTTTTTGTTTGTTGTGTTTTTTTAAGCCCTTTTAGGTTAAAGATGTGAAATGATTATTAGCTTATGACACACAAATAACTCAATAACTTTTTTTAATTAAACCTTTCCTGTAATTAGAATTGTGAGGACCTGTGTTCAGCTGGGTTTGGAGTCTCATTCACCATATCAGCAGAAACTGCAGTCTCTGAGTGAAATCCAAGAACAAGAACAAATGGAGTATGCAAACCCAGGTATGAAAATTTCATGTTTGTACATCTTTTATAACCTTTGATATCGTATTCATGACCACAGGTGCTGCAAAGTCATACTTCTTTCTCAGGAGAGGAGAAACCTTCACAAAGCTTATAATCAGGTAAGCTACTTCCAACAAAAGTTCTTTACCCATGCATATAGACTAAATTTAATTTCTTAAACCAGTGACATGTCACTTTGTGCTGCAAAGAATAGTTTAACAGTAGAACAGTTAAGTATTCACACTTTAACATATTATGACATTCCAATGTTAATTTTCTGCTATTTTTTTTCCTCACATTACGTAACACTGACATTTTTTTCCTTAACTGACATGCACATTGCATGCATTTGAACCTACTGCTTTATTGTCCTATGTGTTGGTGATTTCTCAGAAAGCTGGGTCAGGTGAACAGGCTTGGTGTTGGCAGCAGATTAAGGATGTGAGTGTTCATGATTTTTGGCTGGACAAAGCTGAGGTTTGCCTCAGCATGGGGCTCTATGAGTCTGCCAGACAGCATCTAGCAGAGGCCTACATGGTGGCCAGGGTGAGTTGAAAGAGAAAGTGGCAGCTGTTGGATCCAGCTGTTATTGCATTTTTAATTTCTGAATGAAAGCATCTGTATGGAAATAAAAAAAGACAAGTCATAACCAAGAAGATGTAAAAAGAAAAAACAAAACATCGTAGAAGTGTATATATGATATTTATGTTTATGCAACAAAGTGCACTTGTCATGACCTGTGGTTAAAAGAGGAACAGAAACAGAATTCACTGGCAGAAGTCAAACAAATAAGACAAACAACCTGTTTAATAATTAAGGCTCTGCAAGGGCAGGAAAGCAAAGAACCATAACAAAAGTAAAACAAAACAAATCCCTTCCAGACACTGCAACAAGATTCTGGTACTGAACAAATAAATACCCGGGTAACTAAAACTGTGGAACAAACTGAAAGAATAAGGAAATAAAACGTAAGAACTTTAAGGTTAGTATGCAAGGAAGGTGTAAAAACAACACAATTTAAAACATTAAAACAGACTAAGTAGAATATTATCTTAACCAGAACAGGAAATATTCAACTACAGTGAATAAAACCTTATTAAAAGGGAATAATATACAAATAATAGAATATAAACCCCAAACTGGAATTAAGAAAGTAAATTTAAAAAATAATAGACTGGAGAAATTAAAAACAAATCTGAACAGTGCTAACAAGAATTAAACCAAACTGAGGATTTCGCCCTACGAATACAGAAGACCAGGTAGAAACCTGATGAAAAACCACTGTGAACCAGTCCAAAGTTGTTTTATGTCCCAATATCACTCAGATAACTCTAATATGATCTCAATATGTCGTTGATAAAAGAGGTTATTTTTTGTGTCCTTGAGCCATTAACATATATTTGTAACAGATCTTTTCAAACAGGTATCTTTCCAGATAAGATGAAAATGGCAAAAGTGATTCCAATTTTCAAAAATGGTGATAAGCAAATGGTGTCAAATTACAGACCAGTTTCTTTGCTGCCTCAATTTTCTAAAATTCTTGAAAAATTGTTTGTAAAGAGATTAGATTCC
>JBAMHX010000018.1:4865653-4877355 GCA_037177515.1 Pseudomugil tenellus | reverse complement strand
ATATATATATATACATATATATATATATATATATATATATATATATATATATATACACACATCTTTTTATCCCGTCCATGAGATTTTCTGGATGGGATATAAATGCCCAGGAAACTTCTGGAGAAGGCCTGGTGAGATATCAATCACAATTTACTCCACAGAGTTGCACACTGCTGTTTCTGAAAAAGTGTTGACAGTATGAGTGATAGTGTTCGGGTAAGAAGGCTTTTTTCAGTTTGAAAAAAATTATGTAATATTTGAAGGTGAATTTGGAAAAATATAGTGCTTCCTGTAGAGAGGAGTTTGAAGAAAGATCTCTGCAGTCATTTGATATTTATTATTTTGATAATTATTTTGATTATTTAAAGCTTTGGGTCTGCATTAAAAGTCATGTGACCTTTATAATTTATAATACTATAATATAATATATTCTAATATAATATTATGTTTTCAGAAAGTTGAACTGTAAAATTCCGTTTTACTTTTTTATAGTGATTTTTTATCCCCTGTATGTCTCTTTATTATGTAACAGAGAAAATGTGAGGCCCAGCAGCTATTGGCTGAAGCCAGTATAGTACTTTCTGAGGCCATCAGCCTGTGTCTCCAACACAACCTGTCCTCATCCATCCTGTCTGATGCTTCTCTAAATATGTTGGAGTGTCTCGGGCAGTCTGACCCTTCAGTGGCAGGTCAATATCTTGCTCTGTTTCAGGTATGGATATCACATACAACACTGCATGAATATGAATGCTTTGTATTTTGTGTATGCAGTGTCTGTATAATGCATGGACATTAAATGCACAACACATACCTTTGCATCAGTGTCGGAGTTGTTCTTTGCTATTAAGCTGCTTCATCCATCTTCTGCTGTATTCTTAGAGCTGTTGCACCATTTCCATGGCGGCTGAGGTCCTAAGTTCTGCCTGTGCTGATACCAGTGTGTCCAGGCTCTCAGCTCTGCTCTGCATCCACAGGAATCTACTCGTCTCTCAGTCAGGGAGATATAGCAGTATGCTGAATCGAGTGGAAGATTCCCTAAGCAGCCTCTCCAAGGTACCGGGCCACTAAAAAGCCCCACTCGTGATTTATGGATGCTGTCATGAGCACCCCAGTAAATTCCCTTCATCAGTGGCATAATATTGGTGCTGTTTTGGCCTTTGATCCAAATTTACTGAAGGGTTCTGATATCACATGGAGAAGGGGAGCTGCAAAAATATTTAATCATAGAGATTTTAATGTCATTGTGCCATGTCCAGCTGGTGCTTTCAGATTCTTTCAGTAAGAATTTCAGCCATGTATTCACACACACACACACATACACACATAGATAGACAGACAGATACAGTAATATTTCCTTAAGTTTGTGATCTTGAAATTACTGTTTGTTTCACAGGTTTTTAGCCACCTGACAATCTGTTCCAACCACCTGAGCCTGCTTTCAGAGCTCCCACCCAATCTGAAGATCTTGCTGCTTCAGCACTCAGAAGATGGGTAACTTCTGTTTCATCCTTATCCATTTTCCATCCTAATTGCCCTCTCTCTGCTGTGCACTTAATTGTCTGCTCTCTGAGGCACTGATGAGCCACAGTGTAGAGGTAAAATGCTGCAGGTCCCACAAGTCACATTAGGTTCAAGCTGCTGTCATTTCTAAAGCAGGAGGAATTGACTGTGCGTTAAACCTGCTGCTTCAGATCTGATGCTATATTATTCCTTCTGAATAGAGATGAACAGCTGCTATGTTGCATGGATGTAATTTAAATATGCAGTTCATACAGTATTCTGGTAAAAAGTAAAGTGAAAATCCACTTCTATTTATTTATTTTTTGTTTTGCTGGGGTTTTTTTTTCATTTCAGGTCAGTCCTCTATGGGGGCTTCTATGAGACGAACAAAGCTTCGGAAATAAACAAAGAAAAAAAAGGAAAGACGATGCAAGGTAGAGGTTTAGTCATTTTTCACACTAACATTGATAATGCATGAAAGGCATGTCAAATTAGACTGTCTTTTTCAGTTCAGACAAAATGAAAACAAACAGGATAGAAAGTACATGGATTTTTGTAAAAGGCTCATGCTGTCCCTCTGAACTCCGTAGGACTTTAGTCTGCCACCACATAAATATATGATATTATGTATTTATGTGACCTTTTGTGGGACTTGCAGAAGATGCAGAAAAAGGGAATATTCTAACATCCAGACTCATGACTTCAGAATTTAGACAAGTTCATCATATTGAAAACAACTGGGGGGAAAAAACAGATAAGATATGAAGTGAGGCGGATCTTACAAGGGGAACATATAGAGGAGCTCACAGGGACCAATTACAAAGCCAGTAACATGTCTGTACGTATACAAGTCTGATTCTATTTAAATTCTGCTGTTGCAGGTACCGTGACATGCTCCAGGGTGGCCAAGGTTTCAGTCTGCCCACAGGCACTGCTGGCACTCAGGGAGCAGACCCTGGCCTTTAGCCAGGAGAGAAGACATTCCCTCCATGTGGAAGACTCTTGGCACAGTGTAGAGGGCTGGCTGGAGACCTCTGAGGAGCATCAGGTTTCTGCGCTTGTCTGTCGTGTAAAAACTGTGGCTTTTCTTTCATTCTAATAGTGACACACACTGCTCATAAATAATCTCACTCCAGTGCAGTTATTATGATCTCAAGTCTCATATCACTTAATGGGGAAACTAGGGACATAAGATTTTTACATCCAGTCTACTTGTAGCTGCATATAGGACAAAAATAAGTAGTAAGTACTGGATACCATCAGCTCCAGCTGCCTTTTTTCTGTTCTATTCTCCCTGAACAGAACACTGCAGGGGATGCTACGTTAGCACGTCGCTTCAGAGAAATTCGACAAGATATGGAAGATTATTTGAATCCACTTCTCACACAGTTTGACTTCTCCTGCAGGTGAATTAAATTACACATCACGTCTTTCTATTTTCGTCTGCACAAATCTCATTTAGTTTACTTTGCTTTGTTCTTACTGAGTGCTAGTAGAAAGTTTTCAAAACTCTCGATGATTTAAGTTTTGAGTTTTTACTGTTTTTTGTCTTTTTTGTGAGTTTATCATAAATTAAAATAAATAGGTGCATGGTCCTGTCAGCATCAGTATAAAGGTTATTTACTTAATAATGTGTTTAAAGCCTACTAAGAGGAAATGCTAGCCTAGTCAAGAGTTTTGCTGATGATCCTAAAAGCTAGCAACACCTTTCCTGTGGAAGCTTTTTTTGTGTTTCTTAACTGAAATGTACTAACTCTAGATTGGAAAAAAAAAACTCTGTGAGGCCTTTTTGGGGTTATTGACTAAATTGTTGTGTTGTTGAACTGTTGCTGTGCTCTGTAAAAAGGTTTTTACTCTATATTGCTGCATATTCTCCTGCATCCATTTCTCTCTCCTGCTGCAGGAAACATTTCCACAGAATGATACTGCCATCACCAAGATTGATCATAGGGTTTGATCTTAGCTTTGTCAGATCTGAGGACTTTACCTGTCATGGCCTGAAAATTTTTCAGATGTCTCTTCACAAACTACCAGTAGGCTGCTCCATAACAGCCTGATTAGTGGAGCTCCAAATGCTCCATCATGTACTGGTGGTGCATGTCAGTGCATGATGTGTAATGTCATTCCATGTCTGCAAAGGAATCCCTTATCCAATCCATAGTGACTTGTGGACTGTTGATTGCCAGCCTGATCTTGACCCATCATTCCCAGTTAATCAGTGAGGCTGTGACTTTCTTAAAAATGTCTTCTTGTCAAGTTGTGGAGGTATCTCAAAAGCCCTGTATCTCAAAAACATGTTCTTTTACAAGCCTTCATTATGATCTGTGACTAGTCATATTATTGTAATGGAAAAAAATTCAATTGAAAATTCAAATTTTTAAAAAAATGTAATCATTTTTAAAAAGTCTTGTTAAAATATTCTGCTCTCCAAACAAAAGCACTGTAACTTGTGGTTTGCTGAAATTTATTAAGCTGTTTTTTTTTTTTTTTGTTTTTAGCTGTTTTTTTTTTACAGAACAGCAGTTAAAATAACTGTCGCAAATTTCATCTTAAATATGAAGGCAACAAAATTAAATATATATATGATAAAAAAGGGATGGAAATATGCTTGCTGTAATAAAGGGTAACACACCACAGGACTAATTTGAAAGATGTATGAGCAGGTCGTTCCCCTTAAAGAAAAAAATGATGAATTACCAGTAATCAGGTGTGTTTCCCTCCCATAACACACAAGCAGGATTAGAAACCCAGCACTTCTACATTGGGAGGAAGGAAGTGATATTTCATGGCAAAACAAATTCTTATCTAAAAAGTTTAGTTATTTAGATAATCTACAATTAAACATGTTCTCATTAAAATTATATTATGACATATAAGCAGCCAAGGAATGAATCAACAAGGAAAAGACATTTTCAGCCTGTCCAAAAGTTATTTCAATGAGCAAATCATTTTCACATAGAATCTGCATTTACAGCCAAAGTCTGGTATCCTCATAAAAGTTTTGTGTACATTACAGTATTTTCATAATGTTTAAAAAGTTTGTTATTTTAAAACCCAAAACACCTGGTTTGAGTTCTAGCAAGGAAGGGGTTTGAACAGCAGCCTTTCTGAGTAAAATCCATGTTCTCCCAGTGTACACCTGCGTTCTGTCCACGTAAGCCAGCTTCTTACCACCATCCAAAAACATGCATAATGGTTTAATTGCTTACTAAATTTACCCTAGAAATGACTGGGAGTGGTTGTTTGTCTGTGTTGGCCCTCTGATAGATCGATAACTCGTCTGGGGTCTACCACGACTCCCGGCCGCTAATTGCTGGGATAGACTCCAACCTGTGACCCTGTATTGGAATTAAGCAGAATAGAAAATGGATGGATAGATTTAAAAAATAAATAAATACAACCCACAAATAAAAAGAAACGTAGTGAGAAAATTGTGCTAATACACTTTCCGTAGTAGTTCCATGATACAATATTTGATGTTTGTTTGTGTGTGATAAAATAATTGTCTGCAATAACTACTTAATGTTTGGAGGTGATAATAATGCACAAACTTGTCTGGCCTTAGTGCAGGTTAAGGATAAAATCCATCCATTTTACAAACTGCTTCATCCAGTTCAGGGTTTCGATTAACTGGAGCCTATTCCAGCAGTCATGGAGTGAGAAGCAGGGTACTCACTGGACAGGACGCCAGTCCTTTGATAAAATCGTAGTCTGTCCATTTTATGAGTCTAAGAAATAAAGTGAAAAAAATAGCTTGATAAGGTTAATCAGACTTAATGCAGGCACTGAACCATTATTCGCAGTGTTGCTCGTGTCTTCCTGTGTAACTTTGTAAGGCAATTTCTATACAGTAAGACTTGCTGATAATCAGATGGACAAATGTAATTTTACTGATCCTCACCTGTCCTCATATTTATTTAGGCCACAGGCTGTGGCTCTGCCAATTTCTGAAGAAGCCAAAACCAAAGTTAAAGAAGAAAAAGGTGTCTCAGGTAGTTTTATTTATTTTATTTTTTTATTCTTTGCTCTTGTGTTTGTGATACCCCAAGAGTGTTGTTGTTATTACCCTTGGAAAGAAATGGACCCGGTTGACATACAGCTCACATGTATTTGCAGTTCTAGCAAGAGTAACAAATGAAGTTACAAAAGGCCTGTGAGATACAGACTCTGCTAGGCCTATATTCTGGGTACTTGTGTCCCTACAACTATATCCCTTCAATTGGTGGAGATTATTGGTTTTTGAATTAATTTAAGACCAGTTGAAATAGACATACCATATTTGACCTGGAACACTATAGTAAAGGGAATTGTGTAAACCTGACAGAAAGGTTAAATCTGACATCAGAAATAATAACTGATTAAGTTTAGTAAGAGCTTCTGGTCAGCCTGACCTAATAATTTTGTTAAACACACCAAAAGGAGAAAGTATTCCCCATTATCTGTACTTTATTTATTGCTGGCTTCTCAGGAATTATCTTTAATATGACTCTGGTCTGTCCAAATACACATTCTCATCACTCACAGTAAGCTTATAAGCAGGTAGAACCGATATTCTCTACCATACATGGTTTTATTTTATAAAGAATGCAAAACAGTACGGTTATTGAAACAGTTTAATTGTTCCAGTTAACAATTTCAACTTAACATATCATTCATGTGAAATCCTTGTTGTTTTAAAGTTGAGCCAGAGGAATATTTGGTGATCCTGGCAGACAAGAAGTTGCTGGAGCTACCACTGGAATCTTTGTCCATCCTCCAAAAGGAAGGAGTGAGCTCTGTGTCACGGGATTTTTCTCTGCAGCTTTTCCACAGTCGCCTGAATAGAGACGAACCACAGAAAGGTACCAAAGATACTTCTAAGTACATTGAAACATTTGCAAGCACTTCAAAAGATTTATGCTCCTTTTCTAAGGAAACTAAAGTTTTACGACTAAATACAACCAATGCAAATTTATTACTATTATTGTGAAACATTTAAACATTGATAACCTTTAACATTTTTATTCCAAAGCAGATTATTTGTTGACTCCCAGGAATCAAACAAACATGCTCATCTGTGAGTTGTTACGGAAACGTGATTAAATATGATCGATCTGTCTGTAAAGCTTTAGACTGTCTATGTGTTTAACCACATTAAAGTGCATTAGTTTGTATGCTATCATTCCCTGATCAAAATACATTTTCCAGCCACTTTATTAGGGTTTTCTTGGTAGTACTGGATCGGACTGGATTTGCGTGAGAGATGATGTCACTGAACACATTGGCATGTCGAAGAAATAAGTCGGAGATAATTTTGAGCATTGTGATGTGTTGCATTATCCTGCTAGAAGTAGCCATTAGAAGATGGTACACTATGATTATAAGAGGACATGGTCAGCAAGTGTAGTGAAGTCTGCTGCAAGTAAAGATGCAAATAAAATTAGCTTCATTTTTATCATGAGAGATAATCTAAGAAATAATAGATTTAGATAAAATACATATCTCCACATATGGGAATATGGGATGGATATTCGTTTATAATTTTCAGGAAATTGGGAATTACACAAACCCTTTGATTTAAGGATTGAGACTGCAACCATTCGTAAAAGTGAATTATATTTGAACTGGAAACAAAGGTCATTTTACATCCAGGTCGTGTGCAAATCTTTAAGCAGACATCAATGAGCACCACAGCATGAAAGTAGAGGCCATGGTCTTAACAATTTAGTAACAAGAGCATTGGTATCCACAAGTGACTACTAAATGACCTGATTTTAACTTTTAAACTGTCAAATAGTAGCATATGATAAAGTGAGTATGATAAAAATGGATCACATCAGAACCTCTATCAGATGCAACAGATTTACACAATAAACAACACAGTCTAGTTTGACTTGTAGAAACTGGTGAGATAAAAAAAAAAAAACACTCTTGATGTAGATTTTTTTTCATGCCAGCTGCCTCTTAAATAAAAACATTACTCTTTTGCATTCAGTCTGACAAAATTATTTATTGATATTAAGTGAGGGATTGAGAAACAGTTTAAGGCCTGAACCTTTGCCATAGCTGACTATTCGTCTGGTAGTGAACAGATGATTTCTGTTTTTTAGGCTGGTCAACTGAGAGTGTTGCATTTACTGCTCATTTTCTGAAGTCTCAGCAGCCGAAACTGATCAGTCATTCAGCTACTGGACAAGTGGAAGTCCTCATTTAACTGTGTCTACAATTAGGTAACCTCATAAAGGGAGAATATGGTTTATAAAGTTCTACATACATTATAAATGTATAAGAATGTTTAAAGGTTTTGTTAAAACGGCAGTTAAAATATTATGTTTCACACATGTCTCATATTCTGACATCAGCATTTTGAGATTTCATACATAATCTTTGAAAAGTGCTGGTATTTATAGCTTGGTTGTTCTCAACCCCTCTTTCCCCCCTGATGTTGCCACAGTTTGCAAATTTAGAATGTAAAACTGAATGAAAGGTTAATCATGACTCAAGCAAAGAATTTCAGACCTGAATGCAAGAGGTGATGCAACATTATATCATCATCCGCATGTGTCAGTCTTATCTGATGCAATATGTTAGAAACAATATACTTTAGGTGTAGGATTTACTGTTTTAAAGGGATGATGTATTTCCCGCAAACTCTGGTGTGTTGATAGCATATAAATTAGTTATGCTATATCCAAAACTGTAAAGGAGCAAATCAAATAAACACAAGTGGTTGTAGAAGTGCTGCTTTAGTCTATATTTTTAAGGGGGAAAAAATAACATTTCCAAGTGTTCGATCACTCAACACTCATTTGGTAGATATTCTTTGGAACTCTCCTCAAGTTTCTTTCTTTTTTTGTGTGTTCTTGGCAACAAAACACAATTTAGAGGAATAAAAGATCCTGCTGTCTTTAACTCTCTATAGATTGAATAATTTTCATTGCTTAAGTCACTGTTCAAAGATAACTTTAAAGCAAATTTATGTATGTGAGACCATCCCGGACCCTCATTTGTCGTTGTCTCAAGAAGATGCAGTGCTGGAAACCTTATTTTAGAGGACTTTTTTAATATTCTATGCTGTACTCCAGCATGAAATCTTCAACGAAAAAATTCAAACAACGTATGAAAAATTTTTTGGCAGGTTGAAGTTCTTTCTTTCTGTATGGTCTAACTGGCTGAAACAAGATGTGTGGTCAGGGCAAGCTGATTAGATAAAGTAAAAACTTTAAACAAGAACACACACGTATTATATATTAAGGATACTGGCTAATTTTTCTTTTTATTACATTACGGTAATTTAGCAGACACTTACATCTGAGAATAAGAAAACACAAACACTAAATCAAACAGTAGAGGACATCATAGATAAGTGCAGTTGAACTGTTGTAGTTTAGATGGGCACAGGTGTTTCCTGCAGTGCTAGGTGCGCTGAATTTTCCCTATGTTCATTAGATCGGAGTTTTCGCAAAGAGCTAGAACAAATTTCCCAAGTTAGCATAATTTCTATTGATCACAACTAAGTGCAGAAATGTTCCTTAAAGAGCTGCGTCTTTGCAGACTCAAAAAGACTCTGCAGAGCAAACAGTATGGCAGTTCGTTCCACCAGCAAGGAACAACAGAGGAGAAGGGACTCACTTGTGATTTAGCCCCACGTAGTGATGGTAGTGCTAGGCGTCATTCACTTACAGCGTAACTGTCGAGTACACAGGAGCCAATTGGGCTATTGTTTTGTAAGCCAAAAGCAAAGATTTATATTTGATGCTTGAGGAAATCCATCATCCATCATAATTGGGAGCCAATCCCAGCAGACAATGGGCGAGAGGCGGGGTACACCCTGGACAGGTCTCCAGCCGATCACAGGGCCACACATATAGACAGACAACCACACACGCTCACACTCACACCTAAGGTCAATTTAGAGTCCCCAATCAGTCTTTCCCCAAGGTGCATGTCTTTGGACTGTGGGAGGAAGCCGGAGAACCCAGTGAGAACCCACGCTAACACGGGGAGAACATGCAAAGTCCACACAGATAGGCCACAGCCCGAGCCGGGGATCGAACCAGCAACCTGATTGCTGTGAGGCTATAGGCGCTAACCACCTCGCCCGTTAATTCTACTCATTTTAAATAAATTAAATTGGAACTTGTCACTTTACATATAAACATATTTAATCTATATAGCATCTTTCCTTCCTTCCTCAGAATACAAAAACAGTAAAAATACATCTTCTAACCTTAACTGAAGTAAATAATTTGGATAAATTAATAAACTATTTCCTATTCGCAACAGAGGAATGCAGGTGTTGCAGCTAAAAAAAAACTTTTCTTGCTTCAGTCATCAAAAAATGTCATTGACTGCAAATACAAACAGTTTTTTCCTTTTTTACCAGTCCAAAAGCTGTGTAATCTACCCTGCAGACGAGTGTATGTATTAACTCTATTAATTCTCGCTCCTGTTTGTGGTAGTTGAAAGTGACAACAAAAAGGAGACCAAAGGTGGCAGAGGAACTAAGGGGAAGGGAGATCAAAGCCGAGCCATCAAAGCAGTGAGTTCAGTAAATTAATCTGGGCCTGCCAGATACAGACAGCAATATTACTTTACCTGCTGTCAACTGGCAATTATTTAAGTCACTCCCGCCTCTCTTTTAAGAATGTTTTCTCAATCAATTACATAATGGTTTTTATAACAATCCTATTTGTAGCTTCTCAACATTTATCCTCTCTCACCCCCACTTTTTTTCCAACTATTTTTGCTCACATGTCTTGTGCCATCTCTTCACTCATTAACTCCTTTTGCATATTCTTTCTAATAACTTCTCTTGGCAGATACATGTATGTGTGAAAGTGTGTTTACATAACTTATAATTAAGTTATTTTAAATTAAGTTATGTAAGTAATTTCATAATTGTTGATGTGGTTTAATTTAAACTGTAATAACATTTTGTTTACACAGGTACCTGCCAATCACATGCTGCCTTCTCACACCTTCCCAGTGGATACACACAAAATAAAATGTATCTTTTTTTCTTTTTGAAGATGGCCATTTACAATAAGTTAAATTAAGCACTACGTGTGGTAAATGCGAAAATCCGATGAGATCATGAATGTACTGTAGTTCTTAACTTGCTTCTTAAAGATGTTATCAGTGAAAAGAGTTTTGGTAAGTAAATTAAACTGATGTATACATATAATTTCTTTTCTGTGTGTATTTGTTATTGCCTACTTATTTGTGTATGCATACCAGATTAGGGCAGATAAAAATGCTTAATGATGGTATTTTAGCTACTCCTATTTTACATTCTGTCTGGTTGATGTAAACTCCCAATAACATAGTGGGTGTTCAAATATTCAGGACACCAAGTTCTGCTGTGATTTATGTTACCCTTTAGCTTATCACAGCCAAGAAACACTACTGAAAAACAGGGTGCCCCATTTACTCTAGGTACTTTTCAGAGCTCCCCAATTGTTAAAATGAGAACTTTTTAACAAAAACCTTCGTTGAAGTGTTTTATGGATTCAGATCTTCTGAATCTGGATTAAATATACCACTTAATGTACCACAAGGTCATGTAAATGTTTTTCTTTCTGCTTTTGCATTTTTGTCACACATAACGTCTCTTCAAACAGCTTCTAGAATCACCTTTTTGCAACAGTTTAAAGTTATAATTTTACTACTTGACATTACCTTTTTCTTAGTTCTTTTTTAAGGATTTTTTGGCCACTTTACAACATTTTTTCACTTCTCTGAGATTTGTAGCCATCTTCATGCACAGCTTTTGAGTTCTCAGTACAGCATGTCAGGCTGGACGTTGTGTTGAGTTCTGAACCTAAACTAACCCATTGTAACCCCTTGATTCGTTTTCATAATTTCAGTTTTTGTTTTCATTCTGTGTTTTGGTCTTGAAGACCTAGCTGTCAGCTTAATGGATTCACATTTGACTCCATTTAATGACTGGAAGTGATCTGGTGGCTAAAAAGCAAGCCCACATCATAAACTCTCCACCACAATGCTTGACAGTTCGTATGAGGTGTTTGTGCTCGTGTGCTGTTTTTAGTTTCCAAAACTTCCACTTTGTAATCATCTGCCAAAAAAAATTGTTCCAGATAATTTGTTCAGATTATTATTATTATTCTCTTTGGGATTATAAAAGTATGTATGTATGTATGTATGTATGTATGTATGTATGTATGTATGTATGTATGTATGTGTGTATGTGTGTATGTGTG
>JBAMHX010000018.1:4832406-4849726 GCA_037177515.1 Pseudomugil tenellus | reverse complement strand
TATATATACAGCTACATTTAAGTTCATGTTTTCCTTCTTGTGATGCAGATGTTTCTGATGATCGTCAGTTTTATTTTCTATAAGATATTGCAAAGTATTTGTTCTTATTTTCTGTGTAGCAGCTGGTTGTCTGGTTTTTCTGTTTAGTTTGAACAAATCAAGCTGTAAATTTCTATCTGATGTACGCCAGTCTCTCTTTTGTCTTTTTTTCTCTTCCCTTTATGTTCTTTCTTTTCCCGCAACCCCTCTTTTCAGGTTCAGCATTAATATGTAAATTTAGCAATTGACTTTAGCAAAATTTATAGAGAATAAAGAATAAAATACATATTTTGAGGTAAAATATGAGATAACAGAAATAAATAAATAAGAGCACAAACCAAAATACAGACAGGAAAAGAGGAGATAAAAGGGAGTATTTGTAATGCCAGATCGGCAGTTAGTAATGCTTAACCAAGGAGGTAGCGCCATACCGTTTTCAAGTCCATTCTGGTCAAAGTCAATAATATTTTTTACCCAGTAAGTACTTTCTAAAAGTGATATATATGCTGTTGTAAAGTACCCATTTGTGTCTAAAAAGCCTCACACTCATTTCTGACACCCTCAATTTAGAAACTATTTAATTTTCTTTAACAATAACAATTATTTCCAAGCAAATCTGTGAAATACCTTTTCTCTGTCTTTAATGTGTCTTAAATCATTATTTGTAGTACTAGTGGCAGCAATAGTAATTGCAGTAATAGTGTTGTCATTATTTTTAACTTGGCATCATCTGAACCCCCTAAGCCTAAGGATGGCAATCTGTATGAAAATCTGTATGAGCTTTTTTTAATTATGTCAGTTTGAACATTGACATTTAGCTCAATGACCAGGTTTAACTACAGTAAACCAGATGTCATTATCAATGTCCAGTCAAATGATCTAGCTCAGGGGTAGGCAACTCTGGTCCTGTCAACTCTGGAGTGCCACAGTCCTGCAACTGTTGAGTTTCCCTGCTGCAATTGGGAGACTTATTCAAAGCTTGACGTTATACTCAACACAAATCAGCTAATTACCATTTGATTTGAGTCAGTTATGTTGCAGCAGGGAAACTCACACTAGCAGGATGGTGGCACTCGAGGACCGGTGTTGCCTACCCTGGTGGAGCTCTAGACCTCCAACAGATGGGAGGATTGCTAATTCTAGGTGATGTCCCAGTTCTCTCGAACAGACAAGACAGATGGGTTTAGAGTGCTGTCTATAGCCCTTACCTTCATTCTGCCCACTTCTTGTCACTGTATTCACTCACATGATAAACGATCGCTGTCTGTGTTTTGATTAGATGAGAGTCCGAGCACTTATAGTGATTTATAAGGTTAGAAGTTCTCTATTAGGGGAATTGTTGTGTGCACAGATAAGGTGCAGAATAAAATGTAAAGAGAAGATAATGATTTCTTTTTATCTTTCCATGGCTACAGCTGTTCACCTTTTGTGTTGGTCAGTCCCTCTTATATTCTGGATATAACTTTCTCTAGAAAAGAGAATGATAGTCATTTTTCTGTATTTTTAGCTATTACTGTAATTAAATGCGGGGACCAAAAACTTGGTTCAGCACAATAGCGCACTGTGTTCTTTATCATTAGCATTTAACTCTGATATAAAAAAGATTACTAAAGATAAAGTGATTGAATTTCCGCTTCACTAAGGAGTTTAAGTGAAAGATTCAATCTGTATGTGAGTTGCATGGTATCGTTTGTATGCAAAGCAGCAGACTCCTGTAAAATCTAAGTCAGCAGAAATGTGATGGAATTTGTCTTCAAATCACCAACTAAGAACTGGAAAGCCACATTGATTGGGCAGGACATCTCAGTCTTTACCACTGGGGTGTGGAACTTATTATGCCACATCCTTTCCTTTTCTTTGTCTTTGCCTGCATTGACACTTTTATCTCAGCTGTCAGTGTAGTTTGACAGTCTGTAAATATTTAGTACTTATTCCAAATGATGGATGTGGAGTCACTGGTGTCACTATTTCTTCAAAGAATGGATAGATTTTTTCCAGTGGATAGAGAAGAAAGGAAAAATCACTCGAGAACAGCAGCTATACAGCTCAAAAAAGACAAGGTCCTGAATCTCAACTGTCTTCCCTGCTTAGACTTTTTACTCTGACTGGGCTGGGCTTTCTCTGTTTTTTTGTTTCTCTTCTGGGTTTATTGACATTTTTGCAACAAATTACTTTGAGAAGGTCTTTGCTACTCCTGATTAAAAGAAATTATGTATAGTGTATAGTCTTAAAGTGTATTTGAAAAAAAATCATATGTTCATAAAAAAGAAAAAAAAAACACTTTGCAAAGTTGATCCATCAGAGAGTGAGAGAGAGAGAGAGAGAGAGAGAGAGAGAGAGAGAGAAGATGTGAATGAAGAAAGAAAAAGTTCTCACTACTCTGAAGGGAGTGAACAAATTGAGTAAAATATATATGTGAAAACTACTGATTATTACAAAGTAGACACTCACTAAGTTAACTTGTTCATTGGGCTCAGGAGTTTGTGATACGTCCGTCATCACAAAGCTAACACAGACAAAAACAACAATACAATGCCAAGGCTTGTTTTAAGTTTCTATTTATACCAGTAAGGATGTGTTTGGACATTGGAAAAGACATATACATGCAAACTCACACACAAAGAAGCCTTGTCTGTCTTCTTTGAGGGAAATGCCTGCACCACTGTGATCATCTGTTCTGGACATCACATCTGCCATCTGATATTTATGTCCAACTTTGAGACAAAGTATGATAGAGATTTCTTTTATAACTTCCCTATAATAGATGAAGTAACGTGGTCTGAACTCATCCAGTCTGTGAATTATACCTGCATGAGAAGGTGAGTTGACACAGTTCAAGATGTGCTGTGCTGGCAGTAGAACTGGCTAACATATTTCCTCACTTGTATGTTGTAGATTTTTTTCACTGAAGTACCTGGATAGGACCTTGAAAACATCCATTTCACATAAGAGTGGTAATGAATAACATAGATTCCCACAGATTCCCACAAATTTAATAAAATTCCACAAAGGGAATACCTAAGCTATCAACATCTCAAACTACTTCCATGTGTATTCCTCTTCCATAGTTTACTGCCTGAAATCAGATTTAGTTGTTTATACTCATGATGGATTTTGTGTTGTATGAGGTTTTATTATTTATTATTTTTTTTGTTCTATGTAGCAAATCTTCTCTGGCAAGCTAAGACTTAATGAATTTTAGATAAGATGTAATGCACCAGTAAAGCAACACTGTAAGTACCCACCAACAGGCAGATGAATGATTGATGTCGCTGCACAGTTCCAAAGAAATAATAGCCATGCTTTGTACTGATGCCTTTTGAAGCTTTCACTCTTTCTTGCCTCTTTTCAGTGGACAAAGTGGAAACTGCTCAATAAAGAATATTCTGATTCACACAATTAATTTACTATTCTCTTTAAGCAGCATGGTATTGTATATTATTAAAGCAGGTACAAACATATCAGCATCACAAAATGAAAGTGTCAGTTCGTCCAAACCACTTTATTACATTTTTATTGTTTTAAGTACTTCTACACATGATCTTCCAACTAGTCAAATCTTTACCAAGCCCTCCTGACAATTACAATAACGCTGGGGTGTGCGCATTCAAGAGGGACAAGTTACATCAGCCTGCACTAAACAACCACCTGCACGTCAGAGTAACCCTACAGTGAAAAAATAAGCATTTAGATGAGCTTTCTGTTTTTAACGTGGTAATCTTGGCCTGATATAGTGTATCTAATGACATTAGGTGTTTATTACAGTAATTTTTTTTCATATGCTGGCCTTTGGGAGCACCGTTGAGCTGTGAGGGTTTTTTTTTTTTTTTTATAAATGAAATCATATGGTTGTCAAACTCTATTTCAAGTCATTTGTTATACTTTTAGTGAATTTGCAAAAGCATCTTAACCACTTAAAGCTTTTCTTCCTGAACATTCCTTAGATTTTGGTGGTAAAAGTCTAAAAGTAGTTCTTATTTTGCACCATTAAATGAGCTTCTCTTCCACCTTGAGCGCTCTATATTAGGTTAGACTGTAATTTTTTTTTTTTTTTTAAAAAGTGAAGAATAAGGTTATTCTTTTTACATATATTGTAGCACCACAATATCTTAGTTCTGAGAAAGACAAGGAGTTTGTTTCGCAGCATATCTGTTGCAACAAATTTCTTAAACTGGTCCCATTCACCTCATTATGCAGGCTTAGAAGGGCGGTGCTACATTGATTTCAGGTTGAGTTGACATTTCCGGTTGCTGCTTGGATCCATAGCGATTTCCACCAGCATGTCACCACTATCATACAGTTTTTTAATGATATCTACTGTCTCTGCCGTTCGGGAGTGCTGCAAAACTGGAGAAAGAGGAGTGAGAACTCACAGCAAATTTGCATCGACCACGGCAAGAAACAGACCAATTGTTGTGGGCCACCATTAATCAATTGCAATGTTTTAATGGCCAAAATGTGGTTTCTATTGCTCATGTGTACAAATCTATACAAACCTAAACTCCAATGTTGTAACTCTTGTTAATTTTTTGCAAATATATATATGGGACTTGAACTTAATTGTTCAAGTAAAATGGATTACCTCTGGACATATAATGAATCCAAGTGTAGGTTATACAACAACAACAATAAATATGGACAAACTCCTGGTCCTGGAGCTTTTTTTTGGTTAAAGTCTGATGTTCGGTTGACTTCTGGAGATTTAAAACACCCAGTTAATCAGCGTTAGGGGGGAGGAAGGAAAAACTGTGCAGTACTACAAAGATCTAGGGTGGACAAACATTATAAAGGATCAGTGTCTGCTGCACATGTGACACGCTACACAATGCACTACAGACAAAGACGGAAGGTTTTTGGAAAAACTGGTTGAAAAGGCCAGTTCTGTGCTGGGTATAGGGAACTGGACCATATTATAGCAGTGGTGGAGCAGCAGATGACGAGAGAACTGCAGGCCATTTTAGACAATTATAACATCTCTCCATAACACGCTGACAGACAAAGAAGCAGCTGCAGTGAAAGACTGCAGGACTGAGAGGTTCAGGAAACCCTTTGTCCACACAGCCAATATGATCCTCACAACCCTTAATAGGGAACTATTATTCTTATGTCAGAAACCTTTCTTATTTTTTACATTTCATTTACTAATCTTTTTGTAAATATATACACATTTATAAAATTGTGAGCTGCTGGGCAATATGAATTTTCACTATGGGGATGAATAAAATGTCTGTCTGTATGCATGCGTGTGTATATATGGGAAAAAACTGGTGATAGCTCCAAGTTTAGATTTAATTTATAAAATTAATTTCTTGACTCCTAATGTACATAAACTCAGTCTCAAGTCTAAAAACTCGTTTGCATGTAAGCAGTTATATGTTGTTGTTTATTTCAAATCACTTTTTTGATTAACTCTTTTTAATATTCATAGCTCTAAATACAATCACAAACAACAAAAAAGAAAACAGTTGAGAAGTATTTAAAGCAGTGACATGAAATAAACATATTACATTCTTTAGGCCCATAAATAATAATGTGTCGGTCAGATATGTTTACATTATTATGTGTCCTTTACAAATCCAAGTCAAGTCTCTTTTGGTAAAAGTCTAAGTCAAGTGACTACTAGTTGTAATGAGCAATCTGAAAAGTGGCACCTGCTGTTTGGTCAGTTGTGAAGGCTTCATTATAATATCCAGGGAATTTTTGTCTGTCATCATCTTGTAACAGCTGTGATCTTTGAAAATATCCCTGTTCCTCTTCTCTGGGCAATTTTCTGCTACACTAAATTCAGAGAATTTGTAGATGAACATGGAAATGTATTCAGATTTGTAAATATGCTCATAACATAACTTATCCAATAGTTTTTAATGTGTACAAAAATCCACCTGGACCCAGAGAGATTTTGAAAACTAATATTGCAGGTATTCCATTTAGCCCTGACTGTAGACAGTAGCCTACATGCTATAACTAAGTGCACAACCACCTAATATCCTGTAGGTTCCCCTGCTGTAACACACTTGAGCCAAATAATTTTATCCAAATAACAAGTTCTCAAGTTCTGCATAGCATGTTGTCCCATTAATAACATGACTTACCATGACCAATAGGGCATCAGGAACACAGACTTTTTAAGGACTTTTATTGATTGTAATGAACACATATATTTTTTTAAACTGAATGAACATAGCTCAAGATATCAATTAATTTATATCAAATAATAACAGTTGTTTTAAAGGGCTTTATAAATAAATAAAGTTGAATTCAGTTGCGTTAGACAACAAGGAACAGAGACAGCAGACCGGGGATCAGACAGAGAGATAATTAAAAAAGTAAGATTGTTCACCAGTCTCGAATGACAAGTTCGAGTCGAGTGGCAAGTCTTTTACAATTGGAAACAACAGCAAGTATGTTTATTTTTTTAATCTTTAATCAGTCAGTATCTACAAATTCCTCAAAGTCCTCATCTTCTGTAGCTATATGAAAAGAACAGCTGGGATAGATTTATTTCAAACACGCCAGGTTCCCTTTTGTTATTGTCAGAGTCTGTGTCGTTGCCGTGGGGTTCCTCATGAATGGTGCCGGCTTTTGCGAAAAGCCCGAAAGACGTTAGCCCAAGCATCTACAATTCATTCACAAATTTTGGCTTAACTCACCCAACGCTGCCTCCTAGTCTTAGTAAAAGTGTATTTGCCATCTGTCATTAATCATTTCTACACCGTTCGCAACCTTACTTTGAACACCCTGTTCACAGAGCATTTTTTTACCAAAGAAGAACCGGTGCTGGCGCTAGAGCCAGTGCTTAACTCGTTCAACTTGGTAGCTTCCAGTGAACTAGTTTTGCTTTCAACTGATGGAGAACCTAGTCAGTTTCTGCATCATTATGTATCTAACCATGTTTACCTATTAATATCTAATGTCAGAGCCTCCCTGCCCCTCCCATCGCATATGAGTAACATTATAAGACAGCAACACTTACCAGATTCTGTGTTGTTGGAGTTTTGAGCTTCCTGCACGGTGTTGTTCACTATAGACAGTGGGTTTAACTTTACCGTGACAGAGTTCATGGCCCGGTTGTTTGTTTCCATTCAACGAGATCAGAATTCAGGATGTAAAAAAATGCGGGTTTCATTTGGGTTGCTCCAGTAATCTCTTGCAGCTCCTGCAGGCTTTGCCTGATTTGCCGTGTTTTGTTTATTTTGGATTTCTGCCAAAAAACATGAGTCTGCTCGTACTACTCTGCTTCCTTGCAGAGATCCAAAGTAAACACAGAGTGCTCCTCAGACTAATTCTGCATGTTTTTATAGTCAGTTTCTTCCTTTCTATTAAGCTTTTGATCTGTGCCTCACTTGTTTTTTCACTTGTTTTTTTCCCCTTTACCGTTCTCATGTTGTCCTCTCCTATGTCCGCTTTCCCGAAATCACACAACACATTAGGACGCACTGTGCCATAGGGTGCTCCGTACTTTTTAGACAAAATTTAAGACTTTTAAGTATGCACTATGGTTGTGAAAATACAGTATACACCCCTTATATTTCTCCCTCAAATAAACACCAGTGTGATATCCAAATGTGTAAAACTATGTCTAGGATCTAATATACCTTCGTTCATAAATGTAGCACAAAAGATGTTTTCTTAGAAACTTTAATGAGTGGAAATATGGGTTAGTACACTTTATTACCAGTTAGCTTGGAAATATTATTTTATAGTGTAGGCTAATGTCTATGTATTAAATTAATAAAAAAAATAAGAACAACAAAGATAAGAAAATGTTTCAACCCTTTTTACCCAATGGTCTTTTTAGACTGCACTCAAAGTTACTGTATAAGCTTGTAGTTTGGATTATTTGCGGGCATTGGAGCTCAAATCAACGGTAAACAATTGTGATGCAATGATCATACCAGTCTATGGCCATTCTTCATCCTTCCAGAAAGCAGTGGTGTACAGTAAAATTCCTCTTACCTGTAATCCTGGATGCAGGTGAGTGGTAAACATCTGATAAAGACGTCTCTTCTATGTGCAGACAAAACAGTCAGACATGCTGGTGCTAGCTCCCACATTAGTTTGGTGCCATACTCTGCTCTTATGGTGAACCATTTAAAAATAATTAAATAAACAAAATGAATATATTTTTTAAAAATAACTGAGAAATATATATATAATATAATCATGAAATTGTCAAATAAGTGAACATGTGTAATATAGTGCATTATTTCTGATTTTTTAGTAAATATTTTATCAAGATTATTTTTACTATATCAGACTTTTAAAATAAGATTTTTTTATTCCATTTGTCAATATTTAATTGAAAGTGTTTTTATTTCATATTGTCCATTTCCAAAATGGCTAATTTATTTAACAGTGTTGTTTTTCACAAAATGGCTTTATCTATCAAATAAATAAATTAATCATTGTGGGAAAGGGACATTATGGAATTTAAACTGAACAAAAATTTTAAAAAAATCTTTTAATTTAAATAAAACTTTTGATCACTTTTACTGTTGTCCCATGGACATTTTCTCCTTCCTGCAACAACACAGTGTCTTCTTCTATACTTCCAGTTCCACACACTATGTAAAGAGTTAAAAGAACAATAACTTATTTAAATGGGTCTAGTTTTCTCCTGATTTTCCTAAAACTATAAAAATTTTATTGTATGTAAACATTTTTAATGTAATGCAAAAAGTTTATTAAGATAAACAAATAAAATGACTATTTGTCATGTGGTGAAACACATGAAACCAATGTGTACCTTATTTCTTAATCAAACAAGATATATATCTTGTAAACAACATCGAGTATCATAATTAATCAGATTGCTACATATCTAAACTCTAATTTCTAATTTCCATTCATTTTAATAACTGAGTACTTAAACTTCTCAGTTTATTATTAAGAAATACGCCATCACTAACTGAGTCAAAGGAGCAGCGATACAATGAAAAGTTTTCTACTGGCTACTAGCATTCGACTACACAGTTTCACGCAAGCAAAAAGAACAGTGTAAGGCTTCTTTTACATTTTTATGTTCACTTGAGGATTAATGATCTGTAAACCTATTGAAATCCAACTCAAGGCAACAATATATAAAAAACAAACAGCAGAAAAATTACTGGAGTAGCTATGTAAGTAGAACACTACATGTTGTGGAGCAACTTGCTATTCAGAAGGTGAGTAAGAAAGTGAGAAATGGGAGTTTTAACCTATCTGTAGTGGTTAGAAGTTCTCTTTCACCTTATTGGCATTCAGTACAATCTATAATCCCTCCACAAAAATGTGACACTGGCAGGTTTGTTTGATTTATTTCCTGTTTGATCTTCAAGGTAAAGTCACTGCATACAAAAATCCTTACACTCATACTGTATCTGCTACAGTAGACGAGTCTGTACGGGTATGTGTCTGTCTATAGTGCGAAGACTGAGGGAATGGCAAAAGAATACACACTGATATTACCTGTATTCTAACAAGTAGATACATAAATTGTGTCTTTTTCCAAATAACAGCACTCTCACTTTATGGAATTACTACGGAAAATTTTAGCCTCATAATTGTTGACCTAAAATACAAATATGGTTTCTTCTCAATATCTAACTCTTTTCTTTGTTGTGTAAACCAGTTGTAGTGCTGCACAGGGTTTTCCCAAATGGAAAGCAGAACCATGATGTTCACATTTTATTCACATATCTCACAGTGTGCTATTGCTCCTTTCGTGTTTTGCATTCAGTTTTTGGCTCTCTGGGGAGGTTTTGCTTCCCGATTGCAGATTTCCAAGTTCCAAACAACAGTGTACTCTCCTGATGAAAAAATCTAAGCTATCGCTGTGTGATATAATTTAATACATTTACAGCATGACACTTGTTACATTTATCTCGCTAAAGATTACAGAACTATCTGACTTTGCTTGGAAGTTTTTGTTTTTTCTTTTATTTGCTAACTGAAGAAAAGAAACATTGCAGAAAAATTTAGTCTGCAAACCAAGGCCATCTGCAAAATGTCATGTTTATACATTACAATTAAATATTATGCATACCTTCTTTTTGTAAGATGCATGTCAGCTTCCTGTTGCTTTTCTCAGATCTTATAGACTAATCTTCCTGAGGTTTGCTGGACGATAGAGGACGATAACGCCCCCCTATTGTCTTGTATCCTGTGGCAGGTAAGGTGTAAGATCCCTCACCCCATTGATGCCCCTATGATGTCTGCAGCATTTCATGACCTTTCTGATGAAAACTGTAGGAAACTTAAAACATGTCAAGGTAAACAGACCTTATCTTTGTAACTGTCTTACAAAAAGGAAACCGTTTATGATCATTAAAACAGAAGACACTATGAAGATTTGTTGCACCCATATAATGCATGACTCATTTTTACAGACAAACCGTGTCGTTCCACATGACTAAGCTGTAATTTAGCAGATAAAAACAGCAGCACAAACAGTCAGCTTTGACCAACCTGAGATATGGTTCGAATGTTTTAACATATAGGAATTCAGCACTGCTAAAAAGTCGGTATAATCACCATGACAGAGACCAACTCTTTAAAAATGCAATTTGTGACAATTTGGATATATGAACATAGATATTTTGATTACAGAAGCCTATGTGTTTTCACCTAACATTCACAGTTTTTGAGGACAGAACAATAATTTTGGAAGCTTCCAGGGTGGTGATTTTCACTGACTCAAACAATAACATTTACCTGTGGACTTGGAAACCCGTGTTTTAGGTTTACAACATCAGATTGTTCACTATTATCTACTTAGTATGTTACACTACATACGTTTCTGACCTTAAAACTGTGTGTCACTTGTTTTAGTGACACACTAACATTTATCATGCAAATTCGAGGCCCTCCTTCTCAGAATTACAACTTTTTTACTGCATCACACCAAAGACACATGATAACAACACCACAGTTGTTTCAATGAAACTGAAAAAGACTTTCTGATAAAACAACTAAAAAGAGGCAAAAGCAAGAAACCTGGATCATACCTAAATGTGATTAACACATTCCACCCCAGTGTCTTCTACCAATACCAGTATGAATCCATTCTCCCTAATTCGTCACATCAGATGTACTTGATGGTCCGATGTCAGAAGTGGCTGGTAGAGTAATGGACTCAAATCTGGTTTAAGTCCTCTGACTCTGACAGTTCCAATCTCATTTCTACCACACTTTGCCTTAGCCCTAACCCTACACTTTGTGCATTCACAAGAGACGAAGGGTTATCCAAATTCTCTTTTGCAGTGAGGGGAAGGGCTTTACACCCCTTCAAATGGAGGAATTTCAGATGCACACTCAAAACAGTGGGGTAAAAAAGGAAACTCACAAGTTTAAGCATTTTTGCACAAATATTCATAAGATTAATTATAACATTTATAAAGACTACCGTGTCATGGTTTCTCTGTCATTTGCCGACCGTAGAACGTTTTCATGTTTATTACTAACGATATTGTAAAGTAATGAAAACTTCAGGTACATGTACATGGCTTACTTGGTATAATCTGCAGGTTATAATTCCTATTTCTGAAGAATTATAAGCTGTTTTAACACGTCTTTTAATCTTGAGACGACATAGTGCTGAAAATTAAACTAAGCACTAGCCGCCGCTGGCAAAAGGTTTAGCGACACTAAATGATGACGTCATAGTCATGACATGGAACGAGGGGTGTCCCATTTCGTAGGGCTGAATAGTTAGCCCTTTGCCTTAACCCTAATTTTCAAGGCATAGACTCGAGCCAGGCCTAGGGGTAAAAATTGAGAAATAGGATTGGGACTAAAGCTGGTTTGGAGTCAGCTATTGTGTGGGGATAAGTACAGAGTAAATATTAGACTAACTTTTACTAGTAGAAAAGATCCCAGAGAAGAGATAAGATGTAAGATGAAATGTCAAATGAATTTTTGATAAGAAGTGCTAAAGTGTCTAAACCTACCCAGGTTGAGTAGTGTCACGTAAATACCACAAATATGTGCCAATCTCCTCTTTGTTTACACAACAACAGGTTTGGCCAAGATAGCACTGGTGCTAATCTTGCTAACAAAATGTTTTCAGAGAAATAAAATGCACTGCTACGTAACACAGTTTCAAAAGTACCCCTGTTTACTTAGCTTAAGCTGTTCTGAGTTGACTCAAGACCTATTAATGTTTACTTTACAACAGATTTTGATTCTTAGCATAACAGTCCCTAATTTTCCAAACTAGAGACCAGTCTCTGCCACCACCACCATTAACAAGACCCATTTATCCTTCCTTTGCATATGTCATTAGATAGGTCTCACACTTTCACGTGTTCTTTATATTGACAGGGTTGCTGGCCAGTAAGTCCACCAGAGGGCAGAGGTCAAAGTTAACTTCTGAATTCTGATGTCAGCTTCAGACAATAACAAACATGGTGTTGGTTGAGGAGACCATAACAAGGTACACTGTCAGCGACATAAAAGAAATCAACACAGTAGATGTGAGTGGTCTGTGCAGACATTTTCTTCCTTTGCAGAGTTGCTGTCAGCTGTTCTGCTCCACACTGCCTCTTTGATTTTAAGTGGTACTACTCTGGAAATGCATCCACAAGACCCCTGAAAATTTAGCAAATGATTCCTGTCACTGTGAAAAAAGATGGACTGAATGCTACATTTCTATCTTTAGCATTGACCATAAAGGGGTCTTTGGTGGATTACCAACAGCTGCTCCAACTGGTCATAGCAGTACATTGACAACTACTGTTATGCTTTACCATTTTTGCACTAACTGATCCTAAGCACTAACTTTTTTATATAGAACCTTTTCATTAACTTTTACTGAAAAGCTACATTAAAAATTACGCAAAAATAGGTGACTTTCTCTGTCAGCTTAATTACAGTCTGGTGTCATGCTGTAATGCTGACTCACAAGTTTTGGCACAGATGCATTGAACCTTTAAATGTTGAATGTTACTTTGAACAGAACAACCAAACATGACTTGAACACACAGCACAGAGAAAACAGACGTCATACCAATACATTTCTAACACACTGTGCAATCACTGTGCAGTATTTGACATTTCTTTGACAAATATCCCATAATAGTGAATAAACATGCACCACAAAACAGACAATTTAACATTTACCGCTATGTCTACTGTAGCTAATGCTGAAGTGCTAAGATGTGGGACACTGTTACGCTAATATTGCTGTTCACTTGAAGTTATAAGTGAAATGAACACTGCTTATGGACATGGCTAATTGGACATGGCTAATAAAGCCACTTATCTGCTATTGATATATATGGTGCATTGTATTGTCACAGTGACTATAGAGATTATTATAAAACAGGCAGTGATTTTTTTAATATGTGTGCTTATCTACACAAGTGTGTGTGTTGCATGAATATTTGGCGCATGTAGTCCTATGAATGTTTGTCTGTTTGTTGATCCCCTGCTGGCACCTCATAAATATGTTGTCCTATATCTGCAACAGAGGCAACTTGAGACTGGCATCTCTAAGTCAACTTGACCATCTTCACTAAAGATGAAAGCTTTGACCCTAAACTAGTCTATGGAGGAAAGTAAAAATATACAAATTCAAAGACTTACTCCATGCTTTTGACACACAAAGATGAATGAAATACTGAAACAGCATAGAACAACAATGCTCTCTCTGTAGGCGCCATCATGGGGCTTCAAAGAAGAAGACAAGGACAAGATGAAAGCTTGAATGTACTGTAGTATTTGAAAAACACCGGCTAGTCCTCATCTTACTGATGTTAAGGTTTGAGCTTTTTGCAGAACATTTTTTCATTGAGATTTGATTGCAGATGCTATCAAGTTGAATCAGGAGTTCTCTGATGTGATAACACTATCATTGATGGCCATGAGAACGGAAACAGTCTTGAATAACAGACCAAATGAGTGTCCAGCATGTAAATATTTACAAGATATTTATAGGGAAAAGATTTGGGTATTTTTCTGTCTCTCTAGTTCTTGCTGCCTTCATTGACCTTTTCCAAACAAACATGCTGTAACACAGTGGAGTGCAAAACTTTTCCAGAGTTTCAGAGTCCTAAGCAATGTAAATCCCTCAAAAGATTACAGTTCACCCTCCCTCTTCCAAAGAAATCAAAAAATAATTTCAACTTCCGGTGATGTCCACTGAGTTTCTGAAAGACACAGTAGCTAGATAATTGAAGGTTATAGTTCACTCTTTGGGGAGAAAAAACACCTACAGGAATGTGGTTAATTGTTACAGTGGACACACTTTGTTCTCTGGAATGGGAAGCTGGGCAAATGAGCCACAGTCGGTTTGTGAATCCTCAGATCGTGGTGAAGTAGGGCCTCCCACAGGGATGCGGGCTGCAATGGCTGACATTTCTCCTGTATGGCTCTCAGCAGTAATTCCAGGTCGGTCTGATGTCTGATTTAAGTTGCTCTCTGGGATGTTCCCGATGCCGGTGAAGTGCTGGATGAGGCACTTTCTGAACTGAATAGAAGCAAGAGAAATAAAGGTGTTTAGCTTGCTCAAAATAACCTGGAATTTTAATATTATTACTATCGTTAAAAAGCTCTGCAGAGTATGCAAGGCAACTAAAACTGAAAATTCACATTTAATGTACAAGACAATTCAAAGTGCTTTACATAAAAACATTACAGGTGTTGTAAAGGAATGGCAGTAACAGTACCAGGCAGACATTTCTCTGTGCATTCAATTTTTAGCTAAGAAAAACATCTTCCAGCTCATATGAAAACAAAAAACACAGCATTTCAGACACTTTTATGATGGATTCAGACAGCAGCGGGATTGTAATTAGTGCATGCTCACCGCTATTACAAATAGCACCTCGAGGCCATCACATATTAAATTAACATAATTTAAAGGCTTCATATGGTAACAATCCAGTTTTTAATTTTGTCTGAATGTGCAGGGGAGGTTTTCTATATCCCAGAAGACATATTATGAGCTAAACAAGGAGTTAGCACTCTAATTGCTGGTTTACACCTTGGAGATACAGGGAACCAATGTTAATATTAAAATCAAAGGCTGTTTCAGTTTCAAAAACAGCCTTTGGTTCTGTATCAGTATATAGCACTAGTATTGATTAATACAAATATGCAGAAAAGAATAATTTTGCCAAAATTTTGGTTAGCAAACTATTGCAAAATATTCCAGTATGCATCAAACTGATCTTCACAATAGACTATGGTATCCCATAATGCATTGCTTCTCAAGACTGAAAATTGCATCTTTCATTTGTATTTGACTGCCGGATTCTCTTCTTCTTTATATCCACACTGGCTTCACATTCTGTCAGGACAGCAAATGTAAGAGTTATATCACAGAGAAGCTTATTTTTAAAACGTCAGCCAAGCTATCACTACTCACTTCCACTTTTTCTTAACTAAAAAAAACTTAAGCAATGAATCACTTGTAATGATGTTAGCAACAAACACAGTATGCATGCATGTAATAAGGGTTTCTAAAACAACTAAAGACACAGAACAGTCAGTGATTCCGGCATAAAAAACCTATTCACCTTGGGAGTACCTTGAACCTTTTAGGGATCTGCTTTCTTTAAACAAAAAACATTGAATCTGGATTATTTAGCCTTTGGGCACTTCCAGCTTGCTGTGACAGTTTCTGTTGCTGTCTTTCTTTTTTTATCTGACACGTCTGTAGATTCACCTCATTTGTCTTAGTCCAGCCCTCTCATTTCCTCTGTCCTTCATCTTATTGCCAGTTAAACAGAAATCTTTAAAGCACAATATTTTGAAAGTTACCTAATTTCTTTAAGCCTAATTAACACAACAAGATTTTAGAGATTGTAGGCAAGTTGTTTGTTCAGTTGGTTATCGTTAACATTAAATGCGTCATACACATCATTGAAACACTTGAAGACATGTCTTAGCTGCTGAGAGTCTTTTTTATTTTTTATATTCTGCAGCAGCTTGTGTGTAAGGAGTGCAAGACATCGGATCAAGCGACATGACACCGGGGTAAACTTAACGGGTAAGAACAAAACATGCCACATCATACAATACAATATTAGCGGAAGCTTGATGAAAAAAAAAAGATAAACCTGGTTACATTTATTTTTAATTGACTGTTGTTTTCAAACCGCTTTTCCAGGCTTTTCCAGGCTTTTCCAGTTTGTTTGCAAACATCCAGACCAAAGAGGACAGAGAGCATCCAACTTGTTATCAGTAGACCGTACTGTCTGATGGAATGGGCTTGCATTAGTGTCTATGGCATGTGCCGCTTGCACATCTGTGCCGACTCATTTAATTCAGAAGGACTTGGGCATAGTAGAAACAAACATAGACCACAGATAATAGAAATTCTCAGAGAGTGGACCCATTTGGGCCTAATACAGGCTACTTTAGGCACTTCTAGTTCGGTAAGCCAAGCCAAGTGTGTATCAAATGTAAAGAGCAGGAATAGAAATGGGTTGTGGCAAGTGTCCTGTGGGCCAGATGTGATCGAGTAGTCATTAGCCAGCCTTGACTTAGGTTTTGGCAAGTGTGATGTAAACCGAATGTGGTCCGTATGTCATTAACCACTTTAAGCATAGGTTATACAAATGTGTTAGAAGCCACATCTGGTCCAAATGTCATTAATTGGACTGGATTTAGGTTAAGCTGTCATAGGGAGCATGTAGTGCAGATGTGAGGAGCAAGCCTGGGCATGGATTAAAGCTAGGGTGTTGTGGGCCATATCTGCTGGCCCATGACATCAACGCTGGAAGTCAAGGCTAAATATGTGCCAAAGCAAAACTGTAGATGTAGGCAGCATTTTGGTCAAACATTTATTGCTATCTGGGAATTATCACGACTAAAAAGCACCTTAATGTGCAGTAAAGGACTTTCTTTCTGGTTTCCTTTTTAATACTTAAAAGAGCCAGTCTTTTCGTTACACTAGAAAGTGGTCAAAGCACAGTATCAGATGACCCCTTGATGTCTGAGCTAAAGTGGAAAGTGTCTCAGAACAGGGCCATTAGCAGCAGATTTTTCCACCATTTAATTAAAACTTGATCCTCTAAACTCTCCATCGATTTTTGGATTGTGGAGCATATTGGCTCTGTATTTTAGTCTATGTTGCCGCACAGAGTTGAAATACAAACTATTTGTGAACATAGATTGTTGCTGTAGGGACACTGCTGTTGGGAGTACTGTGACGATGTAAAGCAGAAGTCAAATATATGAAAATGAAGTGAAAATTAGAAAGGTGTAGATGACCGTAATTTCTGTCAAGGACGAGGACACTGGTTTCTTTAGATTGAGAAGAATATAAATGTAATAATGAAGAATAAAAGAAGTTGAA
>JBAMHX010000018.1:4805673-4824071 GCA_037177515.1 Pseudomugil tenellus | reverse complement strand
TATATATACATACATACATACATAAAATTCTGTCTTTCAGGACTTCTGTGGTTCACTTTTTATGTCTCTATGAATGTTAAGACTGTGAATAATTTGAGATAATGAAAGAAATCCAACATTTTTGTTGGTTCAGGCGCAAAGTTGTGTCACTACAAGAAGAATAAGTCGAACTCTAGATCAGTCCCAATCTACAATTACAAGAAGCATTTAGAGCTTTTCCACAGATTTCCACAGATTTCCACAAACCACATTTTCTTCTATAAACAAGGCCTACGCGTCTGAAGCGACGGCTAGGTGTATATCCCCGAACGCCTCCAATCCTCCAACTCCCTAATCCTCGAATACACACAATATAATAATAAAAGCCGAACATGTTCAGTCACAAAGCACCACATGTTGTTGAAACTTTGAACTAGCCTGGTATGACGTCAGGACAAGATGCATCCTGAGGTCATGACCTTTTGTTTGTACTTGATTTGAGATCAATGAGAGAAATCATTCCAGAGATATCATTACAAAAGTCAGATTTTTTTTTTTTTTGTGCATAAAGCGTCATCCAGTGGGGAAACCATAAATCCCAAAAAATAATTAAATTCGAAAGTCATTCAGAATCATGAAAGTCGTCAATTCAAAAATTGTGAAATTTGACCCAAGTCATCCCCTTGGGGACCTAAACTCATACGAAGGATATACAAAACCATAATATCGCTGACACTCCGCATTCGGGAATATAATAAAGTCATCAATGAATAGCTTAAATATTTCTAACTCATTTCATACAAATATAATATTGTAAAGACGTATGTAAATTTCTCTTGTTTTTGGTTCTGTCTATGCAGACCTAGAAAACTAAATGACTTATAATTCTTGCCTTAATACGCAAAGCAATTCAAAGATGGCCAATGAATGTTTTTGCAGAGCCACCTATGGACATATATGCACTCTGGTTTTCATTTAGTTTATGCGCTCAACATGAATTTTTAAGACACGACTAATACCCAACAAAAAAACATTTCGGTATTCTACAGCAGCTTTAATTTGCCTCAAACATGCAGTGAGTTTATTCTTGAAAGGAATTTTCCTTATAAAGAACAAACCATGCAAACTCAAGTAAAAGGCTACATTGAAACTCCATTTTATGCAGTATTTTGGCATATCAAAATTTCATTTAGTTCCAAGTTAAGTAACATGCAAGCCATCTTTGTGTTGATTTCGGCTATAATAAAAACCAGATAAGACTTTTAGAGCTATGTCTCAGCATAAAAGACTAGTTCAGTCACTAAAACATGCATATCAAATCCAGAGCTACACAAGATCTGGGAAGGATAATTTCTTCTATTAAATGACAACAAAATAAGCAACAGCCTATGGAAAGATGGTGAAATAAGAAGTTTGGTAGAGGTAAGTAACACCTAAAAACAAAATACTGATCTGATCAGTGGCAGTAATGGCAGATATCATTTGAGAAGGAAAAGTTACCTGTTTGTTCATAAAAACGTAGATGATTGGGTTATAGACAGCAGCCGTCTTGGAGAAGAAGGCTGGGATTGAAGCCAGCCTGGGATCAAGTTCTATGGTTGGATGAGCTGTAACCAGTATGGAGAAGGCTGCGTATGGTGTCCAACCCACCATAAATGCCACAATCATCACCACCACCATACGTGTCACTTGCCGTTCGGGCTTCCTGGCAGTTGCTAAACGCCCATGAGACACCTGTAAGCAGAAAGGCTGAATTAGTAAGGATCTGTTTAATAAAGCACGTCACCTTCATGATCAAAACTCAGTCACATATCCAGTTATTTTCCAGTTGTATGCCTGTCAGTTGACAATGACCAATCACATTCATACAGCAGCGAAAACACAGCTTTTTATGATCTGATATGTTGAATTATCACTCAGCTTATAACAAATAACAGAAACAGTAAGCAGACATTCTGCATAATTCCCTAAATCCAAGAAAAATGTTGGACAAACTGGCTTAATTTAGCTTCTATTAGCTTCTATTAGTGCAACACTGGAGTCTGAATTCTTCAACGCTTTCCTCATCTCTGCTTCTGACTTTAAAGGAGACTATCACAAGCAGACATAATGGCCTGAGGTCTTAATGAAAAAATTGTGACTTTAGTTCAAAATAACACAGAGGCAGTGCAGAGACTCTTTTCTTGTCCTTTAAGCTACACCATGACATGATATTCGGTTGGATCAGTTTGGAGGCATGGAGTCACTGGACTTCACCCTTCTCTTCTTTTTTTCCATTTTCCCTTCTTTTGAGATATACAGTATTTTATAACCAGTACAGTAAATAACCTGAAAGCTCAGCCCACACAGCAAACGTATTCATTCAGTTTGCTGTGTGGGCTGGATGTCTTCATTTCCTTTGTCTGTATTTAAACTTTGGACGACTGAGCAGAAACATCATACTGCCAGTCATTTAATAACACCAGCATGAACTTATGTCTTCATTCCTCTGTTGCATGTCCTTCATAAACTCTGGATTTTCTTTGTTTTGTTTAACTTTTTAGAGGTTAACTTGAACTTTTGCATACGTAGCCTTTAGTTTAATGGTAAATGGACTTGTACTTATATAGCGCTTTTCCAGTCATGTTGACCGCTCAAAGCGCTTTACACTACGTAGTTCCCATTCACCCATTCACACACACATTCACACCCCAATAGGCACATCGGGGGGCAACTTAGGGTTCAGTGTCTTGCCCAAGGACACTTCGACATGTAGTCAGGTGAAGCCTGGAATCGATCTCACAACTTTCCGGTTGAGAGACGACTGCTCTTCCACCTGAGCTACAGCCGCCCTGTAACTGATGGTGTAGTTATACAATGACAGACAGAAAATTGAAATTTTGTTCTAATGAAATAATCAAAAACATGCATTATTATTATTTTTTGTTTGTTTTTCAGGGAAATAGCCTGGGGGGAGCTGAAACTAGATCAGAGCTAGGTGGGGTTGGGCCCAAGCACATAACTCAGGATTATGGTTTATGTGCTTCATCATAGGAAAAAAAAAAAACTCATTATTTATTTAGTTTTGAATAATCCAAAATCTTATTTTCAACTAATAGAATTAAGACTAAAACTAATTTGTGGTTCTTTTCTCCTGTGAAATACCTGATGCTTAGAACTAAGAAGTTGATTGAGGGGTGATCATCTGAGCATGTTTTGAGAGATTTCAGTGCATTCTCGTCACACTGTGAGGCTCTTTGGGTTACGTGTGCACATTGATAGTCATTCTCTTCAATCTGCTCTTAAATACTGTATTGTTTTTACATTCCAGTGCAGACATGACACTGATGTGGGTTTTTACATACTCACATTATATTTGCTTTTATTCCATTTAATTGCTCAGTGTATGCTGTGTGTCCTCCTTTTTATGTACATAGTTGTTTTCCACACATGTGCATTCAGGAACTAAATAAACACCTGATATTGTCAAACAATAACCTTACTTGTTAACATTAAAGTATACATAAAAAATGAACCATTTTAAATCAGCCAGATTTTTTCTTTAGCTTCTCAAAACAGGGGTGGATCTAGAAAATGTTTTAGCGGGGGCTATGCGTGGATTCAGACTGGAAAAAGGGTGGCATGTGTAAATGTTATCCTAAAAATGAATTGAAACATAAATGGGAAAAAATGAACTGATTACAACAAAACTGGACATCTCATGCCGTCCACCTATTTTCTGAACCTCTGAAGCCAACTCAGGGTAGCTGGGAAAATGGAACCCATCCCAGCAAATGAGCAGGGGAGAGGCAGGGTACACCCTAGACAGGTTACCAGTCACCTGTTTTAGGAGTGTTTCTTCAGCATTGACTGTTCCGCTTTAGAAGCCACATTTAGGGGTCTTATTAGGTTTTCATCCTCTTCACGAAATCGAAACAATTGCAACAAAAATATAATAATCATGTTGTGGGATGATGCTGTATGAATGCAGCATTATGATCAATAGCTTAGAAGCATTGATGAAGAACATCATATAGAAAAACATATTACATGCATATTACATTTAAATGGACCTGGGCAAATTAGGTCTATTTATTTCTTCTATATTGCTATTATAGCTAGCCTGCTATTGTATCAAATAGTTTGTAAATTATAGTTACTGTGCACATACCCCCGAAAAAACCATCACCACCACAGCACATAGCAAATCCCAGTTTAATCCCTTGTGAACAGTATAACGAATAATGACATTTGATGTTCTTAAACAATGTTAATTAAGTTGTTTTTTTATTCAAAACACTAGAATAATTTAAAGCAACATAGTTTCTCCTGTAAATCAAGAATTCAGCACACCATGCCATAGAAAAATGTCAAGCTAAGTAAATTTGCAAAAATACTATTTTGATGTGTTTTGATAAGACTACTGACCTTTCTGAGCTTGCGGAGGAGCCTCCCATAGCAGTAGAATATCACTCCAAGAGGCAAAATGAAACAGGTAGTGAAGAAAGTGATGATGTAGCTGTGAGCTGTCATGTTGGTTGAATACCTGTTCATAAATTTAATGGGGAAAAAAAGAAAAAAGGGGCAGTTTTAAACTTGACATTATCCACTGTAACAATAAATTAGCTAAATCTTGGGTGATTTTGATCAGAATGCAAGCTGATGAATTTTACAGTCAAAGCTGCTGTTTTAGACCACCCAAGTCTTCCTTTAAGCCAAAAAAAGATAAACAATCCCATCAATTCCCAGCCATGAGCGGTCTCAAAATTCAGAGGCTTTTATGTGACTCGAGAGGGAGACGACAGTTTTGCACCTTACGTTAGTAACAGTTAAAAGGGAAATTTCACAGCTGAGACAAATCTCTGTGAACTACTTAGGAGCCCAAAGGACACTAATTTAGTCTAATTAAGTTGTTTCCAGAAGAACACCTACAACTTTCAATTGAATCGAGCTCCAGATGAATGTCTAGGGATCCAGCTGGCAGACGGAGCTGTGAGTGCGTGTGTGTTTACAACCATCTATCTTAATCTTTGTTGAACAAAGAAAGTGTGACTGAGCTCAGCTTTCTGTCACAGCTTTTCATACTTCAGTCTTCAGATTTTTTGGGGCTTGTGACACATGGAAAATAGTCATTTAAGTGGCAGTCTGATTCTGGAGAAATCATTGAGTTTAACATGTCAAGCAATATTGCGTTTGAAAGACGTGCAAGATGTGTAAAATCAGTTGGAAAATACTCCACTGGAAAACCCTTGCACAACCTCACTGGAGGGCTTGAAAATGTCAATATCCATAATATTCTGGGGCACAACCTCTTGAATCATTAATATTTTTTCCACTTCATTCAAAGTCCCTGAAGGCAGAACATGAGCACGCTCACTTTTCTCCTAAATGCACCTGTAAATCCAATTTATGCTCCGTTTACTTACATGAACATATATGTCACTCTCTCATACCTCCTTTATGCTGGTATAGGTTTTGGTAAATACATGAACACCAGAGGGAAGTGTGAAGTTCACCTGCAAACTCCTAGCCAATTTCAGACGTTTAACATTGTGACGGTGAAAGAGATTGTGATAGTGTGTATTTTCACAAAGATGTAAACGGAGGCAGTGTGGTACAGTGTTACGACTGGGCTGCTAACAAATTATTTGCTCCCTTCTTTTTCTTAGTTCTTTCACTGGTCATACGTCAGCTATAGTACTCAACGCGTCCCTCACAGTTTACAGGTGTTCTCCGATTTATTGGTTGAAAAATGGACCAAAATAATCACTGAAAGACAGAAAATGTGTCCCTTAGTGTCTTAGAGCATAAACGGGCATTAAAATACAAAGCTGCTTCCTTAAGTTTGTGATCTTTGTGCATTTTAGCAGAGCATTTTACACTTCTATCTCACTCTCAGTCTTTATGATTGATTTTTCTTAATCTGAGGGAGTTTGATTATAAAATCAAAAGAGAAAGTTGAGTTTGTTTAGTTTCTGGTTTGTCAGTAAACAGATCACAAGACTTTAACCCACATCTAAGTCTATAACATGAATTACGTTTTTCTTCAAATAAAAATAACACTTGCTGTACATGCTTGTACACCATCTGTAGATTAGAGCTACTTTGTGTTTAAGTAATACTGCATTAAACACTTTGTAAGAGCATCCATTAACCATCAGGATAATTTAGTGCTGCTCCAAAGCTTCAAACAATAATTTGTCCATAATGTGTATTCAAATACTATTATTAGAACGTGTTTTTTTTAAATCCCCCCCCCCCCCCTCAGTCACCTGCATCTCTAGCATGTGAACTCTTTAAGCTACATATGTTTCTAAAAGTGAAACCTCTCAGTTTTAATCAGTAAATATACATCATGTCAGTTTAGCTAAACTAACATGTATTATACTGTTTTATTATTGAAAAACATGAATATGAAAAAATTCACTTAAACTTTTCTGGGAAAATCAAAGCCTGTATCACTCTAATAGCTTTAGCTTAGCTGCCTAACCTATTATATTAATATTATAACTTAGTAACAAAACATTAGCAAAAAACTTGAACAATGAATAAGCATACCTACACTCCATTTAAATAATTACTAAAAACTCGATGTAAAAAATTACATAAAAACATTAACCCTCTGTATGCTATACTAATCTTTATGTAATTCTGTTAATTAACCATACTTGCTAGCTTTCTTTTTAACTAACTGTATTTTGAGCATGTAGGCTGTTAATATGGCTAAGTACAAAACTGATGTTCAATGTTGCCCACTTAATAGGTAATCAATGAGCTAAGCAATTTCCTCTCATCAAAACCTTTAAAGTTCTCATATTTTGCTATATTTGCCATTTCACAGTCTATTCTATGTATCTGTGATAATATTGTGCCTTTTGCAACATGCACCAAACTATGGCTTTGCCATACCACTCAGTTATTACTGTGAGGTTTCTTCAGGACACTGTGAACACCTTGCTCTGCATCTCTCCTGCCTGCTGTCTGCTCCTCACACACATCAGCTGCACTACGCAGAGAAGCGGCGTGCGTAGTTGTGTCTGATGACGAGAGTGCAGCAGCAGCCACATGCACACTTCCTGAAGGAGATGGGGTGCTCAAGTTTTCAGGTAAGGGAAGGGTTGTGATAGTGCTGCGTCAGAGAGGTTGTGTACTGGTCGTGAAGCTACACCCTTCTTTTTAAAGCGATAAAACTAAAAAAAAAAACAAAAAACGCTTGGATGACAAATTAAACTACTTCCAGGATTTTAAGGTACAATTAATACTAATAGAAGGCTAAAAGGTCATAAAAGTCAATTTAACATAATATGGCCCCTTTAATGCTTCGTCACATAGCAAGAACAATAAGACGAAACTAAAGGCCAGTCAAGTATTTGTACAGCACAATTCAGCTGCAAGATAAGTCAAAGGACTGGATATCAGAGTTTGGATCATTTGGATCAGATAAAAGAACTGATCCATTCTTGTAGAATATGATCTTTTTCACATAATAGATTGTTGTTTTGAAAACAAATATTAAATATATAGTATATTAAATATACATATATAATATTAAATATATATAATGTAGCAGGGAAACTAAGCCACCTCCAGAAATAAAGTTCAATGAACAGAGCGTAGTGGGTTAATTATATTATGTACCTGTGCGGATTCTTTTTTTTAAATTTTTATCAGATTTTCATGTGCATGGGTCTAGAAACTCTTCTGGACATGCAAAAGCCTGCCAGTGCAGTTTACATGTCTGCGGTGAGAGTAGGGTACACATTAATAAAGCCTTGAAAATGCATCAGGCTGTGCGACCTCACACACTAGTGCCGTTCCACTTCCTGCTGGTAGCCAAATGTTTGCTGATCGAGTTCATGCTGCAAACAATGAGAGGGAAAACAGGCCATTCATGTCATGGGAATCTCCACTAGGTGATCTTTTAATTGCATTGTCTGAACCATTTGTTCTCCCATCACTTCATTTGAGCAATGTTTCTCCTACAGTGCTAGAGGTAAACACTCTTCCCCATATCTGTGTGTCTTTGATCAAAACAACAAAATAGCATTAGCCAGATGGCGCCCTGAGGGCCAAGGTGAGAGCAGACCTGTTTCTTGGCTTTTTCATAAAGCACATTAATGTGCACTCATATGTCTGAAACAGCAATGTAAATCTGAGCTGCAGGGCAGAGCGTAGGATGTCTCGATCTTTATCTGTTTGTGTAGAAGGCATGTGGTACAAAAACTAAGAAACTGAGTGTTATTTCTGAGTTATAATCAGATAAAACTGCAGTAGGTGGCTTAAGGTTGAAAATAAAATATTTTGGTAAGAGATGAGGATGTACGTTTATGGTAACAGTGTCTCGTGTTGAAAAAGGTCAGTTTATGACCAAGAAGATGCCATTTAAATTAAAGAGAGCATGTAATCTGAATAAAAAAGTGCGCTTGCACATCAACACCACAACAGTGTCACTAAACACTCCTATCTGTGGCAAGATGAAGTACATTATCTCATTAAACTCATCTAATTTTACTCACTAATGTTTCCTCGATTAATAAAGTTCCTGAGGAGCATGTGAACATAGCCACAGTGACAACAACAATTTAGCTTTTTAAGGTTTTTTTATTTTGAAACTGGAAATCTTACCTTTGACCAACATCAGTCATCACTAATTTATACTAGCTATCCAACACCAAACAGAACACAGACATTGTTAGCAACTATTTGAGGAGATCCTATTTAGCATTTAGTAGCTTATGAGCCACAAATATCCCTTTGACACTGGGCTAAAAAGAGGGGGTTAATTTTGTTTAGTTTTTTTTTTTTTTCATTTTGAGCAGAGATGTAACTGTAAATGTACACTGATGTGCTAATGCCACACCAAAAAAAGCAGCATCAGCTTTATGCTTTAATAACAGCTGAATATTTTAATCTGACCTCAATTGGTCAAAATAAAAGGCTGGAGATGTGACTTACAAGCTAAATACAAACATTTAATTTACACTGGTAATGATCAACGCAAAGACAAGCAGAAGATCACTTCATCCAGATCCCACACAAAAAATACTGACATTTTCTCTTCTTGCTCATAGCTGCGTACTGAGCAGAAGGCTTTGTGCAACTATTTTCTGTTGTGTCCTGAAACTTATGCTGCTATCTTAAATTTGATTAGAATAAAAACAATTTAAATTATACTTCTTAGGTTCTAAAACGTATCATGAAATGTTGCCACTGCAGTTCGCCCTCTCAGAAACTATTTTCTAGTTGCAATCGGTGATCCACAAGCTTAGCTGAATCCAGTTTTTATTGGACTAATTTCTCGTATAGTAAATCTTCTGACAGTACAGCTACAGGAAGGATTAAGTAGGAAAATATGTTCAGGGTATTTTTTTGAACTGATCACATAATAACATTTTTCCTTCTCAAACGCCTCTAGCTCAAGAGCAGGAAGTGAGAGCAGTCTTCTATCAACCTAAACATTGGGGGTTCGATTCCATGCTACCCCATGACTACATGCTGAAGTGTCCTTGGGCATGACACTAAATCCTACGTCCCAAATGTAAGTCGCTTTGGATAAAAGTGTCAGCTCAATGACTATAGAATAGAATAAACATTCATATTTTCATATGTTACGTAAAAAAATGACTTGCTTTCTCACCAGTCAGGCTCACAGGTGGTTCCGATCTTGCTCACTGTGTATCTGTTCCAGCCCAGCACCGGAGGGAAGGTCCAGATAAAGGAAAAGGTCCACACAAACAGCAGGCCTAGGATAGCGTGCTTGGCTTGCAGGCGGATGTTGCCCAGTGGCCGGCAGATCACAAAGAACCGCTCGAAAGACAAAACAGCCAAAGACCACAAAGCCACTATCCCTACAGAAAACAACAGCACAGTAATGGTTAACAAAAATGCTTATCACTGTTTCTAAAGATGCATTTAAAACTGTGAAAATTTATCTGGTGTTTTTCTTTTATTCCACATAAAAAGAATAGCCCCCCCCCCCCCCCACGAAATTACTTTTCATGTCAACTTATAATGTGTGTTTTTACATCTTTGTAAGACCCACAACCAGATGGCTCATTTGTTGTATTACATTCAGATCTACTGTATGTGTTTGGAACTTCAAACTGGGATAGCCTAGTTCTACTTCTTTCACAAAATTTCCCATATTGGCATGTGGCGGGAGTAAAAGTGGCTCTGCTCTTCTAGAAATAGTTTAATGATCTGGGTTGGGTGCAGTAGGCGGCCTCCTAATGGGCTAAAAGAAGGCAGATTTTAATTGTGGTAATAACTCACTCTCAGAGACTGGTTAATTACTTATCCCTGCACAGTCAGGTCCTCTTTGTGTCTGCCTGCTACACTCATTGGAGATGACAAAAGAGGCAGGTGGAAATGTGAGTTCAATTGTCACACATTTTTAAGAGCATCTGGCATCTAGTTTCATAAGGTAAATTAACACAATTTCTTTCTACTTGCAGGGTTCAAAGCTGACCATTAAAGGGCTGTTTTTCTTCTGAAACATGGACACTGTTTATGTCTTTTAAGATTCAATCTATTTATCTGTAAACCGCATAAACTGAGCAGAAAAAGAAAACATTCTCACACTGAGCAGAATATCAATCAATGTGTGTATTCTACTCTAATGCAAGAGATTCCTCCACTTAAGGAGCCTCTAATTTGCTCCCATTACACCTCAACATACACACACGTTGTGCAAACACACCAGTCAATCACCTGCAGCTGCTGAGGCATAAGTTAGAGAGGCTTTTCACCCAAAGTCCCTCTAGGATGTGAGACTCACTTCATTCATTATGGTACAGATTATACAGCAGCATGTCTTGGTCACTTATAATTTAGTATGTCAGATGGTTAGTTTAAGCAGTGGACTAGCTTTGGATGCAAGGACTACATCTATATATGCTCTACCAATTAATGCCAGAGGTTATTTGATTTTTATTTGCTTCTTATTGTGTGGTAATGGCACTTTTGTGGGTGGTGAGTATGTAACAGAAATGATCAAGATAATTAAATCTATCCATCAGACATGCACTTAGTCTGCAGTAATTCCAGTGGAATTGTTTAGCATCCTTATTCGTTTATGAAGTCTTACAAAACATGTTCAACATTTCAAAGTGACATTGAATCCATAATGTTCTTGTTTAGCCATTTGAGACTCAAATGGTATTATCCCAGGGATTCATATTCCTGTTGGTATACAGACCATCAGACAGCCTGTGATCAGAACATTCTGGGATGCTCCACTATATAACCTGTCCAAGATACCAAGAGGTATCAAACAATCCACGTTCCTCAATAAAGAAGGCTTTGCATGAGCTGCTCAAGAATTCTCTTTGCTCTTGATTGCAGGCTTCTCACCAGATTCTCATGATCCCACTTTCAAAACCTCTATATACGCTCTTAAAGCAAGCCTCACTGGAGACTACAAAACAAAACACACCGACTTAGTTAAATTGGTGGTCACGCCGCTGGTAACCTACTTATGGCAAGTCATGCACCGCAGTATGTGAGAAGGGTCCTGTACAGGCTGCTAACATCTGCTGAGCGCATGGCTTTGAATTGAGCTTTATGGACTCACTGGGGGCTTCTGCTGCAGATCCTATCTGTTTTTGCACATGTAGTGTGTCAGCACAATGGTAAATGCTTTGCAGGTGCTCTTATAAAAACAAAAATCTCAGGTAATCTCCACCAGAGGCTCATAAAGGAATATCACATTGCTTTTCTAATGCACATTAAAATGAGCGTTATTTTAATTTCCACAAACTTATGTCTGGTTATTACATGTTTAGATGTAATCATGAAGAAAATTGAACTTAAACCTTTAGGGAGGCTATGTGGTAAGGTGTCGAACAGTTACTTCTTGAGCTTCTCGGTTCTCCAAGCATCATTTAATATCCATAAAATCTTACTTTAGAATCATTTCACTTTAATCATATTTGATATTTTAAACCATAGTCAGTAAACACTAAAGTAATGATGCCCTCAAAATGGATTTTTCTCTTTGATGATTCATTATGATAAGTAAGTTCTGAGGGAGGACTGGCATTGTGTGTTGTTCAACATCATCATATGAGCTTTTGTTTAAAGATCCAAAATAGGGGAAATACATGTTTCCAGCCCAGAAAGAATTAGCTAAAAAAAAAAAAAAACCTACCGAAAAAAGTAACTGCAAACCCTTCCAAGACACAAGCCCACTTCCCGAGGAAGAAATACCCCCTGGCGTTTGTCAGGAAACTTATTAGTCCACCAGTGAGGGAGACAAGAAAGTCGGCAATGGCCAGGTTCACTATGATATAATTCAGCGGCTGTCTGAGCTGTTTGAATTTAAAAGTGACAAACATGACCAGGAAATTTTCGGTCAGAGACAACGAGGTGACCACAAACATGAGAACGGCCAGGACAGTAAAGTTCCACGGGGCGATGTTCTTGATGGGTCCGCTGAACGGATCATCAGTGGTTGGGATCTCAGCCGCCACGGTGTAGGACACCGCGTTCACTGACAAACTCAAGGTATCCATTGTCCATCCCCAAAGTGTCTGCTACTTGTTTGGCGACCTTAACGCGAAGAAAATCCCGTGTGCTCTCTTTTATTCATGCTCACAACTTGACGTGGAGCCCTTGGCCGGCAGGCGCGCTCAGCAGTCCGCGTTGCGCCGGGCATCCTCTGCGCAGTGGAGCTCTTCGTTGGCAAAGTTCATCTGCTCAATTCCGCGCTGTGCAACGCGCACGAGGCAAACTGAAGGAAAAAATCCACCAGATGTGTTTAAAAAAGTAAAATCGCTGCTGACATGCGTGAGAGCAGGAGCAGAAGTTAAGCGAGGCGCTGAAAAACGCAAGTGCCGATCTGATGCATCTCTGGGAGGTCTTTTATAGGCGGCTTCTGCATCACTGTTGCCCTCAGGAGAGGCTACAGGACCTCTTCATTCAGCCTACGCGCGCTTCTTTTCAAGGCTCAGACAACAACAAACTGTCCACGTTGGCTCAGACTCCGCGTGAACCCTGTAACGCCAAATCGATCCCACTTTTGTTCAATCCCTTTCGTGTAAACCAATTATCTTCCTCATTCGTGATTAGCTATTTGTACAACACGTTGTAGTACTTTGCTACACAAAGATACTTTTCAAGGAAGACACCAAACTTTAACATGAAAGTTGGATGCTGAATATAAGCACAGGGATGAAAATGCACTTCACCTTGTAAAGTCCATTTACAGCCTGTTTTATCATTAAGTAGAACTTATTTAGTGACTAATGAATTTAATCTTAAAATTGTGGGAATAAACCTCTTATTTCCACTACTTTATCATTGTTCCTACATTATTTAGTTATTTCAGCCATTTTTAAGTAAGTAAATGCTTCCAATCACAAATCAAACACCTATTATCATTATTGTCCAGAGGCTAACTTTAAAGAGTTAAAAACTGTCTTAGATCCTATTTGAGAAATTTTCACCCATTTTCCGGCTAAAAAATAAATGAAAGGAAAGAAAAATTACAGTTCATGCAGTTTTTCTGAGCTCTTTGTCCTCTGAATTACATTCTGTGTTTCTCATAGAATTTAGTTTTGTGATGCATTTAGTGTTATTATCCTATTGTGAAAGTCTTCTTTGCAGCCTCAGATTTTATAATAAACTGTAGCCTCTGCTGGTTTAAATAAAACCAAAGACCTTTTACAAAACTCGATTTTTAGATTTTTCTTTTTCCATTTGGGTCATTGAAACCTGAGGTTGCAGCCTGGTGGACTGTGTGGTCGAGGACATGTTTACAGATATGAGGTCTTAAAAAACACAGTACTTTATATTACCACGTGATTCTGCACTATCAAAAATAATATGAATAACACACTAAAATGTGCACGGTCTTTAAACATTTACTCAGGTAGGAGAGTTCACCAACTCTCCAGTCTTTTAAATCTCACTGAAGGTTGTTTTTTATTTCCCTTTGCAGCAATCCCAAAAGGACTTCAAAGCTTTTCTCTTTTTGTGTTGCAGAACTGAACTTGACCCCAACATCCACATCCAGTCCAAACTAATGCCATGTCTTATAATCACTACATTGGCCCACAGTACTCAAGATTCCCAAGACTTTTTCTCCTCACTTATTGTCCTTCTTATGTTCACAGAAACAGCTTACATGCCCAACATTGTCACTGTATCAATGATCAACCTTTCAGGATGTCTCACTATGTGATGCCATAAAATATTTACTATCTCATTATATCATGTTAAAAAATAAATGTTAGTACTGATTAATGCCAAAAAATACCTATCAGGAACTGGACAATAGAAGATGCAAAGTGTTGCCTGGTCTGAAGAATCTCTATTTCAGCGCCACATTCAGTCTAGATTGGTTTAAATGTCATAAAAGCGGATCTATTCTGCCTTGAATCAGCTCTTCAGACCTCTGGTGGTGTAATGGTGTGGGGCATATTTTCATGGCACACTTTGATACTCTTTGTAGCAACATTGTAAGTATTGCTGCACCATGTCCATACCTTTGTGACCACAGTGTGGCATCTTCTGATGGATACTTCCAGCAGGATAATGCACCTTAAATTCACTTAAATTAATTTTTATAGCACATTTAAAGCGCTGATCAAAGCGCTTCACACAACAGAACTGCAGATTAAATGATTACAAATATCATGAAAACAAAACTTAGGATAACATAATAATAAAACCTAATAATAAAATAAAGGTACTAAAAAATGTAAGCACCATGGTGTACCCCAAAAATGTCAGCCCAAATTGAAGACCAAAAAAGATGTGCTTTCAGTCTGGACTTTATTTGACTAATACTGAGAAGACCGAACACAGAGAGGAAGACTGTTTCAAAGTCATGTCACAAAGCTCAGATCATCTCCAACTGCTGTCTGCAACATGACAATGAGCTCACTACTCCACAGTCACCAGATCTCTGTCCGACAGAGCGGCTTTGGGATGTGGTGAAACGGGATATTCTCGTCATAGATGTGCAGCCAACAAATATGCAGTAACTGTGTGATGCTTCATGTTAGTTCTGTTCATAGCAGTTCTGAAAACAGCAGGAAGTTCAACCTGCCACTAACAAGGAGAACTAAATAAAGAAGCTGGTGAATGTACTTTAACATACTCTCTGATTAGGACTTTGAAAATACACATTTACATGTTATTGTCTTTTGCAGCCACATGGGGGCAGTTTGGCTGCTGTTGGATATGTTGTTACTGCTGTTTTCTTAAGTTTTTTCTGATGTGGACAAAAAACATATTAAAGCGTAAATAATACTGCTTTGTGGTTGGAAAAAATTAAATATTAAAAAATGAAGGCTGTCCAGTGAAGCTGATCTGTGTACTTTTTACCTGTGCTTTTCTTCTTTCTTTTTTTCGCTTAGGTGTCCAATTAGTCCAGTTATTTAAGAGTTTACTTAGTCTCCTCCCAGTTCTAGTTCGCTAAAGTTACCAATCAATTAATCAAGACACAGTCAAAATAAAGCAGCCTCTTTAGTTTATGTGTTGTTAGCTTATAAAAATTGACACCACTTAGTGCCATGTTAACAATATATTTCCATCTCACAGATATACAAGCATAAATTCAGACATCATAGAGATATTAATGAATTTAATCATTAAATTTTTTTCTGGGGCGAATCAAAATGTTGAATAAGGGCAAGAGGATGAGTAAAAGAAGTTGTGGAGTGTAGAAGGCTCACAGGGTGATAGGGTTTTACTCCTGTTATTGATCACTGCAATCATGTGATAAGGAGGGAAATCTACTTGTTTAGTCAATGTGGGTATTATATTCTAAGTGGTAGTTTGATCAAGTTGAATCATTTTCTATCACACATCAGGAATAAGTTGCAGTTAAATAATATTAGTAGCTGTAGTATTTTAGTATTTATATATGCTGAACTGTCTCATAAATACAATATTGGCTATTGTTTGTAATAATAAGGATTATTGGGTCTATTATGAGCTTTTCTGTCTTTACCTTTTTCTGGAAGTTAAAGTCTAATAAAGAAAGTAGTCTTATATTATACAAACTTCACTATTAGCTATTCAGAGCAACAAAACTTAAGTTTATCTTTACAACATTTGACATTAGATCTTAAACAACTGATCCTTCATCATGGCCTGGGTGCAGATATATGAAATGGTTATTCAATATTACATAATAAGATTCGCATTTCTCCAAATTCTTTCTCAATTTAGTGTTTGAAGTGTTTACTGGTATAACCAAGATAGATTTGTCTCAGCAAATGATTGTCTGCCTGCAGTTCCCATTTGAGCCTCTTTCAGTGCCACGGCTTTTCTACCTGCAGGTGTCTGTTCATATAGGTTTGTGGAACTGCTGATGAAGCAAGAAGCCATGCTTTTTCTTGTTTCTTTCACTTGTTTCCGACACACAGCTGGCTCTGAATGGAAAACGATTCATAGCCAGCTGTGTCTGAGAGCTGGCTCTGAAAGGAAAGTTTAAACAGAATTAAGGAAGCACGCTGCTCTGAGGAGAGGCACTTAGCTTCACATTGAATTTTTTAATCGTCCTTTAGTCGCTGCAATAAATCTATAAGCAGATGAACATAGTGTTTGTGAAGGGAATTTGACAAGGATTTTGGGAATGCAGCTTGGCAATAAACCAACATGGACTTTGTGTTTAAAACTAATAACATTAAAATCAGTTCAAATACAAAATAAATCAGAATAAAAAAAATAATCCACTGTAGAAATGTTAACTTCGGACTAATTTGCACTTTGGTTTTTTTGGAGAGTTATTAAATCATCAAAAGTTTCTAAATGGTTTTTAAAGGTCAGGAAAATATGAAGAGCAGGTATTAGGAAGGCTTCAAATAAATGAGTGAGGAGAATTGTTTAAAGTCTTGTGGATATGTTTAATAATTTTATTTTTTTCCTTAAGAAAAAAACGTTTTATCAATTTGTCGACCAAAAATGTGAAGCCTGAACAACAAGACTTCTATAATCACATTTAACTCAAGATGTTAATTTATGCTAAATCAATTTAAGACAATTTCACAGGATTCCTGCTTTCACCCTACTAAACTTTGAAGAAACCATCCATTAATTTATCACCAAAGACATAAATTACAGTTGTGGCATCATTGGGTCAGCAGGCGTCAATTGTCTGACTTTTACATAACTGCTGAAAAGTAAGACGTGGCCTGTGCTCCCCATTTTGCAGCATGCATAGAATATACAATAATGAGACAGCTTAGTTATCTTCTGAATATTCGATTTAAATATAATTTATCATACACATCACCTTCCCAACTGGCATAAACTGGATATTATTTCTTTTAGGAAAGGAGTGACTTCTGCTGGAACTTCATAAGATTTTTTGTTCTATGTGTATGGCGGGTGCTTGGATGTTGTCCAATGCTTTCTATGCAGGGCTGCAATAAGCCTTGTAAATGCATGACTCTTTCTTTTTTTTAGTTCCATTGAAATATATATTTGGTGTTTTTTCCATTTGTTAGTCATGCAATTGATTTTTGTGGATCGGCATCAATCAAAATTAGGCATTCATGCTCTTTTCTGTGCCCATGGAGATAGTTTAAACTCCAGGCGGGTCCCACAGTCTTTGTCTTCTTACCTCTTTGTGGGTCTTATATGGAGATAAGTAATGTCTGAGTGTCCAAATCCTGCTCGTTGGAAGCCATTGCCATACACAGTATATCTTACATGTCTCCCTGGGTGTTCATATCTGGCTCAGATTAATGGGTCAACAGCCGGCTTTTGAATCTTAACGATGCAAGTGCTGAGGAACACAATTAGGAAACACTAATTCATCCCTAATTTTTTCTTTAATTTAACTCTAAATTTTTTTCAAATTGATCTCTTCTCAACAAACAACCCCACCTACAAATGGTTGAGCATGTCATTTATAAATAAAAAACAGAACAGAAACAGAAATTAACAATTTAATCCTGTATTGCAAACTTAAAAATGCAGCCCTTCCACTAGATACCTTTAAATGTTTGAAGTACATGTACAAGTTTTGCAGACATGTAGACATCTCCTCCATTTTATAAAATAACATTAGCAAGCTAACATTAGCTACTTTATGAGTTGTATCTCTTAACAAGCAAGCCCATAGTAAGCTCTTTATTTCACCAGTGCAACACATCCCAGGTGTTGTAGATGGTTGCAAAGGGCTTATTTGAAGACAGTAATTTCTGGCATGTGGCAAAGGCTGTAGAGTGCTGCCTCCGGATATGTAAAGACGGATTTTAAAGTGTTGCCTTCAATTTCATTTCCTCTATGTGAATATGTCTGACATGTCAGCTCAGCTTCCTTCTTCAAGCCATAGCCATATCTACTTTTACATACCTGGAAAACATTCGCAAACCGAAAACTTTGCCTTTTTTGATGAGTAACAGCTTAAGGGCTTCATCTCCTTCAGCTATTATACACAGTTCTTGACTGCACTAACCTCAGTTTCCTTTATTTTCTGTCTT
>JBAMHX010000018.1:4790401-4801932 GCA_037177515.1 Pseudomugil tenellus | reverse complement strand
ATGAGTTGGTCATTTCAGAATGAACTGAAAGGTCAAAGAGAGATTACAACATTATTTTTAAGAGGAAAGAGTCTAGTAGCACATCCTGATAGGTGCCAGTTTAACAAGGGGATGCACTGGCATGCAAAGCATAATGAAGGGTCCCTGTAAAATCATACAAAGCTGTTTTTTTTAAAAAAATTCTTATATATTTACTGTTTAAAGTGGTCTCTCGTCCATAATGTCATTGTCCCATCCATCAAGTGTGAATAATCTGGTTTGGCTTTCACAGTCATTAAAATTTCAACTCAATTAAACATAAAAAATGAAGGCCATTTAAAGGATTGTGTTTTATCCTTCAAGTCAAGTCCTTAAGACATTGAGCTACAATGCTCAGAAGCACTGAATGAAGCAATAAAAAAAAACTTAGCTTTTGTTGCTTTTTCTCAAATAAAACAAGGTTATTTGAAATTAAATTATTTTTCTCAGATCTCATTATCACATAGTTATAATGCTAATTTGTGGCACATAACTATCACATATCACATACCTCATCACAGAAAACACTTAAAGCTGTAATTCTGGTTAATATGGGATTTAACTGGTTTGCCAGTCAAAAGTCTGGAAGAAAGGATATTTTCAGTAATATACTGTGACATTGGCTGCTTCAGTATGAGCCAGGATTTTTTTAAAACTGTGTAGTGGTTAATGTCAGACCTTAGCTGATTACATAGGGAATCTCCAAAACCTCAAGGGCCAGTATCCTGCAGCTGTTTCATGCTTCTCAGCAGCAATACACCTGATCCAAATGAATTGGTCATTCTCAGACTTGAGCAGAACTTGACAAGCTGGGGATATCACTTTCATTTAAATCAGATGTGTTTCAGTTGGGAAACTTTCAATACCTGCGGCACACCAGCCCTTGAGGAGCAGATTTGGAGATCCCTGAATTACATAGTAATTAATTACCTTAACCAAGTCATTTATAAAGTGTAAAGTAGCAACAAAAGGTGCATTAACTCAAAAGTTACATTTAAAAGTATTAGTCACATTAAAACAAGTTGTTTGAATGAAAGAATAACTTGGTTGTTTGGTTTGACCATCATACATGTAGTTTCATCCCTTACCATCCCCTCCAACCTCCACATTTCACAACTATTACTGTCCATCATGGGTTAAAATGGAAAGGAAAAGGATAGTGTTTAAAAGAAAATTGGGCTGCAGATAAATGTTCCACGTAGATGATGTGCAACTGATTAAGTTGGGCTCCAGCTGAAACCCATGCAGTTTCCATGGTGGGTCCACCTTGGGAATTGCAGAAAAAAAACTCATGGGGCCATTATCTGCTCCCCAACTTTAAGGCTTATGGGCCTCACACGCACTTGCTAACTGGGGTGTTGCACAAGAATGTTGCAAAGGAAAAGCTAAGATTCAATCTCACTTATTTTACTGCTGATCAAAAGGTTTATAGATAGCACCTCTTGTGCACTTTTTAAAATTATCAAAAATGCCACAGAGATGATAAAAATGTTGCCCGACCCAGATGTCCTTTCACCTCAGAGTTGTGATGCCACAACAGCCACAACTATGTTTCACACCAGGAGAAAAAAGTCCAGACTCTGCTTATTTAATAAGAAACACATTTTACAAAAGGAATAATTGAGGATACAATAAGTGGTGTTTTATTTTTTGTTTGTTTGTTTTTTTGTGCTCTGAAAACCATAATTTCAATTTCCACAATGTCTTATCAGGTGAAGTCACACAAATTGGCACTATAACTTCTTAGTTTTACATCCAAAACATGCTCTTTTTGTTTTTAAATTAGGAAAACATTGTTTGGCTAAAAGGCTATGCTAAAAAATAAAGATACAAGAAGGTATATTTTTTATCAGACATTAGATATTTTTATTTGCTTTTTTCAACATTTTCATTTTCCATATTTATTCTAAGACTCATGTAAGTTATTCACTATCAAGAGCTTTCTAAAATCACTTGTGATGTCATCATGTAAAGATCTTTTTCATCTCGTCAATGCCTAAACACCTGAGTGCATATTTTAAACTATAAGTCTTATAATTATGTTCTTCTCTTGGTCAGGTGGACAGGAAAATAGAATCTTGTTTATATGGGTCATGTGTGCTAAACCATAGTCCTCCATTAGATCCTGTATTGAATTGTACAAAGCATATGTTGTAGTGAAATCAAGTTCTAAAGGTGAATATTTGGACAAACAGGTATGCTGCCTACAGCTTTTTACTAGAATTTCATCAGAAGTACTACACAATAAATAGTAAAGCTGCCATTTCAATAACAAACATTTTTCATTAAGAAATTATACAGTCAACATCCTTCAAAGGCAAGTCTGGTTCTTAAAAGATTAACAGAAAATAAAACAGTATTTTTTTAAAGCATGCCTTGTCAACAAACATCTGCCTTAGCTCAGAACAAATTCCAGCATCAACCATTTAAAATTATTTGGTTTCTATTTGGCTCTAAACTACCAATAGGTTGGTACATAATGTGGAAGAAAGACTAGGCTACCTCTTACATTTCTCTTACAATGCTATGCTAAGCTAAATGCTAAAAGAGAAATAATTTGCATTATTTTGAAAAAAAAAAACACATTATATTATAAGATTTTTGTGACAGTCTATGCTCACACTTCCAATAAAAAGGTTTATTTAACTATTTAAAAAGGTAACATATTTTTTCAACTACGGTATTTCATGTGAGCAATTTTTCTTATTTTTAGACCTGTTTCACATGCTCTTTCTTAGAAAACCTTTATAAAGTGAATTTTGCATAATATGGGACCTTTAAGGCCAAACAGGGACAACAGGGCTAACATCTATTTTCATATGGCATCATGTTGGAGGTTTGTAGCTACTGCAAAGCTGGCATGCTGATTCACTTATCAGAGTAACTCACCACAATGGTAATTTGGCTAACCTGCCTTGTCAGTGACTGCACTGAAGTGTGTTTTTGTACTTGCTCTTGAATTGTTCTTAAATCTATTTGGCTCCCCCATGGTTGCATCTAAATCACACAATTTTACTCATAAACAGCAAATTTCTGCCAGTACTCCTTCCTGTCAGGTGCAGTTGCTTTTGACCTAGATGGTGTTTGAATGGCTCATATTTTTTAAAATAATTGTCTGCTTCTCCATAGCAGCTGCTCTGCAAGGTTTCTCCATGTTTGCAATTGGTCAGACACAGCTAACACCAGCCCATTTTACTAGCACAAACTGGTCAAGATGGGAAAATCCTTTGTTAAATTATTGAGTTCATAACCAGCTTAGTAGTATTGCTTCCAGGTTACAGAGTTATTCCAGACATATAAATCTAGAACTTCTGTCAGGTCTATAATGGAATTATATACAGTACATTTGTAATATCCACTGAAAGTATAGAATCTGAGCTAAAAGTGAATAAAAACTGTAACCACCGAATCCAGTTGAGACAAAAACAGTAGTAAAAGTAAATCCACTTGATGGCAACGTTCACAGAGAAACAAGAGATCTCACATATTCCCATACTATATTTTCCACTGTGCTCCAAACCAAGATCCATTGAGTCAGAAATAAGATAAAAATTAAGCGTCAGGTTTGGAAAAAAAAATCGTGAATTCTTTCTTTACTGTATGGCCTCTAAAACCAAAAGAAACAATACACCATCATCCCTCCAGAATCTATAGAAAGCTGATAAAAAAAAAAAAAAGCCATTCCACTACCTCCTTTGGAAGTTTCTCAATAACCTATTGACTTTAGAAAATTTCAGATTATCTTCAAATTGGAGTCTGGTAGGTAATCCAAAATGTTTTTCTGTCAATAGCTTCCATCTATAACTCTAATGTACATTTCTGCATCACAACTTTCAGACAATCTTCCTTTTCATTCAAGCCACTACATAGTGGAATTCACTGAGATGATATAAAGAGCTGCAGCTTCTTTTGTCATAAATAACAGTGATTACCTAGAAATTCAGCTACACGCAGGAGTGGTTGAAAGGGGAAAAATGCTTTATTGTTGAGGATGGTGAGAAGAAGGCTTTGGAGTCATGGCTTGATCCTTGGGAGAAGAGGAAAACACGAAGTTCAACAACGTGGTCAGAAACAGGCAATGCACAGCAGGCAGAATTCTGGTACTTAACAGGATAAATTGGAAAGGCTTGGTGGTCCAGAAACAAAGAGAAGTAAGAAAGGGTCTATCATGGGCATGGCAAAGAAAATATTCCATCTAGTAGGTTATGATCACACATTTGAAGCTTAGACGTTGGGGCATGTACTGAGTAGGGGTGTTTCTAATGGAGTCTCGCTCTAATGGATGTGTCCCATTGATGGAAACCACAGGACCAATGACAAACGAGGCCTCGCATTGTCTTGGACATGTGACTGAAGATTTGGGAGTAATTTTTCCAAATAAAATGTGTTAAAAGCTTGGAGCTCTGTAGGTTGTTGTAAATATTGTATAGGTTTAGATTATTGGAGAGTTTGGAAATTATTTGAATAGTTATCTGTATTAGTGGGAGTAGTTATAGCAGTGGTAGAAACTAGAAAGAAAGCAGTGGTCTACAAATAGCGGAAGTACTATTTGACTAGCTGTTGTGGAAATGGAGCCAGGCAAAAGAAGAAGCTATCACCTGTATAGGAATTCTTTGAAAAGACCACTCATAACAAGGTCTGTATGATATTTGCAAGTAATATATAAATGCTGTATTTTATGTTATTAGCCATGGATTCTCTCTGGGTACTCTGGCTACCCCCACCATCCAAAGACATGCATGTTAGGTTAATTGGTCATTTGAAATTGTCCTGAGGAGTGAATGTGCTTGTGACTTATTTGTACATTTTATGGATGACAATGAAAAAAATGGGCATAGTGTTACTTGGAGTGGAGCATTTCCATTTCAACTTACATTGCTGAGAATTTGGCACAAGTGGTACATACTGTACCCACGTGGAGGAGTGGGGGATTATGAATAAGAAGAAATGCCTTGTCACTGATATCGCATCTCATATGATTAAACGGCAAGGAATTTGCAGATCAGGCACTTCATGTCAATCAGAAGCAGCCAAAGATATGAGCAGATATTCATTACAAGAATACCCAACTGCAGTTAAGATGGCGGACCACGGCGGCGCCATACATCAACTCTGTCCCGGAATTGACGCAATCTCTACGCCAGAAAAAAAAAATGTCGCTTTGGCCCATTACTAGGATACGATGAATGTGTCTGCCATATTGGTCATGGCAAGATAACAGTGGATGGATGTGGCATTGAAAAAGGACTATGTTTTTATTGTTACTATTTTGCAGATGACTAGGTTTGTTGTTTTATTTTTCGTTGTCAAATATATGGTTGAATAAATTAAACAATTGCTACATAATTGCTCAATAATAACTGTAGACAGATGCTCAACGGTGTTTGTTTAGAGTACATTGATTGTATAATGAATGGAAAAATCAGTCAAAAGTAGATGTGTTTGTCCATTAGATACTAAAAATAATTATTCTTCCTATTATTATAATAATCATTATATTTCTCAGATTTAAAAGGCCTATTTAAATTAAGCAGCAAACACACTTTTCATACACCATCACACCCATGAGAGAATGTAAATAATCTTGAATCAAACATGAAGCAATTAAAATTGCTATAGTTTATAGCCTCCATATGTTTTATATTAAAGTTATTATACATACTTTATTATACATACTGATTTATTATACATACTTAGTGAACACATGTATTTTTATTTAATATGCTCAATCAAATATTAAAATATTAACATATTTAAATTATATAAATAAAACAAATAAACATACCAATTAAGGATATTTGGCTTTTTATGATGTCAGAATGTATCTATTTTGTTCCATAACCTTTATTGATAATCTTATGTTTTTAATTACACAACATCCTGCACTTCATTAAGATAATTAACCACAAAAAATTCCAAAAATGTCTGAACCATGAATGGACCAGAAAATATTCTGTCAAGAGCTTGTTCTGAGTTCTGAGAGCTTGTATGTGAACAGTCCTGTTTAGAATCCATCAGACCAGGCTACACCTAACCCATGACACCAATTACGTTTCATATACCCACCACTGTTAACTGCTTTTTCTATCAATTGTTTTTTAAGTAATTACCATTTCATGATTGCAATTAAATGTCTTATATTCATGGTCTCATTGTATTGTGAACTGCAGGCATTTTGTCTTAGTAGCTTAGTAGGGAATGGTATGTGTGGTATGTGTGGGACATGGTATCCAGGTAACCACTGCATTTTCATATGGTTAGCATTTTATTCCTATAGTCCAGTTAAAAACAACATGACTACATATCACTCCTTTTTAGTACTTTTATCAACTCACCTCCAAGCAAGTCAACAACTTTCAGGGCTGATTACAGTTTGCATATCATATTGTTCTTGGTCTGAAGGACCTGCTTCAGAACCCACTCTCACCTGGACCAATTGAGCAGCACTTTGAAGACCATGTTCTCCATTTTCTCAAGTATTTTTGATAGAATTCAGCTACTTTTGTGTGAGATGCTCCATAAATTGCAGAAAGATACCTCCCTGGAATCCCTGCTCGAAACAGCAGACTCTGTCATTGGACAGAACTCATAAGTTGATGGACTCATTTAATTTAAACAGCTCATATCGTTGTATAAATCTTAAAGGGGGGAACAGCAGCTAATGACCTTTAAATATTGGAGATGTTGTATTTGTATATAACAATAAAAAGATTTAAAATTTAAAAAGCATATTTGAGATGATATCACTTGTTAGATGATAAATAAAAGACTATTTTACTTATGTTCTTTCTCAGTCACGTCTTGCTTCCAGTAGAAGAAGAACTTCTAGTAGTTAAGTTAAGAGAAAAAGACAGTTTGGGTGGGGTTGGGTGGGATTGGATGGATGCGATGGGATGGGCATGTAGTGGTGGTTGGGGGGAGGGGGGTGTTTTTGTATGTATGAATACCTGCATGTAAGTATTCTAATATTCAGAATACTTCTAGTATTCTGTTACCCATGTCCCTACATACAATGCATAATTCATTCATTTATTTACTTTCTATACAGCTTATTCCACCCTTGACATTTCAGTTGTTCATCGCAGGGATTTTATGCATATTGCTCTATTTAAATTTAGCACAATATTTTTCATGATAAAATCAAATTTTCCCTTTCATTTAATATTTTTCCTACATTCTGTTATTTTTCGTGAAATGTGTAAACCTCTGCATTCTACATTTAGATTTCACACAGTAACTCCATTTGGTTTAACACATAATTGACTTTTAAACTTGAAGTGAACTTGGAAAAAAAATGCTTTGAAGAATTTCTGTTTCTCTTTTCAAGGTTTATTTATCTCTTTTTTCTAACCTTCTATTTAGCACATTTGTATGAAAGTAAGATCAGAACCGACGGACTGTTGTGATGCATTAAAACAGAGTAAGAGGAGGATTGATGATGAATGGCAAAAACACTCAAAAACTTGTGAACGGATGAAAGCAAAACAGTAAGATGAGTAATGTGTGCTGCAGTGTGACCTTACAGATCATACAATGTGACTTTGTTCCTGCTGTCATCCTCCCAGACAGTGTGTTTGTTTTGTGTATTTTTTTGTGTCCAGTTACATCATTACAAATTGCTGGTATTTTGAAGGAGGATTTATCTGTATCAATTAACCATTAGAAATCCGCTTGCAGAAACATTCCTCTTCCGAAATTTGCCCCCAACAAATGTAGAAAAACTTGTGCAAATGCATTTGGTTCATTCTTTGGCCGAAAAGTGCAATACAAATTTACAATTAGTGAAGCACTTTTACATTTTCGCGATGCAAATTTACATCTAGTGAAACACAATTTACAAGGTCTTCAAAACATTTTTACAAAAATATGACCCGGAAGGGATATTGTTAGGCATTAAGTTTAGAACGTAGACATAACAAAGGATAGATGCTTACTGGGCTACCATCTTGTCACAGTCAGCTCGCTCATTCATGTGTTCTAATTCAGGGTGTGGCTACCAGATCTGTATTTCTGCCAGATCCGTATGTGTGTGGACTGTGCATGCACATCGCGACGGCCATCTTGGACGCTGAAATACGGGAACACCATCTAGTCAAATCTGTTTGGTAGTCGTTTTTAGCTTATGGTGGACAACTTTTTCTGATTCTGTTACGCTTTGCAGCTTCACGATGAGGGGATTTGCCTTTTTCCAAAAAAAAAAAAAAAAATAATAAAATAAAATAAACCTTCAAGCCTTCATGGCTGATGTTGTCGCTGCCCGATCTGTATTCGCGTTGAATGCACATATACAGGATGAGGTGCGCGTAACCTGTAGAGCACCGGGGATAATGTCAGACAAAGCGGCCGCAGCGTCTGACATGATCCCAGATGCAGGTAGCGCACCAGCGGGCATGATGCCCACGGACCCGGGGACACAGTTTTTTGTATACACAAACAGTATGTTGTATTTAACATTTATGAGATAGTTTCATTGACTTTTCCTAGGCCTAATGCCATCGTAATTACCGCTGATTCATCTGCTCCTCTGATAGTAGGAATCGTGCCAGGTTGTAAAATAAACTTTGAAGTAAATCCACTTTTAAAAAGGCCGAAGTTCTGGAAGCTGTCTTCAGAAAAGTGTCGCTCGCACTTTCTGTTGTGGGTTGTTGAGCGTCGACCACTTTTCCCATAGCGTTTCTTCCTATGCCAGGGTAAACAAGTCTTCTTCTTCTGTGGTGGTAAACAGGAGTAAGCTCTTCTTTTTCTGTGATGTTGGTCTACAGAGTGAGTCTTCTCCGGCTTTGTTTATCGACTCGGTGTGCGGGGGCATGTCTGTAGACTAACTGTGCGTCGGCACGTTGGTGTCAGCCGTTTTCTGCACTTTTCTTTTTAAAGCGATAAAACTCCAAAAAGACATGGATGAAAAATAAAACTACTTCCTGGATTCTTTTATGGTATAATCAACACTTATAGAAGGTTAGAAACTCATAAAAGTTCATTTTGCCTAATATGGCCCCTTTAACATTGCAAGATAGCCACTTGTGATGGCAGCTGACGAATCCTACAAGTCGTTTCTGTCTGCTGTTATTTGCTTTGACAAAGATGTGTGACTAAGTAAAATTTTGGGATGCGAGTCACAATATGAGGGGACCTGTGAGCTTGGCAGAGGTTTACACTGATAGGAAAGTGTTTCCAAACCTTTGACTGGCAGTGTATGTAAAACATAAAAATGTTTCACTAGATGTAAATTTGTATTGCACTTTCCGGCCACCGCAATTCTTCCATGTTGTGCAAAATGGCGTTTTAGCCAGACACTTTTTATATACTATGTTTTGTATATTTGTATTACTCTTGAGGACAAAAAGTAAAATAAAACAACTGATTAACTATTAAGTTTTAATGGAAAGAGTGTCAGCAAGACATCATCCAGCAAATTAGTCTTTCATAGTTTTGTGTTTGCAGCCCATAGAGCAATCTGACTCCACTTGACAGGTTTCTTGTGTCAAAGATCTTTAACAATTTTGTAATTCAGGACACATATGGAGTGTGTAACAATGTAAGTTAATTTCACCGAAATATTTGAGTCATACACTTACTGGCCACTTAATTAGGAACACCATCTTAGAATAGGATAAGCAGGCTACTGAGTGTGAATTCAATCAAGTCTGACAGAAAATGTGTTACATTAAAATTTTTCCACATTTTCAAAATGTAGATGTCGAATAATTTATGATGCTAAATTGTAAGATGACGACTTCTTGTTTTCTTTTGGGAAGTGCTCCCGTGGACTACGGCTGTCCATCAGTGTGATTTAGAACTTATAGGTGCAGCCATGGGTATTAAACCTTTTGCACAAAGTGGTAAATAAACAGTTTAACAAATCAAAAAAGCAAAAGGACAATAGAAAAGTGTCTTGAAGATAATATTGAATGAGTCATTTCTGGCATTTAGTTTCATGGATTTGCACAATCACAATTTTTTCCATCCTCTTTAATAAGCAAAATGAAAACTTGAGTGATACAGAAAGTTGCAAATCATCACAAAGAAAATGTCATAATGGCAAGAGAATTGAAAACCTGATAATGCCACATGTATCATGTTTGATATATATACAGATTGTGAGACATTTTCCATAATCTTATGGTAAAATATCTTTTCATTCAGTCATGACATCAGATGGGAGAAATCAAGTAGCAAGAGGTGAGAGCAAGAGGAATCATACCACAGCAACATAATTTTAATAATTAAGCACACAAATTTAATTTTTGTGGCCTCAGAGGAAACTTTTTTAGACTGGTCACAGCAAATTGACCTAAAATAACAATTCAAAATTTGACTTTCTTCTTACTCTTCTCTTATTCCTACCCCTTTTGAACATCTGTTGACTACAAGCATCCTGCATGCGAAGCAGAAATGACCTATGATGGTGTCAGAATTATTTTTGCACCTTCAGCCTCAGCAAACCTTTTAGAGATCAAATAGACATGACCCTGACTGTGCATGTCTGCTCTGAGAGAGGAGGTAGGTGATGAAATTAAGAGAAAAGATTTGGTGACTTGTTTTGATGACACTCTTCCTGGGACCTTTCTTCATATGCCAATCTGCCAAATGTCATTACACGTTTCTTCCTCCCAGTTTATTTGCCAACTCTCTTATCTATCACATGAAAGGCCCAGACAACCCCCCATCAGGAGACGAACGATAATTGTCAGGGCCTTTCTTGGAAGACACAGGTAAGGGAAATGGAATGGCATTTATCCCATTAGTTTATTGGTCAAGCGGGAGAAGATGGGAGCGAGGCCATGGGCAGCTGGACACAATCAGATCGAGCCACTCTTGAAGACCACAGGAATGTAAAACACCACCTCAGCAAATGCATTTCTTTCATGAATGAGAAATGAAAAACTGCAAAAGTTCAACTCATTCCTTCATCTAATATTCATTCTGCACTATTAGATTTCATGTTCAGCAGCATATGTTAATATGTCTGCAGGGGAAAGTGGCAAAACAGCAAAGTGGGGACATAATTGAATGTTCTTATTAAGTCGCACCTGCCATTGGTAATCAGACCTCAGCCTTTACCCCTCCCGTACTTATCTTAATCAGGTTCGCCTGCTACACCTGGAACCTATATAAATGCTAATTGCTCTTTTGTAATTGTACACAATGCCAAACGTTCCCTGAACATGCTAATAATATGCAATAGTTATATGGAGCAACTGCAACCTTTGTGATCACACCGATAAATGACGTTGGTGTTGTTATAACCTTTAAGCACTTCGCTGAATCGAAGAGCAAGGATTATGTTGTCCATTTATTGTAATGGGACACTCATAAGAGAAAGTCTTTAATGGCTGTTGCACTGGTTTGACCTTTCCAGACTTTTCCCAGGACCATGTCTGTAAATGCTGCATAAATTCCTATTATGAGGAGACGTTTTTCACATTTTCTTGATGGCTTGCTTTAGTTTAATACAAGCATGCCACATATTAATGTGGATCATATTTTTTGTGCTTTATCTGTATTCTATGACC
>JBAMHX010000018.1:4759095-4772427 GCA_037177515.1 Pseudomugil tenellus | reverse complement strand
CTGAGCTAATTAAAAATTCACAGAAATTAGCCAGTGGAAAGAAATGAACAATTTGTCAGATTAAATTAATGATCAAGTCCAGTATTAAAAGCTGTTAGATAGTGGATGAGATCATTTCAAATTCCTTGTATATCACAATGTAATGATCTAAACATATTGAAAACAGGTGTTTCTAACTAAAAGAATCAGTAACTAAAGAGTAACTAAAGAGTGACTAAAAGACTAAGTCCCCAAGTCACCCCCAACTATAAGCTTTATGAAAGCTTGAATCCAAGTCTGAAACGTAGAGGCTCTGTCTCCCTATCTAGTATTAGAAATTCTAGAAACAAACCATTTAAACCATGCGTTCTAAGAGTGAAGTGCACTGCAATGAAAATACGGAAGTATAACAGCTTGTAGATCCAGTGGAGCTTGGTCATTAACAGCTTTATGAGTAAATTATCTTCAGGATTTGACACGATTTCAGTTAAAGCTGAAATTTAATAAATATTGTCCCTTGTTCTATTACGTATCTGAACCATTTTCACATTTTGCTGACAGTCTAAAAACAAAGTGCAAATACATGAACTAATTATTGTCAGAATGTTCCTACTTTACATCAGTGGAAAGGTGAAAGAGACTTGTTTTACATGTGAGTCAAAGAACAGATTCTGGTAAAAAGTAAATAAATAATTCCAATATTGCCAGCTTACAAATCCAATTGCAAAACCTTGGACTATTAAGTAATGTTTTTTGATTGTTTTTTTTATTATTTCTGAGTCAACAAGCATTTAATAACAATGCAAATATTTAAAGTTAAATGTAATCCTACTGCAACATGCACTTTGCTCTTTAGATACGGCGTCATCCAGCCATGCTTGCATTGTAACTGGCTGACATATCAGTAGATAAAACAGATTTCTGCCTTTTACTGCAACAGAGCAATATGCATAGCTTTGAAAGGTAATGAAATGTTCTGGATCTATGATGGAAACTCGTCATCATTATTTTCTGGATCCTACTTTCCTTTTGTCTGTTATTGTTATAACAAATCCGTGTTTATTCTGACAAATTGTTTCCATCATGATGAGTAAAGTCAAGCTGTTAAGATATTGCAACTGAAGGGAGCTTATGAGTCACATGTTTGGATGGCTTACTGGCTGCAGAAATAATTCAAAGCAGCCCTAAATGAAGGATAATAGCTTTCACCACTACACACATGGCTAAAGGGAAGCCAGGTCATTGTGTGATCTCTGTGTAATCCAGCTTTAGTCTCCAAATCATTTTGAGATGTAAGAGCTGAGGCTAGTTATTAGTCTGAATGGTTGTTTGGTCAGTGTCTGATAATAACTTCATTTGTACTTGCTATGATGGGATGTTTACCTGCCTGACGTGATGGATGGGGTCAAAGTCTAATTTCAATCCCCCATTCATGAAAGATCCCCATATCCTCCTGCTTTTCTCTTCTTGTACAGCAAGATTACACATTGAGGCCCCAGTGGGAGCTCAAAGGTAATGAGAATGTGAGAGAGCAGGTTCTGTCCTTCCGACAGTTTTTTATAATCTAAGGACCATTATCCTAACCACATCTACTGGTAGAAGCTCATATAATTACCAAACCACTTATTATATGTGGCATTATTTAGTGTTGATTGGCAGAAATCATTGACCATGTGTTTGTAATAAACCATGAACCTTTAACAACACAGACGGAGATGGATGGAGATGGAGGACAACAGACATTTTTTCTTCTTTTTTTTCTCAATCCTGGCACCTAATGTGTCTTCATTTATGGTTTGACCTGAGTGTTTCCACCTAAGAAGCAGTTTTCTACAACACAGTAAAGTACTGTGACATGTTACGATGAATAATTAATTATGGAGGCGATTAACTTGGCGATGGAACCTGCAGCCATATCCCTCCTCCTTGCTCTATTCTCCCACCAGTTCATCTCTATTAGGGAGCAAATGAGCTTTCAGGCTGCCGGTAAAAGTGCTGCAACACAAGAAGTGTGACGTTCTCCTGAGGGACACCTGTCAGCATGGTGTGGTCGTTAAGGGGATTGATCCCAAAACTAGACACAGATTGCCACTTTAAAAAGGAAAAGTGAGCCTTTATAAACTACTTGAAACACTGATTGAAATTTAATTCTGCCAGCCTGCGTATTAGAAATGGCCTCAGTAATGGCAGTTGGGCACTGGCAATAAAATATCCCTGATGGTAATTATAAATTCTGACCCAAAACCAAAAAAAAAAAAAAAAAGCTGAGAGAACAGACAATGCTTCCTGGTCTGGCTGCTCATTTGTCTTAATCTGAATGAACTCAGTATCCTTCATATGCCTTTAATTCTATCACTTTTTATTTGCTTTGTCATCAATACCAACAGCCCAAATGGGCTGGAGAGCAGCCAAGGAGAGCTGACACAGACAGAAAAAAACAACAAAAAAAACCCAGAAAAAGTTAAATGTTTTCAGGAAAGTGGAGAAAATCCAAACTGTAGTGGTTGTTTAGACCTTCACACTACGTCAGAGACATAAGAATCCTACCAGCACTGACCTTTGACTGTCTGAGCAATCAATCAGCCTGACCCTGTGGGTGCTCCAGCTGCATGCGGCCCAGACTGTACCCTTGATATCTGCCTAACAGTAGGCATTACATTAATCTCTTTGCTGACACTGGTTATGAGAGCATCAGACACCACGTGGGACTCGATGATTCACCTTCTAACTCCATACCTAAAATAATACCACTATTGATCATCTTTATAAGCAAATATTTTCATATTGTGGAACTGGACCTTAATTTTCTAGCGTGCATGAAGTCTTTTATATTGACCATCTAGTTTCTTTTCTTAGATAACCCTCTCACCCCATCCTTTCTAAAAAATATCCTTTTTTCCCAGTTGGGTCTAAAACTGTCTCTTACCAAAAGGACACAGACATCATTTGCTGGATATCACTGACAAATGAACTTTCAGAAAACTGTTTTTTTCTAGGTATTAACATTTTTGGAAAAAGGTTCATCTCTCACAATCGACAGATATTTAATATTTACTGCTCGAGGTGTAACAAAAAGTTGCAGCAAATCAACTTTAATCTAGATGCTGAGACGGAGAAAATCAGGAGGTTTAATCTTCCATTGTATCATGTCTTCATATTTCCAAACCAGACTAATCTGTTCAGCTGTCCTGAGCACAGCATTACTCTGCAGAGCTTTTAAACACCCAGGGAGTTTTACATTTTTAATCTGGCCCAACAGCATAATAAATAAAAATCTGCTTATTGAAACCTCAGTCTAATTAATCAATTCCAAACAACAGGAGTCTACTGTTGTCTTTTTCTGTTTCTCATAACAGCTGTTTTTTGGGCATGTTTGCAGTGGAAGGTACCACTGAGAATCTAACAGCAAAGGAACATTTCTTCAGGTGATGCCAGTAGAAGCCAAAATTAAACCATAGAGTGGATATTAATTGATTAGAAACATTAAAATTTTTCTGTTGCTTTTCCAGATTAAGACTAAAAAATGAACAGCTGCTGCTTCAAGTTCTGTATTGACACTCACTGTGGGATAAGATTATAAGTAGGACATGTAAGCTCTGAAATTATTTTAATTACTGTGGATCATTTTTACTTAATTTTAATTTCAGTTCTTCCCAAAGGTAAAGGTATAGTACTAAAGGATATATTAGTTTTAGATTCAAGTTCTTTGTAAATGTATTGTCCCCATCAAACGACCTGATCTTACTGTTTGCCTGAAAAAGATCATTTCATAGAGAGCATGAAAACAACGCTCTACAACGTTCTACTCTTTTTTAGGTCCACCTTGCTAGTAGAAGATTGCCTCTTAGCTCTTTTTGGAGATTTTGCTCCATATTTATGTGAAGAACCACACAGTATTTTATAATAATATAACAATATTTTATTTTTCATCCATGCATTTTGTAGCTTTATCACTTTAAAAAGAAGAGTGCAGCTTAGCGTTAGCAAACACTAGACCCCACTGCTCCAACACAGCACGGTGGAGAGTCCATCAGCTCCATCTGAAAATTTTAGTGCACCATATCCCCCAGGAAGTGTGCATGTCGCAGCAGCTGCGCTCTTATCAACTGACACACCCCCTGCACGCTGACACCAGACAGCGCCTCTCTGGCTGCTCAGTGAGAGCAGGGCAGATGAGCGAGAGAAGCTGGAGAAGGCAGGATGAAGCCATAGCAAGTTATTCCCAGTTCCGGGTAGAGACCACACAGCAAGAAATGAGTGGTATGGCAAAACTATAGTTTGATGCATGTTACAAAAGGAAAAGGCATCAGGAGAAAAAGGAGAACACAAGCACAACATAAAGGAGAGACAGAAACACACAACAAAGGAAAACCGCAATCTAACCATCCATACACCTGTATTTAAACTAAGAGAAAAAACATTTAAAAATAAAGAAAGTGATCTCAAGAGGTTCCGCAGGCAAACAAATAGGAATAAGAAAGAATGGCTGTTACTGACTAATCGAAAGGAGATCTTAGTGACTGTGTCATCACGCAGAGCGTACGAGGTGAAACATCCTCGCAGGAAAGTGAACATGCTCAGGCAACCCCCTCTTCTCAATAGGTCAGTTGAGGCCAGGAGAATCCCAAGATCAGGGCAGACGGCAGCCAGTCCCAAACAAGGAGCACAGCCACCCCATCCCAGAGTTGGCCCAGTATTCACCCAGGAGGCGGGACCGAGGGGTCCTGGCTAGATCCCCCTGTAGTCAGGGGGAACGGACCCTGGCGGTTCCAGGTCGGCAATCCCGGGCCCCACTGGGTGCCCAGGGTGGGCAACATGAACGCCCAGGGCCCCAAGAGCCCAAAAGCACCCCCACCCCCCCATCCCCAGGGACAGAGGAGCCAACCCACACTAGCGGAGGGGAAAGAGTCCCCTGCCCACCACCCGCACGGAACCAGTCCCCCCCCCCGGAAACCTTCCATCCATCCAAACACACACACACACCTATCCACACACAGCCTCCCCTTCATACCCTAATCTCCATATACACTCACACACAACTCTTCATACCCACATACATCCATACTCGCCCTCAGTCCCCTTACCCATAGTTTGCACACCCCCTATACATACAGACACACACACACCTGACCAACCCATCCTCCTCTCTCCGGCAGCCTTAGACGGCACCCATCCGCTACTCACACTGGCGGCGGAGGGAGACCCCTGGCCCCGCCCCCCCAAAACCACTAAGGAGGTGCCACAGTCCCTCCCCCAACCCACCACCCATGCAACTCGACAAACACAAACTTTTAAGTAGCTTAAGTAGCTAGCATCTATAAAGCAAAGCTGATTCTAATGCTCAGATGGGTTTCATTTCACATACACAAACCCTTTTATCCATTCAGATACACCATATAAAAATATCATGGCACAAATTTGACTGTTCCTACAAAAGTGGACCCGAGATAAGTACATGTAAATTTGTCATTGAAAGCACTATTCAAGTACAATGATTAGATCGCAACTGAAAAAGTTTTTAAAAAGAGATGAATATTAAAGGCATACCAAAATTTTCTATCAATATCTGCATTAAAGTATGTTATTGGAGATTATAGCAAGGGCTTTTTGATGACTAATAATAACTCTAACAAAAATGTACATATCTTTATCAAACTATTCAGCTACATCTCCTCTAACTCAAAGTGACAAAATACAAGAAATAATATAGTTTACGAAATAGGTTTGTTTATTTTGTACAACTTGTAATAAATCCTGAGGCTGTGACATCATCAAACCGCACCATCACTTGCAGCATAAGGAGCTTGTAAATGGACTCGTCCACATGTCTTTGAAATTATTTCAACGTGTCTCCAGACATAAAATTTTCTGCAACACGGACGATAAGTCTTAGTTACCTGAAATGATTTTGTTTTTGTTTATTATTTTTTAAGGGAATAGGGGTGGCGACAGGGGCTGCATTGTGGCAAGGTGGTTAGCACTGTAGCCTCACAGCCGGCAGGTTGCCGGTTCGATCCCTGGCTCGGGTGGTGGCCTGTCTGTGTGAATTTTGCATGTTCTCCTCGTGTTAGCGTGGGTTCTCTCCAGGTTCTCCAGCTTCATCCCACAGTCCAAAGACATGCACCTTGGGGATAGGCTGATTGGAGACTCTAAATTGCCTTTAGGTGTGAGTGTTTGAGTGCATGGTTGTTGGTCTATTTGTGTGGCCCTGTGATGGACTGGCAACCTGTCCAGGGTGTACCCCGCCTCTCACCCGTTGTCAACTGGGATTGACTCCAGCCCCCCCTGCGACCCCGTTCGGAATTAAGCGGTAGAAAATTGATGGATGGGGTGGAGACAGTATGTACCAATGTATATATGTATGTATATATGTATGTATATTAGTTGATAGCGATATCAGAAACTAAAAGCAGTACATTATGTATCAGTAAAAAAGCTAATATCAAACATCTCTATTTTTACTTTGTATAATTTTTTCCTGATCCCTGATTTGATGTTTTATTTCATGCCACGCCTTTAAAATATGCTCAGCTCGCACATTATTATTAAAGTTACCATTGAATATTTTTTTTAAGTTACTTGATTTATCTTCAACTTTTCTTCTAGCTTCATTTGAAAACTTTTGACTTTGACACATATGTGAAGCTCTGTTTATCATTGTGGTTCACTGAGGATAAATATGAAGTCTTGTATCACGAGCTGCAACCAGATGTAATCATTCCTTTTTGAAGAAGCCCAGAAGATCATGCTGATATTTAATCCATCCTCTGTGGCAAATCTACTTGATTTGGTAATCTGTCAGTTATCCTCTAGTCTCAGATGAACCATTTGGCACACACACAGTAACGAGGGAAGCAGGTGACCATCCTTCACATGGTGCTCACAGAACTAGTCTAAACTGGTTGTGACTTAGACGCTTTGCGTTTGTTGGCTTTGTGTTGATACAGCTAATATAATAAGTCTTTTGTTGCGTTGGCTATGAAATTATTATCTCTAATATGAACTACGTGACTTTATGAATGATGGCAATGTGTTCAGCTTGTTATGTAGCTCCACACACAAAACAAATATCCTTGTCCTCATGCAGTTGCAGATAACTGAGTGTGTTTACTTCTCTGACTGAGCGCATGGCTGAATGTGAGATCTATACTTTCTATAATTGTATGTGGGTCATTGTCTACTTGTGTCACTCACATTGTGGTGTCATAAATCTAACACTCGCACAGCCCAGTTGTTGGGATTTAGCTCACTTTTGGAGATGTAGGAAAGTCTTCACATGATGAATTTTGAGTAGCAATTTAAAGGTTATGCTTAGTATTAGACAAACAATAGATGTTCATTTCAAGGAAATTATTTTTTCTTAATGTCTTCTGAAGAGATGAAACTTGGCTGAGTGTGAGGGAGAGATGGATGCCAACAAAAGTGGATGTGGGATCTTTGTAACAGGGGCTCCTCCTACAGACTAATACAACTACACTCTGTCAGTTAATTTTAGTGCTTGAAAATATTTAGCAGTATTATTTTAAGTGATAGCTTAATGCTCTGTTAGCTGTGTTTCATGACAGTAACTGTGTAACCAACAGGCTTACTTCCAAACTAATACATGTTTTATTCTGACATATAACCTAAAAAAAATCTGTAAATTATCACACCTTGAAAGTAATGCCTTGTTGAAACATAGTTTAATTTAAAGGTCCCATATTCTGCTAATTTAATTTTCTGAAAGGGTTTTAATAGTCATATGTATCTCCATGGTGGTAAGATCCAAAAATGATTAAAGTCTGACTCACTCGCTTTCCAGGAAATGTGTGTTCATAAGCTCATGAGGGTCCCAAAGGGCAGGTTCATCTAGCTGTACAACATTTATTCATTTTCTATACCACTTTAATCCAATTCTGGGATGGGGGCTTAAAATTAAAGGTCCCATATTTTGCTATACTTGCCATTTCACAATCTTATGCACATTTATGATATTATGCATTTTGCAACATGCACCATACTATAGTTTTGCCATACCATTCATTTCTTGCTGTGAGATCTCTACCCGGAACTGGGAACGGCTTTCTATGGCTTGCTCCCAGCTTCTCTCGCTCTTCCGCCCACACTGAGCAGCCAGAGAGGTGCCGTTTGTAGTGGGTAGCGTGTGGTGTGTGTGTTGACAGAAGTGCAGAAGTACCACCATGCACATTTCCTGGGGGAGACAGTGTGCTAAAGTTTTCAGGCCGGGACAGGGGAATCTCCCCCATTCCGCATCGGAGCGGTAGTGTCAGGTGTTTGCTCTTCCTAAGCCGCACCCTTCTTTTCAAAGCAATAAAGCTACAAAATGCATGGATAAAAAATAAAACTACTTCCAAGACCACTTTAATTAACACTAATAGAAGGTTAAAAGCTCATAAAAGTCAATTTTGCATATTGTGGGATCTTTAAGGAGTAATGCTGAAATTGCAGTAACACCCGTTGAAAACAATGTTGTTGGACCTCTGATGAATTTGTTGAAAAAAAGGGACTTTTATTTGCGGTATTCAGCCTTCTTTTTCTCAGAACCATCAGTCAAAGAGACCCCAGATAAAGTTGAAATGTTCAACAAGGATTTTCCTAATGTTTACTTAAGGTTCAAGCATAAAAAGTAAGCCATTGTTGAAAATGAGAAGGGGAAAGAGAAGGGTGCAAAAACATTTTTACAGCATGAGATACACCATGCACATTAAATAAATTCCTTAAAGCAGTTAACAAACTATTAGAGACTTCGCAAAGAACTGGAAATCCCATTAAAAGTGATGAAAACTAAAGACAAAAACATATCTAAGGCTACGTTTAGATGGAAACAGTCCGAAGCAAAAACGCAAAAGTAGCTTTTCGTTCTCACTTTAATGTCAAATCAAAACAACATTGCAAAGCGCACCAGCGATGTGCTCGAATGATCTTCTCTGCTCTAAATAACTCTGTGTGATGAATGTAGTCAATTGCTGTCATGACTCTTGCATTGCATTTCCTGCGGCTAGTGTAAGTTGAAAATCTGCCATGTTGTGTACATTTTTTTTTAACTGACTTGTGATTATGACATCTTCTTTATATGACTGCAATGCACTTTTGCGTTGTAAACTGTTTAGATGGCAACAACAGGGTGGAACTCTGGTTCCATCTAAACAATATGGTCGTCTGGTAAAATGTTTTGCATTTTTGTCCCATTGCCGTTGTCGTGTAAACAGGGCCTAAGAGACATAAGGCATTACTGATGGAGCTGAGGGGATATTTTTTTTCAACTATTGGTTGTATACTACAAGCGACAGCAATCAAGCATTTTCTCCATAGGTCTCGCTTGTTGGGTAGGAATGTGAGATGGAGGCAATTTTAGACAAAAAAAAAAAGTAAAAACAACCCAGCTGCAATTTAAAGATATATAAAACAAGAAGAAAAAGGTGTTGTAGCTTGATGAGACTAAGTTTAAACTTTTTGGCTATCAAAAGGTGTGTTTCACACACGGAAAATCCACATTGATCATTAAAAGATGGTGGCATTATTGTGTAGGCTTGCTATTTCCAGACAGAACTGGGGCCCTGGTCAAAGTGAAGGGCAGTTTACAAACTTTTTTCTCAAAACCTACAGGTGTCTGCAAGAAAACTCAAGATAAGGAGGAATTTTGCCTTTCATCAAACAAATGACCCCAAGCAAACATTAAGATCAACAAAAGAACAGCTTCAGCAGACGGACATTAAAGGTTTGGAAGCGTGTGCAAAGTAAGTACTGCTTCATTTTTTGGTTAATTTTGTTTTGCACATTTAGAATATAGAGCAGATAGAAAAAAAAAAAACTACACAGTGTGTTACACCTGCACTGGGCTCTGCTACAGACACACACTCCAGCCAGAATCCTGCGAAGCCAGTCCCCCAGCCAGATCTTTAAAATAAAATATGCTTATCGAAATAAAACTGAGGAAGGAAATAATAGGACAAAGCAGAGTTTGCTGTATTTATCGAGGAGCCATAAAGCAAAGCTCACCAAGTCACATGATCCATGAGAGACAGACCTCTCTTTCAAAGCCACAAATTCTGATTTCTGACGACAGCAGCCAGCTCAAAGCGCCAACACACATCAAACGCTAGATATTGACCCCAGAAATCGCCCATTATTATTTACGTTTGGCTTAAAAGTTAAATGTTATCCCTTTAATCAATCTCTTCAAAATAGGGTGGCTGATTTTTTTTTTTTTTTAATTTACAAGATGTGTCACAAGACGTCTGTGTGAGGGGCAGTATCAGAGGATTCCAACAAACTAGCTAAATATATCAACACAGGTGCCATGCTACCCTGATCTCTGAATCCTTTGAAATGCTTGTTGCTGATGCTTTTTCATTTATTCATTCATTTATTCACTCATGTTCTATTCTTAGTCCAAGTTAGGGTTGCAGGGAAACTGAAGCCTATCGTAGCAATTACCAGGCAAGAGGCAGAGCACACCTGGACAGGTCGCCAGTCCATCAGACCTTTTTCAGTTGTAGCATGGAAAACTTTCCCATTAACAAGCTCACCAAACCAGCATTTTTCATGGTTTTAGAGAGGAAGAGGACCCAAAAGGAGAGTGAAGAGGCAGAGGACAAAAGAATACAACAATCCAGGATTTAATGGAAGCAAATAAGAAACTGACTATAAAAGACAAAAAAAGTAGAAAAAGTAACAATTATCTATGAAAAAGTATCACAAACCAAGTGGTAGAAAAACTGATGAGGAGCAGGTGAAGTGAGCAAATTCGGCCAGAAGTGATGAACTGGAAGTACAGAGAGTTTCTTGAATGTGCTTCTTTATTTTTGCTACAAAATAAAACCAAAAAGGAAAAAGAGGACTTTTAGACAACAGAAAGTAAAGAATAGCAATAAAACATAATCAAAAACCCATGAACTATCATACATAGCAGCACACTAGCTTAGCTTGATAGCAGCCTAGTCTCAATGTAAGAAATAAGGATTTTGTTTTAAGCATTGTTGCTAGGAGGATGGCATCTCTTAAGCAATTTGTTACTTAAGAGGTTTTCACATTTGATCACAAATATCACAAATTACTGAGTGTAATTAATTTAACTCCATCCACAATGAATAAGTAATGTAATAAACTAGGTTCGTCTTAATAGGAATTAGGAGCATCAGTAGCAGGCAGGTGCTGGCAATTACCCTTGATTAATTAAAAATTATCATTATGAACACCTCTGTAAAGATAGTTTTGGATGGATTATTCAGATGTATGTTGACTGCTGATGTATGGATGTGAGTTGGACGCGTAGAGCTGTTGATTAAACCAATCAGCAACCATCCATACATCCATTACCTACCACCTATTCCAGGAACAGGGTCGCGGGGGAGCTGGAGCCAATCCCAGTTGAAAATGGCAGAGAGGTCAGGTCGCCAGTCTATCACAGGGCCAACACATATATACAAGTAACCATGTACACTCAGATTTACTCCTTCGGCAATTTAAAGTCACCAATCAGCCTATCCCCAAGGTGCATGTCTTTGGACTGTGGGAGGAAGCCGGAGAACCCCGGAGAGAACCCATGCTAACACGGGGAGAACATGCAAACTCCACACAGATAGGCCACCGCCCTAGCCGGGGATCGAACCGGCAACCTGTGCTAACCACCGCACATGCACAATACATTTTCAGTGTAATCAAAGACAATTTGAATAATTTCAAATCTCTACATGGAAATCTTCCTATGTGGAGGATCAGTACCTGCAGATGGCTTTAACCATGAGGAGGAACTGATTACACACTAGATCTGAACAAACAAAGATGTCTCCTCCAGTAGTTGTAAAAAGCAGCCTGAAGCTTGCTTTGGGTTATTTGAAAATGAATCTCTCATTCATCAGACATTTGTATTCAGAAATCTGAAAAGGAGTCCAGCCTAAATAAGAGCCACAGTCCTCAACATGTTTTGTTGCTAATCCTGCAAACCCAAGATAAGGCTTCCTTCGAGGTATGTATGGTAAATTTATGCATGATCTTTCAAAATCCTCAGATATCCTAGTGTTCTCTGCTGCCTCACCTGGACAAAATGCCTGCAGAACAAGGCATAAAACAATGTTTTCTAAGCTTTCCAGTCAATTGTGGTCACGCTGCACCACCCAGCATTTTCATTTCCCTCGATTCGTCCACGATATTGCTCCCTGATCTGTATAGTAATGCAGCCTCATCTCTGTGCTTTTCATATGACTGTGTTACATGCAGGAGAAATGACGGTTCATAGCGATGAATGCGTCTCTACAGTTTACAGTTTACAAAGCATTTTACCTACTTCATTTGTGCAGAACTGATGATTCAACAAAGACATTAGAGTTAAAAAAAAACTAAACAAGAACTGTAAAGTATTTTTATCATTTGTAGAGTTGGAGCGAGAGAGAGAGAGGCCGGGAGTACCTCACAAAGGTGTCACTTCACACACAGAGTTGTTTGTCCATTCAGAGACACCGTAGTAAAAACGTGGTACAAATTTTGCAGCTACCCAAGATAAGTGGACATCATTCTAAGAGAATAAAAGCATAATAGAAAATAAAGCAAAGTGAATCGATATAATTAAAGACAGATTTTAGTTACATGTTATTTTTTTCTGTCACTGGCCTTTTGGTTTGCAGTGAGACTAATGTCTGCAGCTTTATATTCAACTGGTTTAAAGTCAAACTCTTTCATTTGGCCTTGTATGGTAAGGCTACACCAAATAATATCCTAATTGTGATGGTTTGGAATACTTCTGCATATATGGTGGAAGTATTTTTGACTCTCTCTCTCTTTAGACCGCTGTAATATACTGTATCTAACCCCTGGCCTCGAGGCTTTTCCGATAAAACTTTTGTACTCTGTAAATTCTTTGGAAAGTGTCCCTTTGGGTGATGTTTGGAGGAGAAAAAGTGACTGTAAAAAATATTGATTTCAATTGATCCGGCTACAATAAAGCCCATCAATCTTTTATATGTGACGTTATTTATTTATGTCATGTAAAGTTTAAACTTCTTCTACAGAAATAACAGCCAAGTATTTTGATTCTGAAGCTGCTTTTCAGTAGCTGGAGGTGGGAAGACATTGATACTGACCTCACTCAGCTTCTGAGAAAAATGTGCAGCACCTGAGGGGGAAACAGAGTTGAAGTGGAAACTAGAAGGATCCCTTATGAACCCAGTAACCTCTCAGCAAAGCAAGAGCTGGCATGGTGTGTAGTGACCTGAAAGTAAACTGCATGCAGGAGGGAAGATGAAGGAAAAACATATTTATCAAGGTGGATTGATGATTCTAAATTTGAGAATCTGTCAATGTGGAGATGATCAGTTGCTTGCAGGTCACAGTGGCTTCATCACCTGCAAAGCATAT
>JBAMHX010000018.1:4747022-4758995 GCA_037177515.1 Pseudomugil tenellus | reverse complement strand
TATATATATTCCTGGATAACAGCTGCACTGTATATTAATCTGTCTTTCCTGTCCTTTCCACCCCCAGCTAGTTGAGGTAGATGGCAGCCCTCCCTGAGTCGGGTTCGTCCGAAGGTTTTTCCTTCCCACTGCCACCTCATGCAGCTCAGGATGGGAGATTTTATCAAAGACAAGATTTGATGTAATCTTTTTGGTTTCCCTTACATAGGCTGTTTATTATTAATTGGCTCAAATTGATCTCTGTGAAGCACCCTGAGACTACAATATCGTAAAATGGTGCTGTACCAATAAAGCTGCATTGAGCTGAATTGAATTATCCTATTTATTTTCTCTCCATGCTTTCACATCTGAGCTTCAATCAACTGGGAAAAATAAAACTTTACAAAAAAATCCTTAATTCCATATGTATACAAAATAACATCTTGTGTTTACAACAGGCCTTTTGCTCACATGGATGGCATTTTATTGGGGTTCTGCTACGGTTAAGAGGACACACTAAATGTTTTCACACGATTCTTCTACTTACAGGTCAGTTTTAATCAAGGACTTCTTGGCTATTGAGAGAAATGATCATGGTTAATACTAAGATATTCTTTTTACAATCGGACCTCCACCTCATCAATGCAGTTTTTTTTATGACCACTAGAGGTCTGTATTGGACTTTTTTAGTCTGTATGAGCAGCCCTTCAAGATATCAGTTTAAATTCAGATTACATTTTATGGTAGATTTGTCAACAAGGCAAAAAGTGTATTTTTAAAAATACATTCAAGTATTTATTATAAAATTAAGATTTGAGGAACATGAGAGAGGGATCTAGTTTATTTTGAGGAACATGAGAGAGGGATCTAGTTTATCTTTTACTGTTTACCAAAGAATCATTAGGAACCGTCGCGAAGGGTGATTGTGGAAAAAAAAAAACCTTTTTAATAAAGGGTAACTGATAGAAAAGACAAAGATATTCCACACGGTGAAAGAACTGAATTATAAATCAATAGCAACATGTCTGATGGAGTGAATAATTTGAATAGGGAACAGAAGACAAGCGCCAAAGGAAGAGCTTTGGAAAGTTGTTCAAGAAGCCTGTAAATATACTCATGAAGACAGAGACTGAGAAGGTTCAGACTTTAGACGACCACACTAAATATTCCAGAAAATATTTACTGACTTATGGAACATATCATTAAACCTAATGCACAATAAATTAATAGGATGGATGGATGGATGGATGGATGGATGGATGGATGGATGGATGGATGGATGGATGGATGGATGATACTGTTTTTCCAGATTAAATTGTGGCACCTTCTTATTGGCTCAAGGCCTTTTGTGCAAACTGTGTGTAAGTCACTAATCTGCACTGAAGAATAATTTGCAAATGAAGTAATTCATTTATACTATTTGCTGCCATGTACAGTGTGTGTTTACTGTGGACATGCTCTCAAACACCATGTTGTTTGTGTGTTTGCCAGCAGAGGGCGCTGCCGGCCAAACGATCCAGCCTGATAGTGGCCTGATCACAGGATGCAGGTAATCCGTTCAGGACTCTGGCGGCTGTTTACAGCCTGTCTGTTCTGAACATTTATATCGTTTTTAGCCAAAAACAGTTTTTTGCGTTTCTAAATAATTTAAATTCCACTTGTGTTTATATTTTTAAAGCCTATTTGCATTATAATATTTTAATAGCCGACATGCCGCCTGCGCACGGAGACTCAGGCTCAACTCAGTGATTTACAAGCAGAACGATTTTGTCCAAACATCTGCTTATCTTTCCTCCTTATTACCACCGTGTTGCGACACAGATTATTATCACGCTTTTTATGAACCCATTTTCCTCCGGGTTGGAAGGACAAAAGCCTGGTCGGTACGCGCCATCAGCAGGCCAATAAACCATTATTAATAATTATGATCACATTTGTTAAATAAATCAGGCGGAATTAAATGTGGATCAACAGGTTTAAATAATTTTAAAAATAAACCTGTAAAATATATGAATAATTACTTATAAATAATAATTATAATAATAATAAATAGGATAATAATAGCAGCTGTTGATGAGCATGGCCTATAGAAAAAATTAACTGTGTGCCATCATAGGTACAATTTTTTCCTCTTTATTTGATGAGGGTCACGTCTATGTCTTTGTGACAAATTTGAGTTTAAGAGTTTAAAGTTTAAATTACTTGTAAATTTAAGAGATAAAAAATCAGCTTATTCATTATGTTAAATTGTAATTATGTCTTTACAGTGACGGGCCGCTTGGCAGCTCTTGATTTTGGCTGCAGATGAGCTGGAAAAAGTGCCAATCTTTTTGTCATTGATCTCCCCAAAGATCGGCCAGTAACTGCTTTATCTTTAACCTGCTGGGGGAGGGAACTAGTGAAAGGGTTGCACAAGGATTGTGTCAGCTTTGCTTCTTAAGTTATAGATATTTATTTCCCACCCAATGCTCCATACAGAGCCTTTCAGAAAGACCTTAAAACCGTATAGTAAAATGAGTGCATATAATCAGAGGAAAATATATGGATATAAGATAGAAATAGAGGACCATTTACAGAATTAGAAACGGCGTGTCTGCTGCATCATTTCAACCAGAGAGAAATACAGTCAAAATTGTGAATCACCTCGCGTTGAAAACCTTTTAAAACCCACAGTCTTCCCCCTGGTGAGCAAATGAGAAGCAAGGTGCATTTGCTGAAGCCTTTCAAATGCTAACGTGGCCATATTTCACTCTTACAACCTTCTCACATCTCCATAAAATATTACAGCACTCAGGTTGATGACTGGAGCCGGGCAAGCTTTCTCACACACTTTCACTGTAATAACGCAGTTTGTCTCAAAAACATCAGATTATCTCACACATAATAAACCCACCTGGGCTTAAAAATAAATCTAAACATCTTCTGTTGTTCAGTAATTAGACAGTGAACGTAGCCTTATGTCGGAAAAACAAATTGTGGTTATACCTTCACTGTGACATAGAAAGTGAAGTAAATAAATTAAAGCTTATTTGCAAATGTTTGTAAAAAAAATATTAAAATACAATAAAGAATCATTAAAACCTTTCTGCAAGACAAAAATAAACGAAAAAAAATCCAAACGAATTTTTACATTTTACTTCAGACAGATTTGAGCTACATGAAGCTAATTAAAATGGATCAAATTCGAGAAACAAAAACAACAAAAAACATTAAAATGTTTCTCAGTCGCTTGTTTCAATTAGTCTTTTTATTTAGCTACTCGCTGTATGCAGTAAAAGCTTTTAATCTAAGTTATTTTTGTTATTTAAAGAGTCTATTCTTTCCACAGCGTGAAACAGATCATTAAAGCAACACAGCTAAAGGTCTTAATAGAGTGCAGCTGCTGATGCCTTCATGGTCTCCTCCGACACTACAGTACCAAGAATATTAACGTTTCCCATTTTACTTTCTGTAGAAAAGTTTTAGCATTTGTATCACAAGAAGTTAAAAAAAGATAATGAGGGAAATGTAAAAATTATTATGCAAAAATATATCTTATAAAGAAATTTCACAACTCGGTTTTACTTCAATTCTTGCAACTTATAGCTGACTTGTTCCATTAATAGTTCCATTAATATGGTTTTTTTTGGAAACGTGTCTAAACGGCAATAAATCTAGTCAGTTCTTGTGAAAGTTCGTATTTCCGACAGCACTACAAGGCAGCATTTGTTCAGCGAGGACGCACGTGTCCGGCAACGGAGATGCTGTCTCCTCCAATCAGAGCTCTGTCTCACTCAGCCTTACCCAATGGGAATAGCGCGCATGCAGGTGGCCGCGCTGTTATCAGCGAGTCCCGCTTCACTCCCAGCATAAAACCAGTCAATTTATGGAAAGACGAGCCGACCCCTTAATGGTGCCCATCAAAATCACTAAAAACATCATCAGACTGTCCGACTTCCGCGAGGATTCCTGTGGCGGACGTATGCAGCCTCCTCCCAGCTGACTGCGACCAAAACAAACATACAGAGAGACATTTTGGGGGGTTTACTGGGGCTCTAAACTTCCCAGGAGAGAACAAGTTGAGTTTTTTTGGTTGAAGTTTTCTTGAGACGTCTTCTTCATCCAGGATACCCGGAAAAGGCGTCAGAAGTGGCCTGGCTCCAGTATAGCACCAGTCCGCTCTGCGCCTTCATTTACTATCAATACTTCAAATCCAGTTTTTTATCCAAGCGAGTTTGGTGGTTCATGTTCACAAATGTTAGCGGTCGGGCAGATGGAGGCTAACCGGCAGAGTGCTTTCGTCCTGGGCAGCACCCCGCTCGCGGCGTTGCACAATATGACCGAGATGAAGACGTCCCTGTTCCCGTACGCTCTGCAGCAGAGCCCGGCGGGCTTCAAGGCGCCAACGCTGTCAACCCTAAACTCCCACATAGGCGGCGGGACCCCGCACGGAATAAGTGACATCTTGGGGAGACCCATCACCACTGCCGGGCAGCTGCTGTCCGGCTTCCCCCGGATAAACGGCCTGGCAACCACCGCAGCTGCCGCCGCGGCGGGGATGTACTTCAGCCCGGCCGTGTCGCGGTATCCCAAACCGCTGGCCGAGCTGCCGGGGAGGGCGCCCATCTTCTGGCCCGGGGTGATGCAGGGTTCTCCGTGGAGGGACCCGCGGGTTCCTTGTCCGAGTAAGTTGTTAGTTTTTTTATTTTATTTCTCTGAGGTTAGAACATGTTTTTAAAGAACTTTGTCTCAATATTTTTTTTAACTATTTAAGCATTTTTTGTAAACAAATTCAGCAACAAAAACACGGGAAGCTTATCTGATAACTTATTTTTATTCCCACTTTGATTATGATAATAATAATAATAATAACAATAATAATAATATATTTATAGGGTTATTTTTGAGCTAAGTTGAACTATTGGAGCTTTTATTTTCAAATGTTTTGTGTGTGTTTTTCCTATAAGTTGCCTGAACGTCAACACATTTATGGAATTAATCTTTATGTACTATTTTATTTTTTTCCAGCTCAAGCTAACATCATGGTGGACAAAGATGGCAAGAAGAAACATTCCAGACCGACTTTTTCAGGACAGCAGATTTTTGCACTGGAAAAAACTTTCGAGCAGACAAAATACCTGGCCGGTCCAGAAAGAGCCCGCCTGGCCTACTCTTTAGGAATGACCGAGAGTCAAGTCAAGGTAAACTAATAATAATAATAATAATTAATAATAATAAAAGCCTAACTTCAGCTATATTGCAACATTTACTATGTAATTGAAATTCTCCTTCATTTATGCTAAATTAAGCGTTAAACGGGTCACCACTAAAACAATAATAATGAATTAATTAATGAATAACTGGCAGTTAATTCCTCTAATCCACCTGTTCAGTCTTGGACCTGTTGAGCATCACGTGCATTTCTTCAACAGGTTTGGTTCCAGAACAGGAGGACCAAATGGCGGAAGAGACACGCAGCAGAAATGGCCTCCGCTAAGAAGAAACACGACTCTGAGACGGAGAAAATGAAGGAGAGCTCGGATAACGAGGACGACGACGAGTACAACAAACCGTTGGACCCAAATTCTGACGACGAGAAAATCACGAGACTGTTGAAAAAGCACAAGGCCACCAACCTGGCGCTGATCAGCCCGTGCAGTAACAGCTCGGACACCTTGTGATGCCCACAGCTGGGGTGGGGGCACAAAGCAGAGGGGAACCAAAAGAAAAAAGAGATAAGAAGGGGGGTCTAACCAGGAGACCTCGCGCACTCTTTCCCGACCCAGTTTCCACCTGGTATTTTCTTTTTAGGAACATGTGACGGGGAGGGGAATGCGTAAAACCAGATGCGCAAAGACGCACAGGTTGGCGCATCAAACCGAAGCCAGACACCCACCTGCGGACACGGAGCTATAAATAAGTTCAGAACAGGACTCCCAAGTTTGGTTGAGGTGAAAGGACAAATCTCCTGAAGAAGGAAGTTGCTTTTGGAGGCGCACGTGGAGTTTTGACACATGTACATGTAAAACATTCTTTCATCCGGATCAGTGTGTGGGGCTCTCTTCATTTAAGGACACTTTTCTTCCTCTATTTCACCCCCTAAACTTATAAGATTGATCTTTTTTTCTGAGGAAAAAAAAACACATTTTTGATACCTACTTTTTCATCTCAGTAAAATATGTTTTCCAAATTTATTTCTTAGAAAAAAATTGTTTTTTTTTTAAAAAATGAGCAAATTTAGCTTTTATTTTTCTTCTTGGAGTTTTGATTGGAAGTTTTGACCCCATCACCTTTCAGACCACACTGATCCGGATCCCAGACGCATGTTTTCCTAAAAGAAGAGCAGGTGTAAACGCGGCCTGCAATGCTTCTAAAGCTCAGTTTAACCAGGGTATCCACTAAAGAGGCAACAGACACGTGTTGCTTTCACACCAGTGATTTGCGCTGTAGCCGTGAGGATGTATATATATTTTTTACTGAATAAGTTATGTTGTTTCAAGCAGCGAGAACGCGGCAGTCTTCTTCGTCTCCCCTCCTCATCCTCTCCTCACATTTACTTATGATTCCCGCAGAACATTTCTCCAGCTTTCACTGATGTCTCGCGGGCGCAAAGAAAGACGCAAAATGCTGTAAATAATTATTGTAAAAGAAAAAGAGGAGAGAAAGCAGCTTGTTTTAACAGCAGTAGCTACAATATCTTTTTGTTTTCCCGAGAGTTTTACCTCATCACGCAGCGGGATGGAAAAACTGGAACATTCTTTATGTTGACTTAAAAAAAGAGTATTATTGCTTCCGGTAATTATAGAAAGAAAAAAATAATTTGTATTATGAATAAATTATTTAACAAGCATTTGTCATATTCTGGGTTTTTATGTGTGAGCTTATAAATTAAAGAAAGTATGTGTCGCTAATTGAACTTCATTGTTTGCAAAAATGTTTTCCGAAATTCAGCCATTATGACATTTTAAACTGAAATTTTAAGCATAATTTTAGGGTTTATTAAAAAAAACACTTCACAAATTTGTTATAAATGCGGATGTATACACAGGCTATTTAAAATATTTTCTTTAATGTGGTTAATTTGTCTCCAGAAATGCATGAATTGTAAAGTTTCCAGCATAAACAATCATTTATTTGTCTGAAATATTTAAACATTTAATGTGGAGCTGCAGGGCAAAGTGCGCCCCCTGCGGCGCAGCTTCGCTACTACATCTTGACTTCATCTGCAGGGCTGAATCCAGGCTGTTAGCCAGTCAGAAAATGGCAATTTAGTTGGTAATCATTGTTTATTCGATAATCCATTGATAATGTATTGATCATACTGCTTGTGTTTTAGAAGGAAAACATTTTCAGGCAGTCAAATGGAAAACCTCTTGTACGAATAGATTAAAATAAATTCATTTAATTTTAGAGCTTTTCCTAAATAGTGTAAAAAGATTGGTTAAAATGAAATTGTTTAACAGTTGTAATTTTTTAAATAGTCTAAACTTTTTACTCCTGAATGGGATGGTTAAAGTTTCTTCCATTTAAAGAGTTTAATATTATCTATTGGAGGCCCACATCCAATTTCTTCCAGTTGAAGAGGAAATCACTGTATTCTAGTTGGTGTAATGAGATATAGATTTAACAGAACTTCTAAGACAATGGGAAAAAAAAAAACAGGACACCAGCAGTTGAGCTCTAACGGTTTTTTATTGCTTGAGAACTGCATCACCTACAGTAGAGGCCAGGCCATCCAGAAGGGGCTAGAATAAAATCTCTGCTTTTATAAGATGGAGTGAAGAAAAAACTGCAGCTTATACTCCTAAAGCAAACTCACAATGACCAGCAAGAGAAAACAAAACAAGCAAGGCTTTCTTTGTATTCCTCTTTCTGCTACAAACAAAATGACATGAACGCTGCAGGCGAAACAACTTGTGGGTGATTCAGATGAAAAACCAAAAAATTACAGAGGATCAGACCGACAACCCGAACAGTCTGAAACCTGTAGTGTTAAAAAAAAAAATGCTTAAAAAGAGAAAAAAAAAGAAACGCTTGCGCCTCCACTCGCTCCTGTACTGCTCCAGCTGTTTGCAGTGAAGGCTGCAGCGGGCTACATACACAAGGAAAACAGCAAGTCTCCCTGCTTTTCTTTAGAGTTTCTCTCATGTTCTTACATTTTATAATCAACACCTTTTTACAGACAGACTGAAGAATTTTACAACTCTTACACGAATCATATCTGTGTAGGATACTTGGCACCATAATGCAGTAACAAAATCTGAAAACAACTTTACATTTTAAAGGACACCCAAGATTATCTAAAATATCACATTCAGAACCATAATATTATAGAAATAAGTTAGAGTAAGAATAATGACATAAGAGCGTTATATAGGAAACATTTTATATATATATATATATATATATATATATATATATAATCTGCATGGTCTATGGCACTGCTTAAAACATTCTTGGATAGGCAATAAATCACCGAACAGTTTTTCTGCTGCTCTCTTCTTGAACAGACTTATCCGAAGGTCTCCGTGGCAACCTTCGCCGTCTCTTGTTTTGTCCACATGCATGTCAGCATCAACATTTTTGTAAGACTTATAAATTATCTCTTTTAAAAAGTACAGTTATATAAAAGAAAAACTCCACATATGTGTCAGGCATAGCTGTGTGTTCTGAACACAACTTAAAAAAAACAGCATCTCTTATCCATATTTATATTTATAGATTTATTTATATATAGATATATATATATATATATTTGAAATAAACTGATTTCTACTTAATCCGACAAGGACCACTAAGTTTGGTCAGAGAAGAGAACGGCACTAAAACCATTAAAGGCTCTATGTTATACTTTCAAATGTACAAATAAACCTAACAATATAGATGTACAACTTTTTTGCATTGCACTTTTTTTTCTTTAAAACATCATACATACTTCATGGAAAGTAGCGTCATACACAGAGGCATACCTAAAAATGGCCAGTACGGTGTCTATAAGTAGTATGACAGATTTCAATTAGAGTTTTGGCAATGAGGCTGCGGCATGGAAAGGGGTAGTATGTCCTGCTGTGAGGTTGTCTTTTTTTTTCTCTTCATTTTGGGGTTGCATGGCAACGGTGAGGTCAGCGATGTGCATCTTGTCTGGAGCCGGGGCCCTCGGGGTGCTCGTCCACATCGACAAATGTTTTATGGAGAGGAAAACGGCTGCGTTTTCGCGTGGATGAGGTGTGTCCGGGTGACTGCGACTGGTCAGCGCTGCTGAAAAAAAAGTTTCTCTACGTTCTTCAACGTGTGCTTGTGCAATAAGTGTGTGTTTGTGTGTGTGCAGGTTTTTGTTTTTTTTTGTCCTGTATTCTCACAGAGCCGCTTCGCTGAATATGTTTTCCCCCCTTTGGCAACACTTCCCTGTGGAAAAAAGAGAGAAAAAGAAAAAAAATTTACCTTTTTATTTCTTTATAACATAAATGAATTTAAGTTAAAGTCAAATCATCTCCGGGACATTTCAGTTTCATTTTAATACAAAACGAAGCACTAGCTTGTGTGTTAATGTCTTAAAATGACTTGCATTTTAAGCAATCTGCAGTTTTATACAGTTCTCTTCTGATCAAGTTTTATTATCAAATAAAACTTCAGACAGGTTGGGGGGGCAGCGTTTGCCCCCTCTCCCCCGAGAGAAGCATTAAAAGGTAATGAAGAATCAAGCAAATCAAATCAAACAGTGGCAAACAATGGGAAGAATTATAAGAAAGAAAAAGAATATTTACCACGAAATCACTGCACCACACAACACTTGTGCTTATTTGCATTAGGTTTACCTGCCCCCGCTGTTATTCGGAAGGACAGGAAGACAGGCTGGTGGGAGGGACAGAGACAAACCACAGTCAGAAAAATAGACAGAATTCAGGTTGCACTTTTTTTTTCTCCCAGTACTCTCAGGAAGGAGGACACCCCGCCCCCCCTTCGCCCTTGTGAGCAGCGATGGCATGCAGGTTAAACTCACATACCAGCACCCTGCAATGTTGGGCCTGTATGCTAACTACATCGGACATTTTCTAAACAGAGGCGGCAGGGATTTTAGCGGTAGTGTGTGGTTATCTGTCAGTTACTCAGGTCAGCTCACACAGGCACACACACACACACACACACACACACACACGCACACACACGCACACACAACACTGTCTTGTGCCGCATCGTGTGTCAGGACAGACTGGAATTATGGCGCCTCTGTCCGACTGCAACGGCTGAAGTTACAAAACATCATTACATCTAAACTGCTAACATAACAACATCAGAAACGTTTTAACAGGAAAAACACGTTTACATCCAGAAAAAAAGGAATATTTAGACGCATCACGTCACAACACAGCACAGCACGGGTGGACATGTGGGCAGAGCCCCTGTTGTTACCTTGTGGTCCCCCATGCAGACATTGGGCCCAATGTTATCATACACTATAGACTTGTCTTCATTTTCAGGCTGCAGAGACACAAAATCAGACAGGCTGTGATGCAGATGTGAAGGACAGATTGTGTTATTCGTCACATTAAAATGGCCGACCTGCACACGCAGGCGCGAGCAAACGCAACACGGCTGGCAGAACAGTAGTTTTCTTTACACAATCAAGTCATGTTTCATGGTGAACCGTCAGCGCAGAAACTTTATTAAACACAACATGATCAAAATAACAACATCAAACACAAAAACAAGATAAAAACGTGTGAAAAGATGAGTGTGTCTGGGTGACACACACTGGTTTCTGGTGTAAAGGCCAGTTTTTAGTTTTCTAAGTTGTTAAGTTTTATCATCTCATTTATGTTTTTTCACACATTGAGAGTCCAAGATGCTGACAGGACTGTGTGTGTGTGAGAACATTATTAGACCAAGATGACTTTAAACACGAGTAGTTGAAGCTACCGTTGGGTGATTAAATGTCCTTAACTTCACATTTCACCTGAAAGATGGAAGATTTCTGACATTTTGTCAAGTTTGTCAGGAAAACATGAAAAAGCTGAAGTGTATCATTGAAAAGAACTGTGTACGTTTACGAGATTAAAAGTTTCATCAATGTTTGCTTTGACTGCATTTATTGTTCATTGCAGTCTGAGACCTCGAACACGTGAAGGAAAAGTTCTCCAGAATGACTTTTAAAGCTCCCATTCGGATTTTTGTTCCATGTTCAGATGAAACCACGCTGCTTCAATGTAGAGGTGCAGATTCATCATCAGATGTTTTCCAGTAAAGTTCAGCTTTTCCTCCATGTTTCTCCTCCTTCACACCCATCCTTTATGCAGACTATTGCTGATGAGGCTTCGGTACAGACGTATCAACATTCGCTCCAGTTGCATTTCTCAGATCCTCTGACAGAAACTTTGATGGATTTTAAACAACATGGCTTTCTGATACTGTTCATCTGCAGCAGATTAATGATCAAACTTTGCTAACTTCTTTTATTTTGTAAGCAAAACTAAAGAAAGTTGAAAACATAAGGTTTCTCTGCAACAGGCAACAAGCTAAAGCTGTTTGCTAAGTTGCTGCTGACAGCATCGGTTCATCCTGTGAGTTAGGAGCCTTTTTATACTTGAATGATTCATAAATCAGCGTAATAGCCAAACAAACTAAGCACATTTCTCTGTAAATGGTCAGATCCAAGAACTGCACTGAAGATGAAGGAAAAGGCTGCAAATGTTTGAAGAAAATCTTTGAAAGACTGAATAATTACTGAAGTAAAATGTAAGAAGTGTTTAAAAGAAGGAAGAGGACATTTCGGAATGATGCAACTAAAAAAGAAGAAAAGTTAAACATTAAGTTTGTTGTCCTGAATTCTTCCCATATCGTCCCTCAGCAGAACCTGAACCTCAGGTTTGCTCTTAAAACATTGTTCACCTTGCACTGAAGATAGATGGAACCAGGTGTAATTCACACACACACATGCACGCACACACACATACACACACACACACACACACACACACACACACACACACACACACACACACACACACACACACACAC
>JBAMHX010000018.1:4708208-4723600 GCA_037177515.1 Pseudomugil tenellus | reverse complement strand
CCCCCCCCCCCCCCCCCCCCCCCCCCCCCCCCCCCCCCCCCCCCCCCCCCCCCCCCCCCCCCCCCCCAAAAAATCCCAGCTGCAGTTTACTTTTTTTGCAAATTATTGGGCATCTTTAATTAGAATCATTTTCTGCTTTTTTCTGCTTTTTTCTAACAAATCCCTGCAAGCAACCGGGTCCTATAACTCTTCATAACAAATGCCTTTCTGTTCTTCACTTTGCAGGTTCAAAAGATATCCCAACAAAACCAGTAGCAGTAATAATACTGTAAGGGCAGAAACAATCCGTGGCACCTGATGGACGATGATGAACAGAGCTTTTTAGTTAGCACTGAGAATGGTCTATGCCTTGTGCCACAGGTGTTACAGCAAGGAACAATTAACCAATATGGTAAGAAAAGGTCATTTCCTGGACAAAATTACACTTTGGATTCCAAGCAGCTTGAAGTAAATATACTATCACAGCTGAGTCCCAGGTGTTTGCACCAAATGGGGATCCAGATGAAGAAGATAAAGCTTTGATAATGTTCTAAATAAATTAAACTTCAGTAGATCACAGTGTGGATTTTTAGGTTTTTACCATTTTACATTTTCATATTGTTGGGTTCTGAAAAGTAAAATATTGATTCATTCATATGTTTATTGACTGAACATTCAGTGTGTCAGTGCAGTTGGTGGTGGGGGATTGCACCTGATTGATCACAGCTCTCCTACTGTTCTCCATGAACACCCCCCTCTCATCCAAAAGCCGCCATAGGAAGCCTGCAAAAGCCTCTGCTCATCCCAATGCTGCTGTCATAAGATCCACACAGCAAACACTGAGATGTGGAAAATGAGAACCCCATGCTGCCAGTTAAGGCCATATCAGAGCAGCGATCGGTCCTTCCTTCTGCCAGAAAAACCCAGGTGCATGTGCAGAATCTCTGAACAGACATCTTCCTTCAAAGCTGCTGCTCCTTAAGCACATTACAACTGGACACGGTCTCACTGATCAACACAAATGACATTACCATAATTCATGTGGCTGCAATTGGCTCTTCATTTGATACAGTCCAATTAGTCTGCAGGAGGATGGAGAAGGAAGGCAGTGGGAAAATATTAACAGGCAGCTGTCAAAGGAGGCGGCTTTGGTGGAGAAGACAGTGGGGATGTCTTCACTCCGGTGGCCGCAGAGTGACTTGGCATTGCATCTCTGCATTATGGGTCACAGGTCAGTGCTGAGTGTTTGCAGAGGGCCAGAGGTCGCAAGGCTGGGAGGTGGCTGAGGAAGGCACTGGCTTTGTGCATCAACGGAGGATAATCTCATGACTGTGGAAGGAGGAAGCGGTTGTTTAAAGGAGCTCTGTATTCCAGCTGCTCTCCTTAGAGAAGAGGTTAAAGCAATCTGTCCCACTTCAAAGACCAAACACAAGAACATTCAGGCCTTCTGTCACCAACAGATGAAGGAGATCCAGTGTGCCCAACTTTAACGCTGAAGAAACCCACACACAACACCTCAGCACTGCTCACAAAGTACTTCAGATGTCAGCAGTACAGCATGGAAAAGGAAAGTAAGAGCACTGGGGTTTAGCATTTTCAACACCCAGAAAGTGTTCGGAAAGTTGCAGAAGCAGTGTGTGAAGAACAAATCGTTGTAGACTGTAGGAGGCCAAATCCAGACCTGTTGTAGTTCAGATATTTGGTTAAAAAGATTAATCTTAAAAGGAAAGGTGTACTAGTTTCTCATGAAGTGCATTAAAACCTCTCTAGAGGTTCTCACATTACCAGCTGAAGCTCTTTGATTAAATAGGAGACATACCTTCAGTTAAGACATCTCACCTATGACACTTCTATGACTTCAGGACATCACAATGGCACCTGAATACAGCTACCCTACACATTGTCTCAATGCAACCAGTCCAGACATTTAGAGAAAATCATACAATCATGGCTTATGAAACAGTACAGGTGTATTTAACAGTTTTACATATGGCTTCTGGATTTGGATGGATTTTACTAATTAAATGCAAAACTGTGTAAAATGTGAGGTATCGTAGTTATTTTGAGGATTTGTTTACCTACTTTTATTACTTGACACAGATTAAATTATGTCCTGACAGCAAAAACCTGTAAACCTTTCCAAACCACCTCTGCAAAATCATTCCATGTGTAAAACCATCACAAAACTGTCATTCCATCAATTCAGTGATAAAAGTTTAAAGAAATGCAAGGCTGTGTGCAAAAAAAGACAGAGGATGAGTGGACAATGAGCCAAGTATTCATTCTTCATTAGCAGAGGCAGGAGAAGGGGTGACTCTGTGTCAGCAGGGGAAGCAGCACCGTCAGAATAAACCATTATTTGCTCGCTGCCACGCAAAGCAGAGCTGCCAGCAGATTTAAGCTGCTGCTGCAGACCTGGCTGGTCCAGTATGAATTGCTCAAACTCTGATCACTTTTATTCCACTCACTACCGTTCATCACGCCCGTCCTGCTTGCATGATTGCGACATCAACCCAAACGGTGCAGAAAGGGGCATACGAAGAAGGCAACAACAAATTTGACCTTCTGCCTTCCTGCCAGCTATTACACAGGGAAGCCAGTAAATCAGCAGCGACCCTCCCCATCCCACCCCACCTGATTGGACATAAGCCAGAGTTATCCACTCCTCTCTCCCTGTTGTTGGCTAATTTAATGCCTCCAAACAGTAGATTTATCATTCACACACACACAGCAGGGTGGAGGTTCAGAGTAGAGGAGAGGTGAGAGTGGACACATTATCACCCGCAAAGTTAGTGTGTGTGTGACCCACTGGTCAGCAGCTGACCCCAGTAAACCTGGCCTGTGTCCCCCCTGATAGCACACAATCTCTCACCCCTTCCCATGAACTCACCAAACGTTGTGAGAACTGACGACGAGGGTCGATGGCAGTGTGTGCATCGTAGGAGGTCTCCTAACCTGCCACGCCTTCACCGAAAAGGAGCTCGGCGAGGTAAGGGGGCGTGCGAGGTACAGATAATGTGCCCTATTTATCTTGTGCATTATAACATCTGGGAAACTTCTCTAAAAACAATAGCATGCATTGAGGGCAGCCATTCTGCCTTTACCTTCAGGAACCCACCAAAAGCATTTGTCCCCTCGGAATGGATAATGGACAGGCCACAAATCATTCAAGACAACAGGACGGAGGGGTGTATGTGTGTGTCCGTGCGTGAGAGAAAATAAATGTGTGTGTATGTTTCGTGTCGGTGTGTGTGTGCCCCTTGGTATTTAACTTCTTTGCTGGCCCATTCTGCAAAGCCCTGCAGGACAAATTGCCCTCCATGGTTGTCTTTGAGAAGCAGTGCAGCGCGTAGAGAAAGGAACAGGGCTGACACACAGGGAACAGGCCTATAAAAATTCATCACTTTGACCCCTACGACCTCCCACTACTGTGGGGCTACACACACACGCATGCACGAGCATGCACCACCCACTAGAGTTCCTCCTCAAAGCCTGGATAAACTATTCAGATTTTATCTACAGTTGTTTTGATAAAAGTTGTTTTTTTTTTTTTTACAAACAGTAAAATTTCAACAACTTAAACAAGAAAAGCGGAGCTACAGAAATCTACAAAAACCTCCCTGTTTCTTTCATTCTCTTCCTCACATATGCCCTGCTCCAGTTGTAGACACAATGGCCGAGGAAAAGCTTTTTGCACAGGAAAAGGCCACCAGATGCTTCTTTGTGACCGTGTCTCTGTGTAAAGAGGTAGCAGTAAAAGGAGGGTGGGCTCTCTCGAGGCATATTAGTCCCAGTAAGAAGAAGACATTGTCTCAGAAAAGGTTCTTGACACATTACTGCCACCTGTACAAAGAAAACCTAATGAGAGATTTAATCAGAGAAACCTCCCCTGCCACTTTTAGTCAGCACTTTGAAACCAAACGCGGCAGATGTCTGGAAGACTGTTTAACGTACCGGCTTCTCTTTACCTCCCAATCTAAGCCCATGCATTGCTTAAAATCTTCAATAGCCATTCATTTGAATGTTGTTAGCTTTAGTTGTGTCCAAATGGGCTCTTTGTTATCTAAAAAAAGCTGCTAGTAGCATTAGGGGTTTGTTTTGGTTTTTTCTTTTGACACCTTAGACTTACATGGAGCATTTATCCTGTTAATGAGAAAACAAACTCATATCCATTAAGCAATCTCTGTAGCACATTTAAATATAGCCACGAGCTGGGCAATTGATAGAGTATAAACACTTACTAACCACCTGAAAACATTGCACTCTCATTTAATTTACCTATCCTAGCGTAACTCTAAGTGGAAATCAATTAAAGGAAACAGAAGGCAAGGCAATTTGTAGTTGCTGAGTCAATTACAGAGTATCGAAGGCCGAGTCAGTGATTGCTGATTAGTGGTGGTCCAAGAAGCATACAGAGTATGTACGAGTTCATTACACCGGTATTCATTAAATTCACAAAATTAAAGTTTATTACTGTAGGTATGGCTGCATGGTGGCGAGGTGGTTAGCACTGTAGCCTCACAGCAAGCAGGTTGCCGGTTCGAGCCCAGGCGGCGGGCGGGCGGCGGCCTATCTGTGTGGAGTTTGCATATTCTCCCCGTGTTAGCGTGGGTTCTCTCCGGGTTCTCCGGCTTCCTCCCATAGTCCAAAGACATGCGCATTGGGGATAGGCTGATTGGAGACTCTATAATTGCACTTAGGAGTGAGTGTGTGTGTGTGTTTGTCTATATGTGTGGCCCTGTGATGGGCTGGCGACCTGTCCAGAGTGTACCCCGCCTCTCGCCCATTGTCAGCTGGGATTGGCTCCAATCCAGCTGGGATGCCAACAATACAAACAGGCACCTCGAGGTACATTAAATATGCTGTTACATATCACTTCCAGCAGGATGATACACCATGTCACAAAGCCCAACTCATCTCCAAGAAATGTTTCCAACTCCTTGAATCTGTGTCACTGAGGATTAAGGCTGTTCTGAAGGGAAAAAAAGGGGTCCAGCCCAACACCAACAAGAAAAAGCTAACACCGGATCTAAGAAACAATCTGTGGATAATTCTTTTCTTTTTAATCCAAAGTTATTACTTTCACTCTGTAACAAAATAAAAATATTTGCATATATGTACTCTTAATTGCCTTTTGATATGTCAAAAATGTCTTATTATAAATGTGTGGCCCAGCAGGCAAAATAAAAGAATCAGCCTGCATACAACAGAGTTTTATAGTAAAGTGATATAACAGGTCACAGAAATAGCATGCATCAAAATGACTCGTTTGACAAGGAGATGATAAAGTGTCTCCAAAATTCTAAAAATACCTATACATATTTATCAGATAGTTGATTTTGTACATTTGCATTTCAACATATATGGAGATGGACTCTGATGCACCACCATAGCATGATGGGCACTTCTCACTGTAAACATTCTTATTTTTGTCATGTCAAAAAATAAATAATTCAATAAATAAATAAATAAACAAACAAAAAATAAAATTTGATAATGTGAGATGAGGTTATGACCTGACAACTTCTGGAGTTTCTGCTCAGGGTTGATGCAAATTAAAATGAATCGATACGGCACATTAAAATGGCCCAGTTGACCAACGTTCTTCACAGTATTAAAGGTATCATAGTTTAAAAAAATACAAATAAGATTAGCAATAAAATAATAATAAAACAGCATGACTTAATCCTTATGTAATACCATACTGGCTACATTTCTGGTTGGAGCAGCTGGGACCAGTGCATGTGAGTATATTGACAGTGGAGCGACCATTACTTGAATTTTAAACACTATCAAGGTGGCTTCTGTCCTTGGCCTTTATAACTTTGTTATCTAAATTGTATAAAGCCCATGATGAGTTACAAACTCCTTGCTTGGAAAGTCTAAGCCTTTGCTGGAAGCTCTTTTTATACCCAATCTTGGAACCTGCCCCAGTCACAAATCAAATCTAGTAATTGTAGGTTCTTTCAGAAGTATTTTATACATGAAACACAAGTGTATATTCACCATGTTCTAATGCTTTGCTTCTCCAAGTGTTTTCAATTGTGCCATTGAATCAAATTTAAGATTGGTTTATATTAAAAATAATAATAATTTAGCCAATGCATTTATTTGTGTTGGTTAAATAAAGGTTCAAACACCTTAAAACATCAGATTTATTTTCATTGCACCTTAAAAAAAACTTCAGGAATTAATCTAATTGATGGTTTTGATTTGATTGATTAGTTTATTTTCCCCCCTTACTTGGTCTAATGGTGTTTTCTTCTTTTCCCTTTAAAATACAAGTGATGATACAGCATTTTTCTGGTTCTTAAGTCTAAAGAAGTGCTGTTTATTTAAACAACTTGGCCAACCAGTTTCCCAGTGTGGGTCTGTACTGTCAGGAGCAGAGTGATGTCCCTCAGAATGGGTTATTGTAACAAAGCTGTAAAGCCAGTGTTTGCACCCCTGGCTTTTAAAGTACTCTGCCCACTGACATTAAAAGTCACTAGGCTCCATTCACATCCTCACACAAATATCCCATCATATTTAAGAGGGCCTATTAAGGGCCACATTGAGAATTCATGGGCCTCCCTCTTCGTCTCCATCGTGTAATTTATTTGTGACGACCAAACTGCCGGGCCTTTTCAGAAGGAGTGGCTCCGGTTTTTGTCTTAGAGGAGGCCTGAAACAAAACCTTTCGGGCTCATTTCTCTCAAAGGGCCTCCTCTTTCGTGGGGGCAGTGAGAGCCCGGGCTGTATCCCAACATCTGTTTGTGTCCAGAGCCAGGCGGGACCGGAGCACAGCGTGCCTCGGTGGCCTCCTTCTCCTCTTCTTGGGGGTCTTTGTTCCCGATTTCATGCTATCAGAGCGGCAGCATGTTTTCCTGCGCAGAGCTGTCAGGGGCATAAAGGGTCCTGAGTGGGGTCACATCAAGAGGGATGGGCATGAAAAATTGGTAAAATGTACCACAAAGCCCACCCACAAGATGGTTGCCTAGCACCCTGTGGTGGGATGTCAAGACCCCTCCTCCTGTGCCGTACCTTCCTTTCCTCTCTCCCTGGCTGAACTACACCTCTCTCTCTCTCTCTCTCCCTTATCCTGGTGGACAAGTGAGCCATTTAGATGAAATGCTGTAAACAAATCAAAGGCTGATTCTCCAAATGAATCCATGTTCTTTGTGAGGAAGGATGATTTGGTGCCTCACCAGGTCTTTTATGGCAGACAAAAAAGAAAGCTGGTCATCTCTGAAAGCCCTCGTCTCTGACAACAAGAAAAATAAAAGCCTTTGCTTATAATATAAGGAAATATTATGATTCATATTTTTCATCCAAACCAATCATTTTTTTTGGACTTTGCTAAAAAAAGTTTGAACTAATTAAACTAGAGATTTAAGGTTTTACTTCATTTTCCTTAACGTGACTGGAAATTGGGTCAGCAAATTGTTGCCTGATTAGAATTCAATCTGTAACCGACTTGTTGTGCAGGCAGTGCAATCGTTTTTAAAGAAGACGCTTTTCTGTACAAGTATTAGCACAAAGTATGATGATCAAAATGCTGGAAATAACAATGCACATGGTGCATGTTTGTGCACAATCCCAGGAGACTACTTGGCTTATATAGGCAACCACTCCATCCTTTAGAGGGAGAGAAAAAAACTATTATTGTGCTCTGTTTTTACAAAGGCTGAGGACTGCATTAGTCAAAAATAGACTGACATCATACAAGCTGGACACTATGTACCAGGCACAAAGAGATGCCTATTCTTCAGAGTTTATGGCAAATTTCATCTGGACTAAATAATAGCATCACTGTTAGCTGCCGCTGTGCCTCCCTGTGACTTCAAAGATGGGGTCCATCCTGAATAATACAAGACTAAACAAACCTTCAGCAAAGAAAAGAGACTGTAAGACGGCAGCCAAAAGATTATTCATGATTTATATGAGGTAATACGTTGGAGTACCTATTAGATTTTATCAGTGATTGGATTTGAGATATTTATTACAGTGTGCATGAAGCTAAACAACATCATGGGCACTGTAGCATTGAATAGTGCATGTATATATTAAATCTGTATTTTCTTAAAGATAAACTACAAATTATTTCATCATCTTGTTTTCTTCCAGCTTCTTGACAGCTATTCATGGTTACAAATGTGTCAACAAACTATTTTTTACAGGTGATTTTCTCTTTTTGAACATAAATAAATAAATGTTGGTTTTCAGTTTTTTAGAATCTCAGTATAATCTGTTTCCCTTATCATAGATTGATAACAAAACATTAATTTGAGTTAAATAGAACAATGAAAAAGTGTCTTATAAATTGTGATAACTCTTTCTTATTGTTTATTTTTTCAAATTAAAGACTTAAATTATCTGCCCAATTCAGGAATCTCAAATTCCAGTCCCGAAGGGCCACAATCCTGCAGGTTTCAGTTGTGTCCCTGCTTCAACACAACTGATCTTTATCAAATGGTCACTGTGCAACAAACTCTGTCATCTGTTTACTGTGAATCAGGTTGGAGCAGGGAAACATCTAAAATCTGCAGGAAGTAAAGACTGAGGACCAGAGTTTGACATTTTTGTCCTAACAAAGCATTAGATGAAGCTCTGGAAGGGTTTTGATTACAGCGTTTTAGCATGGAAAGAAAAATTAAAATAAATCACGATTCTTGCTCTGTTTTTATTCTTTTTTTTATTTTTATTTCAACATCTGTAATGACTTTTATGTTTTTATGTAAAGCACTTTGGATTGTTGTGTACATGAAAAGGTACTATGCAAATAAACTTGCTTTGCCTTAACAAACTTATTGTAATAAGACATATATTGCAATGAGTATTTGTTTCACATGGATATTTCCCACTTTGATCAAGAAAGACTTTAATATCTAATGAATAAAAACCGCCCAATTTAAAATGCATCACAACACCCACGCTTTTGAATACAGTTTGAGCTTGTCCACTTATCAGATTTAGCTTGGAGTAAAATGAGACCCCTCCTCAACAGCTCCAGCTGGACTTGAAGGCTAACTCGGGTTACATCCCTGACCGGGACTAACCCCAGGGACCTACGAGGCAAGGTTCCCTCCCAGACCCTGCTGGTGCCAGGCTCTGCGCTCATCTTTGGCTTGGCTTGTCACACCACCCCAACGTTGGCATGGTGTTCATAGTTGCCAGTCACAGTACACAACCCCACCTCCCCCCCTACCCCCACCCCAACTAGCTCCTCCAAGTACACAATGGCAATACCATGACTGGCGCCGGGCTCAAACGGCCTGTTGTTAATGAGCAGGACCAACAGAAGCCACTGCTTGTTCTTCATTTGCCAGCGTTTTAATTATATGGACAGCGCTCCCATCAAAGCTGCATCGCTCAAGTTACACCCTCATTGCTGAACTCTTTCTTTCCTCTGTGTCTCCAGAGCTGTATTCATTAGCATAGAAAGCAAACAGAGAGGAGAGAGAGAGAGAACAGCCACTGTTGTCTAGTGGGAATAATCTCCCTCTATTTCCAGATGGGTTATCAGTGATATAATGGGCCCTCATTGTGATAGATTGGACTCTTCTAGCCAGATAAAATGTCTTTATTGTATTGTGAGGAAATATCACCGCAGCAGTCACCTGCCAGGCCATAAACAGGGCGTGGGTCAAACAAGTAGGTGATAATAACAGTGTTTCCACTTGCATGGTGTAGTAAACGAATCAGGTTTTACAGCTATGAGACAATTAGGACAATGTTTGGTGGGGTGTGTTTTACAGAAAAGTATATTGATTTAGTAGGCCAGTCACACTATATAAAAGGAATGTCAATACAGTTTGATCTAGCAATAAAAACAGTCAAATAGAAAACACTTCTGCAGTAAGCTGCTAACTACACTGTCCTGAATGATTAAGATAAAAAAAGATGTTGGTTCTTTGAATAAACTTATTTTTTTCAGTCAAACCATGTGAAAGGTGTGTGTACCTAATGCATGTGTGTACATAAAGTGTATTTGGGAAGCTAAGGGCAACCAGGGAGGGTCACAGTCCCTGGTGTCAGGGGTTCCAAGAGAACAGAGGCCCAATCAGTGCTGCCCCACTGGTTAACGGATGGATGGCCCCCAAAATTAATTAGCCTGACTAATGTAGTGTACACTTAATTACACCGGCCGCCTTTTGATTTATAGCTGGCCAGAACGACACATGCAAGTCAAAGTCGGGCTAAAAGGGGGAGTGGGGGATGTTTCAGCTTTACTGGTGCAAATTATTTACCAAGACTACATTCAGCAGCCAGGACAATGACCACCAACTACCTGATGAACTGCTGGTTTTAACTGCAGGTAACACACAGGTTTTAGTTCTCTTCTTTGTAAAGATGTTTATTTAGATTTGTAGTAAGGTTCCTTATTATAAATAGGTGGAAAATCTTATTCTTGAGTGAAACGCTGCTCATACGAGCTGCAAAAAGAAAACATTTATCTACATTTATGTAATGCTTCCTTATTGCATGTGTGTGTGTGTGTGTGTGTGTGTGTGTGTGTGTGTGCACTGAGCACTCCACGGTGAGGAAAAATGAATGATCCATCATGCTGGACTGTCATTACAAGGCATTTTACAGCATTCATTTAGAACAGGGACAGTCTCAGGCCCCACCTTTAATTTCATGCTGCTCAAGCGAGAGAAAGGACACAGGACAAAGGAAGGGAGATTGATGCCCTTTTGGGTCCACCTCCAACACCCCCCACCTCTTTCTCCATGCATCTCCTGCTGCTGCAGACAGGGGGTGCTAATCTGTTCGGTGAGAGGCCAGCGTGTCCAATGAAATTTGCCCGTGTAGCAGCGGATAAGCCTCAATTAAAACAGCCCCACAGCATGTCTGGGCAACAGTAGATCAAGTCAGCAATTAACCCTCCAGCTGGCCTCTATCAATCCTTAAATTGGAGCAAGCCGGCCAGCGGCACACAATCTCTGCAGATATTAAATTTACATTCTATTAAGTTTAATTAGGAGGGATTTTAAATATACTGGGAGTTCAGGCACAGAGCCCCGAGTCTGTCATCCACACTGCTGATTCATGGCCACCTCGGCAAACACACACACACACACACCTTATAATCTCTCTCCATCGCTTTATATTTTCTTTTTAAAATCTTCAACTTGCGATTAAGACAGAAAATGATTTTTCTATTTTTTTCCTCATATTTTTCTCTTTAAATGTATAAATATGTTATGTGTTGCCGCTCCCTGACACAGATCACAACCTTGGAGCAGAATGACCCTCAGACTGAGCGAGAGAGATTTAAAGGGGAGTTAAATGATGATAAATCATTCAAACAATCCCTCCAGTCAGCTTTTCTATCCAACACTCACCCAATAACATATCCATATCTAAGATCTTTTTCCCATCGCAAGGATGTCTCTGATCTATAGCTGCAGTCATAATCGTTAACTTTACATATTTCAGTGCAAGTATCAGTGTGGATAACAAATGTCAAAATCAAGATATAAGTGTAATATATAAATAAATAGGTAAATAAATATTTGAATTTAGTCAAACTAGTATCCCTCATGGCCCTGTGATGGACCAGTGACCTGTCCATGGTGTACCCCGCCTCTCGCACAGTGATTGCTGGGACAAGCTTCAGCTGAATTGGATTAAGTGGTATGGTAAATGGATGGATAGTATTACTCATGATTAATAAGAAAGAAATCCCACTTGCACCAGATCAATGTTTGGAGCAACTCATTATCCACAGAGAGTGGACAATATGGAGACTTTGATTATTTTATGAGCTGTCTGAATGCATGGTGGGATTTGTGTGTCAACAATGAAATGAAAAGTATTGAAGGGATGCAAATTAACTAAATATGGACCACAAGGAATTATGCCATTGATACAAAGGCAGACTATCAAAAACCTGACACAGAAATGCATTTAGCTGTTTGTTTAGCTTATTTTCACTCTTTTCCTAATTAGTAATGCTATTGGTAGTTGACAGATTGATACCTTTGTTTATCTTTAAATAAACAAGATAAAACATCCAGCTGATAACACAGTCTTCTATTCTCAACATACTGAGTGGTCAGCAAGGATTCATAAGAGAGAGGGATTTCTGACACAGTCCTAAATTTCTTTATTACTTTTTAAAATATGTTGACAAGCTTTTCACTTTAACGGAGATTTCCGGGGATGGGAGCCCTCACGCTGAATCTCCTGTCCGTCAATACAGGGAGGGAAAGTGCATGCTTGTTAAAAGGACCTGGGACAGTCTGCACTTTTTAAATGGAGATATTATGAATTACTATTACAACTATTAAAGTTTTATACAGAGAGAGAGTTTTAAAAAAAACGGTTAAAAGTGGATTTTCTTCATGTACGGCCATTTTTGTCTTTTAATATACACAAAACTGTAAAATATTTTATTAATTTTCACTTAAATTAAGATTTTATTATTTTATGTAATATTATGTGAAGGCTAAACATGAATTATTTTCCTCCTACTGGTAACAAGTCAACAGGAATTTTATTAGAAACATTGATTTGCATGAATATTTGCACACATTTGGGGGGTGTTCAGTTTCCTCCATCAAAATACAGAAATGTTGAGATTCTCATCCTGCTTTTTCTGCATTACAGCAGGGAAACACACCTGATCCCTGAAATATATCTCATTAAATATTGTTCCATCTGTGTTTAGAACTTTTTACCTTTTAACAATCAGTAACTATTATAGTTGAAAATGGATCAAACAAGGAATCAAATTTTTTTCATATGTGTTTGCTTGCATCAACTACAAAAACAAATTCCTTTAAAAAATTGAGTAATGCAGAGATCATAAGCGTACATGGACATTGGTTAAAAACGATTGTAAATCAAGTAAGTGTATCACAGTATTTTAGATTAAATTTACAAATTTCATCCTTTGTGGTTTTCTGTTTTATCAGCACCGATGCAGAGCATGATCAAGCTCAAGCAATGATAAGACCCATGGGAGAGGAAAGAGGAGGCTGGTGGGGCCTGGACCACCTCCAGGCTGCTCAGCGCCAGCATTAGTCTCCACGTGGCTGTGTCTTTTGTCTGCCAGTCAAAGGGACTCTGAATGGGGGTCAATTGAAACCAATTCCCTCTGTCGGACACAATTAATGGGGTTGCCCGGGCTGGGCAGAAGGGGGGTGGGCCGCAGGTCTGTGGTTACTGATCCTGCCGCATAAGCATGCCAGGAATTTGCCACCTGGAATTTGCGTTCTGACAATAACAAATCCACTTCTTTTTCCAGGCACACACATGAACACCTCTTTAAATACTCCTGTTCCAGTGGCTGTCCACATTCTGGTCACCTAGCCAAAGAAGAAGAGAAGTGGTGTAGCGTGCAGCTGTACAGAAATGTACTAAAGTACTTTCTGATCCAGTGACTGTCACAGTGAGGCTTTAGGAGCTGGAATTTCCTCCACCCAAGTGAAAAATGCATTGCAGGTATTCCGCTTAATTCCTCCAATTAACATGGAAAAGAATCAGTTAATCTAAGCGTTTTTTTGGGGGGAGTTTTTCAATTAGTTGAAATGGAAATAAGCAGCAAAAAATAAAAGAGAGAGAGAGACTCAGACTCAGTGAGAAAGAGGCCAACCTCCCTGTGTCGGAATCAATCTGTGGATAAGTATGGACGATCGATCCACCAGCAGCCCATCTACAGTTAAGCACTTCAGTAGATGTGCACTAATTGTGCTGTTGACATTAATTGTCATTAAAAGAGCTGAAAACGGCCTCCCAGCTGTGAGTTACATCCTGCGACGAGGTTTTAGCCCATTTGTTTATCAGTGACATCGTGGCTGTCGGTCTGCTGACGCACAGGTCGCTGTGTGTGTGTGTGTGTTGGGGGCAGTTATAAACACAGTGGATGACATCACCAGCCGTTTTGTTAACATTAACAGTTAGCATGTCGACAAAGCTTTACAAAAATAAAAACGTCAATGTGTGTTGTCTGTGTGTGATTTTTGCCTCAGTTCAGAGCTCTAACGTCCTAAAGAGAACTCTTATGCACCCCCCTCACCCAAATGACTGGTGCCATACTGATTGCTGGATGGGAATGAGTAAGGTGCATAAGAAAGGAAAGGGGGGGGGGGGGGGGCAGAGATGGACACACACTGATGCAGGCCTAACACATCCCTGGAAAAGGGGTCGTGACCCTCACTGCAGTCAAACAGGATTTCAGAGAGGTGGAGACAACAGTGATAGCTTACCTACCACAGAGCGCAAGCACCACAAGGATAAACACAGATAGCCTCCGAATCTTCTCATCTGACTATGTTTTACTGGCTGATTTCTTCTTCGCTTAATGCATCCATAATCTATAAAAATGTAGTTTCCTTCAGCGAGCAGAACATAGCGTCTATTATACCAGCAGCTCAGATAATACATAAAACACTCCATTTATTGAAACACTATCAATGTGGCAACCAAAATGCATGCCAGGTGACATATAATTACACAATCTGACTTCTGAATAGCCTTAGTGTTTGCACATCTGCTGCTGCCGACTCTGAACTTGCATTTATTATCTCCAAAGCAACGCATGTTCATATGACCAGCGGGGTCAATGTGATCCAATTACAATGCCAAAATCCAATGTACTGCACAAACTTTGAGGCAATTAATCAATGCCCCTGATAGATTGCTGAGTAAAAACATGTGATGTCCATCCCACTTAGCTGGTCCCTTCTGAAGGAGTTGACGATTTAGTTCTTCCTCTAGCGGCCGGATAAAGGGCTGCCACACAGAGTGAAGTGCTTCCTAAGTCATTTCAGCCTTAGAGATCTGCATTCAAAGAGCTTTCCCTCCTCTTCCCTCTCCCCTGAATGAGGCCACAGTTGAAACCAACAATGCCCACACCTTGAGCAGACCCACTGATTCGAGGACCACTGTGCCGGAAAGGATTGGGCAACAAGTGTCTCGCCTACTCTGTTATAGGACATTACTGTCTGCAGTGGGCTTTTATGACTTGTTATGCCACTAACACCTCCCGCCCCACCACCTCATCCATCCCCTCCTCAACTCCCCCTCATCTTCTCATGGACAATGCTGAATGACCGCACTGCCTTAGCTCTCCCTGGCCTCATTTGCACCAAGAGGAGGAGGAGAAAGAGGAAGAAAGAGCAAAGGGAGGGAGCTGTAGAGGAAAAGAAAGAGCAGTAAATGGCACCATAACATAACAATGCATTTGGAGGCTCAGTTGGCAAACACAGCTGGTGCAGCAGCAGTGGAGCGTTTAGTGACTCATAACTCCAAGGAGACAGTGGACCACTAAAACCACTTTTACTATATTACTGTTGCTGTCTAACGCACACAAACACACAGTTTATATTGCTATGAATTCTGCAGAACTTAATCGTGTTTATATTTGACTATTAGCTCAGCTTTGAGCTAAGATCTACTTTTACTCCATCCATTGCTAAACAATT
>JBAMHX010000018.1:4696815-4708108 GCA_037177515.1 Pseudomugil tenellus | reverse complement strand
TTAATCGTGTTTATATTTGACTATTAGCTCAGCTTTGAGCTAAGATCTACTTTTACTCCATCCATTGCTAAACAATTAGAATAAAAAAGGAATCGTGCTCACCTCGATAACTTCCTTTGAGTCCAACCTGAAGTTAAAGTCCCCAAAGACGAAATACGGCAGCTTTTCATACCGCTGGTCAGTGATCCTGCAAAAGAAGCCAAGCAACAATGATCCAGAGTTATCAGCAGAAAATCAATCTTTTAAATATCAACCATCATCAGGAGATGTGAAAAACTTTTTTATCTTCCCTGACCTGCAGGCATTGAGTTCACGAGGGATACAGCACCACCTGGTGGTCTGAACAATCTGATAAAGGGGCGTTTTTGAAGCCAAGATTTCTGACATTTTATAAAGATTTAGTAGACCTTGTGCATTAATGGCAACATTAATAATTAAACAGAAAACAGATATAAAATGGCTGCTATGAGCGTTTTATGCAGGTTTAAAAGTGAAGGAACTTTGAAATGTCAACATTATTTCCAAATGGCAAATAAGGACTGAGATTAAATCCCACGTCACTGTAATTAGCATCAGGAAAATGAGTCCAAATCAAATGACTGATGCAGGCCAGGGATCATCTTCTCCAGCACTCATGTCATCTCACCGGCACGCTAATTCCATCCTCTGGGACTCGCCTGCGGTACATTTCCCAGACATGCCAGCGGTTCGAGTCAACATGCAGTTAGTTCCAACTATCAATTCTCAGCTGACACCACAATTAAATCAATAACTCTTGATAACTTCATTTGAAAGACAGAAAATTCACTTTACGGGACTGATCAAAGGAAGAAGTAACGAGTCCCGACTCGGTTCGTTTCTACAGCACAGAAAAGTTGAAGCTCAAAATGCATCATCGGTTTGGTGGCGGGCTTATTTTCCCCTGATTTTAATAAAACTAAATCTGGAGTCAGGCATTCAGATCTTTATTTGACTCCATCTAAAGCACATTCGGTCAAAGGTGAACTCTGATCATCTTATGGATGCTGTTGCTCCATCCAGCTCATGCTAATATTTCAATGGACTACATATACGGCAGTCTTTAACCTGTAAGTATAGATCCTCTCTGTCTCTACCATGGACTGATTCCAAATCTCTACAAGTTCAACACAGCATCAACATCCAAGTGCTTAATAAAAAAATAGAAAAAATGCACCTAAGCGACATATAATGAACTCTTATGCCTCATCACCTACTTAAAAGCGACTCTTGTACAGAGCAGAGACTGGAAATTAAGGTAGATGTAGCGCTGGCTCTTGTATAATTAATGCTTCAGGATGCTTGGCTCGCTATCTCCACTAATCGTGTGGATAAATCTAACTATGGACTTCCCAGGCAAAGATAACAATATATTTATGAGGCTGTAAAGAGAGAAAGAGCTTTTCTCAGTCTGGGCCGACTGTCGTAAAGCACAACTGCTGCTATTTTGCAGGCGGGAACACAGCTATTATGTGAAATGGAGAGGTTGTCATATGACATTCCCTTTTATTAAAAGTTTTTATTAGATCACATTTAGGTCCCATTCTTTTAAAAATGGATCAATATGAAAATGGGAACTCTATAATATTCTTTTTATTTATTTTCCTACAGTTTAAATCACATTAAATCAATCTTTGGTGCAAATTTGGCTACATCTAAATTTTTCCCCAAGTGATACATGTAAATCAAAATCTAAAATGTTTGAGAAAATATGTAAAAGGTTTTGTCAACATCTAACTTTTTTCTGGAAAATTGGTTTTATGGATTAACAGATTTACACTGATTCTACATCTAGGCATTTTACAACTAGCTTTGTTGGTTTAAATTGCAAATGGTTTCATCACACAAAGTCCACGTTGTCCTGAGTGATTTCCTCACTGTGGTGCAGCTTTCATCTCACTATGCAATGATGTCAATTAAGTGGAGGTAGGAGGAGTTGGATGGGGATAGGCTCACTAAGTCCAATCCCACAAGACCTGAATTCCATGTTTTCCATGTACACTTCACTCTCAGGAAAGCAATATTTTTTTAAAAAATTGTTTTAGTTTTTGGAAATTCATTCAATATTGAATGTTGGTTAATCAAATCAGAATCAGTAAAACTTAATTATCTGTTATTAATAAAAGAAACCTACTTTAAGTGGGGCTCACAAGTTCCAGACAATTAAATCCAACAACAGCGGTAAACTAAGGATCTACTATAGAAACATTCTTATTAACATGAGGTAAAAAGTGACAATGCAAAAACTAAACAAAGGATTAACCAGGAATATTTTTAGTAATAACTGTAGTTACATGGAGGACCGCAGAAGTAGTGGAAGCAGAAAAAAACAGCTGCATTAGTCTGCTGACCAGCAAACGTTTTTTATCTTTTGTGTTGTCCTTCGCCTTATTTGCATAGAAAAACTGGATCTTTTGGAAAGTGGTCTGTGTGGACAAATGCTGTCTGAGTAAAACAAAAATGAGTATTTTTGATGTATTTTTCATCACAGCAAATATTAAAACATTGACGTGAATGTGCTCATCATCAATTCAAAGAAACATCCATTTAATTACTATGAAGTCTTCATTGTTGAAAAGGTGACTGGTTAGTTTGGGCAGCATCTTCTGTTATATGCTACGTGTCCAGCAAATAGCATATAACATCACTGTTCGGGTACTTTATATTTGGCTTAAATCTGTATCGTCTTCCTTTTCCTGTTCTTTGGTTTGTTCCTTTGGTTGCTGCAAAGTCAGCTATAAAATTCGATGCTACCTCTGTGATTTCCAGAGGTGTCCCTCCATTTTCTGTGTCCAGTCACAGATAGCTTAGCCTCTTAAAAACGGACCAAATTACAAGCTCAACCAATGCATGATATGGATGAAACCGTCCTCCATCTATACACCTATAGAGTGATCATGACAGTTACTGTTGGGAAATATTTTTAACAGATAATCATCTTGATTATAATAAAAAACATGAATACTGTTTTGACAATTTTCCAAGAACATCTATAGTTGTGACATGCCTACTAAGGATGTTGTGTCATTTAATCATTTCTAACTATAGATTGTCACACTACAGCATGACAAATTTGTAAAAACGTACCTACATTTCTATTTTATGGTAAGACTGGGATCAGTACCATTACAGGTAATATAGGATCCACCTAAAATCAAAAAGGTTTATCTTTACACACAGGCTCATTTACAGCTCCAGACCACTCCAGCAGGTCTTGGTTTGGGGTTGCAAACACATTACATGACACCATTCTTATATCACTAGTCGTTGTTAAACAGACTATGCCTGTGTACGATTCTACGTAATCTTGAACTGGGATTGATGTTATTAATGACCTGCACTTTGGTTCGAAGAGATTTATCTTTACAGTCTACAGCAGTTCTTATAATTGTTGGAAGTAATACGTCCCCTGGGCTAAAAGAGTATTGTACTACCAAAAGTGAACAAAATTAATGGTTTGAACAAATCTTAATCAGAAAAAGACTGGAAAATAGACAAGTCCTATGCAAATGGAAGCGACGGCTAGAAATATATCCCCCAAACGCCCCCAATCCTTGAATAGATGCAATACAATAATATAAAGATGCACATGTTCCGTCACAAAGCTCCAATTTTAAACCAACCCGGCATGGCATCAGGACGGGAAGCATCCTGAGGTCATGACCTTTTATTTGCACTTGATTTGAGGTCAATGTGGGAAATAGTTCCAGAGATTTATCCAAAAATCTGATTTTTTAAATAAAGCGCCACCTGGTGGGAACACCATAAATCAGATAATTGTGAACTTGGATAAAGATTGTCCTCTTGGGGACCTAAACAGGTATACTAAGTATCAAAATCCAATTTAAATCTAAATCTAAATACTTCCAGAGATATAGCTATAAAAATTATTTTCCGCGCATAAAGCGCCACCTGGTGAGGAAATCTATAAATCCCAAAAATGCTGAAATTTGATGCAGGTCGTCCTCTTGGGGACCTAAAGGGGTACACAGAGTATCTAATTCCAATCTTCAAAACTGTTTGAGTTATCGCGCTCACACGAAGGATATCTGGTGGTAGTGGCGGCGGACGTGATGAAACCATTATATCCCCGACACTCCACGTTCTGGGATATAATGAAATGCAAAAAAAGAAGAGGGCTGTCACTCACATATAACCAGATGAATGAAGTGAGAAAAGTAAGATAAGAAGTATAGTAGTGTTTTTCCCAAACCCAAAGCCTTTCTCCTGCTAACAGCCATGTCTAATACCCACAGCCCAGCCGTTTTTGTCTGTGGCACCAAGGTATCAGCCACAGGTCAGAAGGTAACGCTCTGTTTACACGATCATTTCCTAAAGCACTCGTGGTGACCTGCTGGTGTGAAAGTTGACTTTTTTTCATGGCCTTTGTGAAGTAACGAAGAATTGCAACATTAGCTACAGCTACTGGGCGTGAAAGAGGCCTGTGGGTGGGGGGTCCAGAGCTTTTAGGAAGAGGAGGAGGAGGGAGGAGCTTCTTTTGCTGACCCTCACCCTGGGCGGGGGTCCCCATTAGCCTCGTCATCACAGTTCACTCAGGCAAACTGTAACAGTGTCAGTGACATTCTCCCACAAAGACACACTCTTTTACACAGTCTATAAACATGCTTTCTCCTGGCCAATTCATTGCGCAGTGACACCCCTGAAAGAGCCTCTTCACATGGGACATTCTCACTGGGATTTGGGCTGTGGCCTTCTTCTGGTATTGCAAGGGGGGCCCACACAACGACAGGGGTCAGACGCTAATTTATTACACGGTCCGGGACTCTGCTCCCAGGCTCCTTAAACCACCAACACAAAGCACCCGGTGGACATTCTGCCGTTTCCGATTCAGCTACGTCCCACAGGCAAACAAGCCGTCATGGAAATGAACAAACATGTTCACATATTCAAGCACATTGTCAGTATCTCAACCACGGCAACAACATTAATATATATATATGTATGTTGTTCTTAACACCAGCCTCAACTGCTCACTGACTGCTCATCAGATCATATGCTGTGAATGACAGCTAAACTGAGTCATGACATTCTGTCGATGTGGGATTATGAGGGTGCAACCGGAGGCCATGACATGACTACACTGATAAGCCGACTGCCCATAAACTGACCAGTCAGATTCAACTTTGCTGAGCATCATCATCCATTGTAAGTAAACGTCACGAAATTGGGAGAATGTTAACACTGAAGAGTCTGCTGGTGACGCCGCTTTGAATAGGCTAAAAGTGGCCCTGGATGGGACCTTTGACATTGCAGGACAAGCTTACCACCATCCCACTGTTAACCATCCATCTCCCTAGAAACGGCAACCCCAATCAGAACAGCGTGCAGAAAAGATACGCCGTCGAGGGGTGTGAAAGTGATACAGCGGTCACTCAGAGGTTAGAAAGAAGTGATTGGGCCAGTAGGTCTGTAATAAAAGGGAGATTTAGCCCACAGAGCTCACCTTAATTAAATAAAAAAAGAAATGGGTAAATGGTTTAACATGAAAGTTTGAAAAAAAGAGAAAATATTATATATTGTTTGATATTTGAACTCCTTATTGAACTTTAAATATAAATATAAATAAAACTATTTTAAACCATTTATAAGGATTTTAGTTAACTGTAAAATGTCAATAAATCCAGAAGCAGGGTATGGAAATGATAGCTTACATCAGTGCAAAATTAGCATGTGTTACAAAAAAGCTAACTTATACTCAGGAAATATCTAAACAGAAATATATATTTGTCTTAATACTTTTAGAAATGCACTGTGATTTTGTTTTACAAATTTTGGGTTAAATTTTTGATGCAAGAATAAAAGTAGAAGAAATATCAGTTGTGAAATGGTCATTAACATAAGAGATCAGTTTAATATTTTGTCTGATAGATATTTGACTGCTGTGTTTTTATATGTGGTAGTAAACAAGTCCACTAAACGAAGTGAAAACAAGAAAAATATTTGTTCCTGCAGCCTTTCAGATTAAGGTGCCAGCAGAATTGTACGTATAGCACGTATAGCTACGTGCACTTCTATTCTCATTCAGGCTGTTAGCTGAACTGTATCAAAAGGTTTGTTATTACAGTAGTAAAACAGTGAGAACTCGTCTGGCAGATTCAAGTTTCGATATTTTGCTGCTGTGTTAAGAAAACCTCACTGCTTGGTGTTTATTTATGTTATTTATACAGTAAATCTGTATATAGAGGACAGAGCATTTAATGCAAATGTATGTGTGTCATTCATCAAAGATGGAAAGAGAAGGGTTAAACAGATGCACACAGCTGTACACTAAAACATGTCAATACTGTACTTGGATGGTTTGAAATAATACAAATGAGCTTTTCTGTCAAACATGCAAAGACTCTCTGAATCCCGTCAATATTATCATCTTTAGATGCTTAAAGACCAAAACTTTATTAGAAAATATTTATTTCAAATCAGATCAATTAATTATCTGCTAAATGGGCACTTTCCTGAGGGAATTTACATGGAAGTATTTGAGTATCAGTCCTGATCACAGCCCTTCCGGTTTCACAAACACAGAGGAAATTAACCTAATTTCTTTATTATTTCCTTCACCCTACGATATACGGGGCAATCCTTTATTTATTACTCAATACCTTGTGACTGCAACTTGCAATGTGATGCTCATTTGAGTTCATCCATTTACTCTAAATGTGCAATTTGGTTGATAAATGAGAACAGAGGAGCAGCGTGTAGCAACACATTTACTTTGTTTTTTTTTCATTTTTAAATGTAGATTTGTCCTTCCTTCTTTACTAAAAACTTAAACACTGCATTAGACGCAGTATCTAAAGGACTTTATGGAAATATTTATTGAGCATATGAAGCTTTAGTGCTGCAGCCCCACATCACATGGTGTCAGTTTGCTCCGATTCTTGTTAAGGCTTTCAATTTCTCATTCTACCGTTTCTAAACTCAGTGATATTCTTTTTAATTACGTGAAGGAAATTAGCGGATAGACTATACAAAGTTTTTTTTTGGAACAGTCAACAGTATCTAAGCCCTTTGTAGATGTTCCTTTTATGCCCAATTATGACACCTGTGCCTGCCATTATAACAGTGCTACTTCTATATTTTATAAATTTTTCTATCTCTATTCACATTCAAAATCTTGGTTAGCTTCTTTCTGTGAGGTTTATATAAATGAACAACATACAGGCTTCCATTTTTGTAAATGAGTTTTTTTAATGTCTATTTCTCATTTAGACACACTGCTCAAAAACTCATTTGAAAAAAAATATTTGTTTTACATATGTCATGACATGGAGGTTGCATGGGAGACATGATTAGCATAATGCTTGCATTGACATGGACACTTAAATAAATTCCCTGCGATTATCCAGTCCTCCTCCTTGCAGCTCAACATGTCTATTGGCTGGAGACGAGCCGGCCTCTCTCTGCTCTTTCAGCCCGTTGTTCTGGGAAAAAGCCTAAAGGGAAACATTTAGATTGGAGGGCTCTTTGAGACGCTCTGACAGTTGACTGATGACCCTCCATAAAATGACAAAGCATCGCTGTGTGGTGGCCAGTGCGGCCCACTGCCTCCCCATGGGAAACTAATTGCTTTGAATTGTTAACGGCAACATTATTTTTCTGCCAATCATTGCTTTTCAATGGCCTGAAAATGAGCATGAAACAAGTCTTTTCAGCTAACAAAACAGTTAAATGTCCCCAATGTTGATCAAATTAACTTCAGCATAGTGACAATGGACTATATTTGTGTGAAAATAATGGCACGCCACAAAGGACGCCTTTATGCCAGGATTTCACAGTTGTAATGTAAAACTGTTCTCCCCTGAACCGGACCAGCCACCCTGAATAGAGGCAGGAAAAAGAAACAAACTCTAATACACAAAAGGGATTTCTTTATGCAAGATAAAAAAAAATGTTGGTTTTATCTCATAATATCATTTCTCAGGTTCATTTACAGAGTTTACCATCTTGTTGAAATGCCCACATCATGCGCAGAAAGTGTGAAGGAAGTTAAACATGAATCTACATCATGAATCTATAAAGAAATGACTGCCTGATGCAGCCAGGATCACATGTGCAAGAAGAGCAATAGAAGCAAAGGGATGCATGTCAAGCAATGTTTTGCTTTCTCTTCCCTCTCATGCAACACATCAGCACCGGCTACAGAGCGGTGTTCTTTTGATACGACTCAATGGTGAGGTCTGGCAAGCTAAATGCTGTTCCTTCTCAGCATTGTTCCCCCGAGGCCTCCAAGTACTTTGGAGATAAACAGTGTTTATGGGTTAAAAGAGCCACAGAGGAAAAGGCTTATCAGATGTGTTCTCAATGGGCTGTAAGCTGTATTATTAGGCCAGGGCCCCAGATAAGGTGAAAAGCTGGAGCTTGATGCTGGAGAGCAGAGTGCTCTCGCTCCTCCAGCACTGCCATGTGATCAGGCTTCTCTACTGGTTGCCTCATGGATCTCAGCTGGTGGGGTGCCTCTATGATCTTGCTATGAGAGATTAGACCTCAGAGATTGAGAGAGAGAGGAGAGGGAGAGAAGGAGGAGGGGCTGGCCTTAGGTATTCCCCCTGCCCCTTTTCCTGCTTTGCTTCTGGGGGTAGGAGTCAGAGTTAGGACAATAGCCAAAAAGATGGTTCCCAACCAGCCGCTGAATGGAAACACTGTTGGTGGTAGTGCTTTATTCAAAGCCTGGCCCGGGCACATTGTCCTCCCAGATCGGCACAGGAGAATGGAGTTTGCTGGTGGCTGCCAAAAGGTTAGCAGCCTCTGTGAAAGGATCTACCCATTATTCACTGCCCTTTACAGAGCCCAAGCACCCTTTGTGCTCCTCCTCACTTCCCTCTGCACCGCTAGCTTTTTCTCACTCCGGTGCTCCGGATCTGCGCCCGACAGCTTCCCAAAAGCCAGGCGAGCGAGGAGCGATACCCCCACCCTCCCTCCTCTCCACCACTTATGAGTAATAACCAGGTCAGAAAAAAACCCAAACATTTTAGGCAATTTAGTCAACGAGAAAATCATGTGGAAACTACCAAGATAATTTCTTGCCAATCCCCCAGCAGAGGCTTTTCTGAGTCTCTGTTTTGTAAGTGCATCATTCAAAATAAATCAACTGGAAAACAGCGGGATGCAGGCAGGAGAATTCTAATGAAAACACTTAAATGCAAGCAACAACAAGCTCCTTTCAAAGTTCCATTATGTCAGTAAATCTATGTAAACTGCACTGCAATAAAAATGACCAAAGATGCTATTTTCTTACAACACTCCAGCTTCCCTGTCCATTAAAGGCCCAGCATTCTTTAATCAAATTAATAATGAAGAACAGGTAAAATATGACCTACAAAAGGTGGCTTCACAAAGCCGCCTCATAATTCAGGCAGATCCGAGAGCTCCTTGATGTATTCCACCCATATATGCATGTACAATATGTAGTTATTCAAAGTGGAGGAGGCGGTGAATCGTGCCATGCATTCTTTGAATGGGAGGTCACCTGCAGCGAGTCTGGTACTAGGTTTTTATTCTGTGTTAGCACGGCCAGGTAGGGATCAGGGGTTGCACTGTGCACTCTATCATCCCGCTCCGCTGCAAATGGATAGCCCATAAATCACATTAGCAAGGCATAAGAATAGATTGTATGTCATGTTAGAATATAAGCTGGGTTTACTCAGCACTGGGAGCAGAAAGTCAGACTCACTATGCACAGTCTACAAATAAATCTGATGAAAAAAGTCCCAGGTCTACGGGAGCATGGAGGCGCTTAGTCACTGCTGAGTTAATCAAATTCAGATTCAATCATTTAGAGGACATCGGCTGTTAATGAAATGTTATTCAATCTAACATTTTGAAAACAAACTTGTTTGTGTTTTACAACAAAATAGGTAAGATATGTGCAGCCTATCCTACATTAAACGGGGATTGTGTTCTCCCACTGCCTTTTATTTGATCATATCGCTGCAACGCTTGATATCCGACACTTAACTTTGAAGCAGATATCGGACGATACCGATATTGTGCCGATAATATCTTGCATCTGTAACTGAAACCAATAGGAATCAGATACTATCTGATGATGCCAGACAGTGCATGTCATAGATCAGTTTTAAAAAAAAATTCTTTGAAGCATTTGATTGAACAAATACATTTAAAGAATTGTGCATTCGTGATGTTCACGAGTATCATGAGTTTACTTAGAGTCGAGTATACACATCTCCTGAAATAAACACACTTACACAGCCTGCAATATGGACGTGGATACAAACACATATGTGATCAGGAAAACTGCAGCAAACCATGTTTATCATCCGTGTGTTGATCGTTTACATCTTACAAAGATACAAGTTTAGCAAAGTTGAAGTTATTAGCTGTGTCTCTTGGGGACTCCTGCTGTACCAGGTGTAGAAGGCAATTAGATCAACAATAAAGCTTAAAGTCCAGCTGACCCACTCACATGTGCATTTTCTTCCCTGTTGGTGTTGGGCACTAATAAAGAAAAGTAAAGGATTATACCACACAAAAAAGGAAGGAAACTGTTTAAAAGCAAGAAAGAGGGATGGAGAGGAAGACAGATGAAAGAGACTTGGGAGTTCACAGACCGTGTAGTAAGACCCCCTGCTTCGCCAGACAGATGTAATCCCACTGGTCTAGAACTGAATCCATCAAAAACATCCTCTTCTGCACCTCTCCTGCTCAGTGTAACTCTAAGCCTCGATTACAATACCAATACAGGTTTTTCATGCTACAGAGAACTGGGATTTGAGGCAAGAATGAAGGGAGGGGGGCAGCTTTTTATTAAATATTCTTTGTATTTTTGCTTCTTATTCTTTTTGATCAAACAACCACAGTGAAATTGAAAACAGTGTATGTGGAATAAATTTGCCTCTCTGATATTTTCTGGAAGCATGTCATCAACTCATCAAGAAAATGGGCGAAAGGAGAGAAGTGAGAAAACTGGTGTCCAGGATGTGAAGTACCTGTCTAAAACGTATCCCAGGGCCTTCTGCCTGGTTCCAGAATAGACCGAAGGACTTCGCTCCCAGGCCACGAGGTTGGAAGCATCGTGGAAAAGGTGAATGTTGACCAGATCAAAGGCACTGAGGATAAAAAAAGCACACTGTGAGTGAACTTCTTCCAGAAAATCAACAGGATTCATCATCAACATTTAAAGACAGTCATATCTATGAGCTTTAACTTCTGATTGACAGTCTTCCAGTTTGGTCCATTAGGGCAAAGCAAGGCAGCACTATGTACAGTGATGAACACCTCCCTGCTGAGTCCATCA
>JBAMHX010000018.1:4668994-4691855 GCA_037177515.1 Pseudomugil tenellus | reverse complement strand
CCCCCCCCCCCCCCCCCCCCCCCCCCCCCCCCCCCCCCCCCCCCCCCCCCCCCCCCCCCCCCCCCCCCCCCCCTGGGTTTGTGTGAGTCCACAGTCAAAAAGGAGAAATTTCTGTCTAGTGGATTTGAGCTGGACTCTATAGGCAGCCCCCCCCCCCCTTCTGCCAAAGCCAAATGAAGGCCTTCATTTGGCTTTCATCTCAACATTAGCCTCCCCTTCATGAGCTCCTTGCAGTCTCATGGATCACGGCTGTCACGGAGAACAGCATCTGTGTCACAGGTGTCTTGTCTGGTGATGAATGCGGAGAGTATTTTACAAGCAATGCCAGTTTAAATGACTTCATCTCCTTAACGCACGCGTCACTTCTATGAATCACGTGTGGCGTTAAATCTGAGCGGAAAAACATGGAGGAAGTTAACTTTCAACTTGAGAGAAATCGCAGCAGCGTTACAGAGCTTACTACATTGGGGGGGGGGGGGGGTAACTAAAAAGGTATGAAGAACCAACGCTTTTATGGACAAGCTCCTGGTGCCAAACAACAAACCAAATCAGCTTGTGTTTTTGTTTTTTGCGGCTTGTGTAAAACGATCAATACCAAGGGCGCATTAAGGTCTGGGTCGTATACTTTATTTTTATTAGGCAATGACAAATCCTTATGATGCAATAGGCTTTTTGGAGGCACGTAGCCCCGTGCCAAACAAATAAATGTATTAATTCCCTCTGGGGAAGGTGGAGAGATTGACGGAACAACAGGGAACGACAAGCAGCCAAATCCATCATTGCGACCTTTCAAAAGATTTTGTTCACTTCCTTCTTCTTCAGCATTTCAATTAACGTCCTTGCTTCTCACCCCGCTTCACTTCCAGCCATAAGTCAAGGCAGGGTTATGGAAAGAAATCATGTTTAACAAACGGAAAGCTCATCGCTTATATCAGATCCAAACCAGGAGGAAAAATGCAGGAATGGGATTAAAGCAGTTGGTTTTTTCTTAAAGTAAAAGTTGAGCAAACTTTGCTACGAGGAGTTCATGTCACATCTGGCTTAGCTGGAGGGTGAACTACCAGAAAGTTGGTTACTGGGTGAGGGATGAACTATTTTTCTTAAAATGAAATCATTAAAGAAGTGGCTTCCATATTCCCACGGAACGTCGTGTCTGGATTGATGGGATTTAGTTTCCCATCATGTCTTCATGAGCTGTGTCATCTAGCTGAGCTCTTCCTGCTGCTGATCCAGAACCAAGCAAAGCCACCGGTTTCTAACTCCTGTGTGACATCTTGTCCGGTCCAAGATCCCCGAGTAATAGTATTTCCTCAAAGCTGCAGATGGATGGCAAATCTAGGCGGTTTCATCTACTAAAAGAGGGCATAAATCACAAGCAGAGGAAGCGGGGACGAGGCAGGGGTTATCACCAGTCTGCCTCCCTCATGAGAGCTTTGCATTAAAGCATTAGTGAAATTAATTCATCTTTCATAAGAGGTTTGAGCAGTATCTGTGATCTATGATAACAACCAATTTCTCACTACAGAGGAAGGAGGGAGGGAGGTAGGGAAGCAGGAGGGGGAAAAAATACTCTACGACCCTGATAGACTACACAAATCTGCTCTTTTTAAATGGGCTAACATTATCTGGAGTGCTGCTCTCTGAAGCATCATCCCAGATTCATACCCCGGCCGGGAAAGAGGCATATATCACCGGGCAAAACTTTATCTCATCTGCTCTGCCGCGTGCACACCTCCTTCCATCACTCCCCTCATCCTTTTCGCGGCGCACAGTACCAGGTTTGCTTTGTGTAGCGTATTTTTTTTCCTCTTTGTGTTACCCTAAATGCAGAACAATGCTGTGCTGCAAATCGTTTTAATCAGTGTAATTGGTTTTAGATCATTTGTGGGGATGGGAGAGTTGGGGAATCTGAGGCTGTTTGTGTGGATGATGTCCTGGGGAGGAGGAGGAAACTGGTGGGGGGAAAGCCTGTGAAGGGGCCGTATCCATCTGTTTTGCATATATTTGCGAAGGCGGCCGTCGGAGCATGGTTGACAGATGAGTGGGGAGTGCAGGGATGACACACGGGCGGTCGTGCTCTTTATTACTATATCAGCGCGGCTACGCTCGGCGCTCAGCGCTCAGCTTCCCCCGTATGATGGCACGCCGCCGTGAAACCAGGAAGCTACACACGGCGGAGCGAGCAAGAGGGGAGGTGGAGGGGTAGGAGACGTGCGATGAGGATTTTCACTTTCATGTTTTTAATCTTTTAGGCTGACTTGTCTTCAGATCGAGCATGCGTCAACTGGAAACGAAAATGTGATTGTATAAAAAGAAAAAAAAACAATAGAGTGTCAGTTTATTTTTATTTAATATGTAATTAATGTTCCTTAGAACCCATTTCCATCTTTTACACCAGGTTCAAGATGAAACTCATTTACGTGTGTTAAAAACTTACCTCTGGAAAGTAGTCCTGTGGAAACTTCTCCTTCTCCAGCGTGGGCGTGCTTTCTAGTGTCTCCGAGCAGGTCTCCTTTCCCACTACCTTCTTAAATTTCTTGGCTAAAGAAGGAGTTTGGGGAAAGGCAGACGGTGACAGAGAGAATAAGAGAAAGAGAGGAAGAGGAAGTGGAGAACAAAGCAGAGTTCATTCTTTCCGTCTGAATCCTCTAATTGCACAGACAGCTCAAGTGACCTGGTTCTCCTCAGACAACTGCACCACCTGCTGGTCAGAGTGAGGAACAGCAGCCGAAAGTGACCAGGAGACGTAAAAGCTGCAGATATGTCCCACGCGCTCTCTGAAACATGTCTATCCTCTATATTAAAAAAAAAAAAAAGAACCTTATCATCTGGCTTTTCCCAGGATGTTTCATGTTAGAACATCTTCTAAATGTGACTGATTAGTGAGTATGGAGGCAACATTAAGTGCAGAAAGAGTTGATGTGATGAACTAACTAAAGGTATATCGGAACTTTTTTTTACCTATAACTCTGAAATAAATTAATCAAATTATTAAAAATGTTATAAATGAGTAAAGGAAACCCAACTCCATTTAGCTGTTTGGGTTTGAAAGTGATGGAAATACGTGTTGTAGAAAAAAAAAAAAATAATGATGTAAAAACACCAATAAGGTGCAAAGTGTCCCAATTTTAAACTGCTTCCATAAGGTAATAACAAGAAATATATGCAAACAGGGATGTTATTATAGTAAAGGAAGTAGTTTAGTAGGATGTTGGCTGCTTTTCGTTCTGTTTTTTGTCAAGATCCCTCATGTTGTTGCTGTTGATTTTGAGTCTGTGTGTCATTTCTAAGCTCTAAAGCAGGGGTTGGCATCTCCACTCCTCTCCAAATATTAGGAGTTTCCCTGCTGCAACACACCTGATTCGAATCAATGGGTAATTAGTAGACATGTAGAGTTTGATGTCAAGCTTTGAACATGTCTTCTAATTAAGTCTGATGTGTGTCAGGTGTGTTGCAGAAGGGAAAATCCTAACACCTGCCACTGCCGCTAGCACTGCGTGCCACACCTGTGTCCAACTAGACTCCCAGCAGTCTGACTGCACTTATCTATGATGTCCCCCATTGTTTCATTTCATGCTTGTATTTTTCTAATTCTCAGATTTACCTCGCAATGGAGAAAAGTATCTGCTAAATGACTAATGTAATGTAACCTTCAGCCAAAGGAAGAAAGAAAACTTTTCAACTTGTATCCTGCAACTGCATGAGCAACACACGTTAATATGCACATTATGATTCTTTATATTTTCCCGACTGGTTTAATGCATTTTATAATGGAGGATGTGGGAATAAATTAGTTCCCCGGTGGATCAAATCTACATTATGCAATTTTATATATTAATGATGCACTTTTTAAGTTTATTATTGTAGTTCATCAATCTTCTGAGATATGTTAGCTAAATTACTAAACATCAGTGTAATATATACAGTTTACATTTTCTGATGAGTCTTCAACAGTCGGTACATCACACAAGTCCTCTATCTGGCTTTTGCTGGTTTATTTTATTTTTAAAGAACATTACTATCTGATACTGTTCATCCGCTGATAGTTTTTTTTTTTTTTTTTTTTTTAGATCTGACACCTTTATCTTCTAAATGTCCAGTTTTTTTAAAGGTGAAACTTCATTATACTGAGATCTGAAATGTATTATGCTAACAGTTCTTTGGGAAACCCATTTGTTAGCCCAAAACAGACACATTTTATGTTGTTCAGACTGTGCTGCTGCTGGTGTTTATCATGGCTCAGCTGAAGAAATGATGTGTCACAGCAACAGGTTGCTATTAACAAAGTAGCTGTAAAACAGTTTAAATTGGTTCTTTGCTAAGTATTTTGCTCTTTGTCAACACAATACTGCTTCTTTTCTTGACTTGGAGGCTTTTTTTATGTTTTATAATTTAATGCTTTACAGATAATCTTCGATTTTCAATAAACAGATTTCTCTGAAAAGGACTGAACAAAAGTACTGGAAGACAATGAGAAAAACAAAAGCAAATATCTGAATGGAAACAAAATCTAAAGTAATAAAATTATTTTTCCAGAAATATATGTGTGTGTGTGTGTGTGTGTGTGTGTGTGTGTGTGTGTGTGACCCCTCCCCTTACCTTCGTCCTGTCCTTCAACCGCTGCTAATACTTACTAGCTGTCTAATAGGAAAGGAGGAGCCTCCACATCTATATCCTTTCTTTAATTAGAGCGGTCGGTAGACCCCGGGACCCCCTGACACCACAGGCTGATGAGACTGCTGTAACTGTCCAATAACCTGCCGCACACCATTACTGCAGCCCCGAAATCATATGAATTAACTCCTAATATTAATAAGCATTACAATTCTCTCCTGCTGCCTTTACATTATCTTCAGAGCCAATCTTAGCTCACTGGTTTTGATGGAAGCAGGAATAGCCTTCAAATGGTCGTGTGCGTGTGTTTGATATGCGGGAGTGTGATAAGGGAGGCAAAATGTCAGAATCTCATTTCACAATGGCTGTGATGATGTGTGTGCTTGGTGTCTCACCTTTGAAATCAAACTGGTGGATGTTTTTCAAAGACTCGTGGATAAAGTAGAAACTTCCAAGAGCCTGCAAGAAGAAAAGAGTTTTTAGCGACATCTTCCCAAGAAGGCAGAACTCCCACAAGATCACATTTTCCAAAACAGCTCCCAAAGCTTTCAAACAATTGACTTGGCGTGACTTATAAACTGGCCTCAGCACAGAGTCGGGCTCTTTCAGACACTCCAGAGCACACTCCACAAACACTACACACCATCGGCTACACAACAACAGGTGCAGCGTGCTCTCGGTACAGTACACTCAACCTTTTTTCTGGAGTCCTCTAATGTGACGAGTCAACAACTTAGGCTTTCAAAGGACACATTCAGATGGACTTTTCAATGAGCAAAGATCAACTTCAATAGGCTTAAAATCTTAATTTTCCCTGCGAACAATCAGGAAACTTTCCCAGTCGGTGGACAAGCCAATCAAAGTCTGTGGGAAGAATTGAGAGTGGTGCAGAGGGGGATTTGATGCGGTTCACAGTCCGCTACACTGCTTTCTGTTGGCCTCTTTACATTTAGGGCAAATGAAGGCAAAGCTCAAGCTCAATCCCCTGTGTTTTTGAGATAGCAGACCTTTGGCTGAGGATAATTCTCGGTCTCTGTTCGCATATGCTGGAGAGGAACTTTTCCTGTAAAGAGCGACGTGGGCAACAAAAGGAAACGAAGATCGAAGCAGTAAGTTCAGGTGCAGTAAGTGACGCTGGGATGTAAATACGGGGGAAAATGGAGGATTTCATCTTTTCCTCTTGCTTTCCTACAGACGTCTCTCTCCTGTCCGATGTGCTGGGAGAGTGTTTGGACCCGGCCTCTGCATTATTTATGAGCGCTGGCACATCTTGAGATTAAACATTTGCTGATTTGTCAAAAGCACAAACATGAGGTCCTGCCCATCTCCTTGACATATAAGTTCAGCCGACAGAAAACACTGTCGCACATTTAATTGATGAGAGTTGTGGCTGGTGACCCCAACACCCACACCACCCCCTGCAGGGCTACCCTTCTCTCTGTCGCTCCTTCTCCCGCTCTGATGAAAGTAAGGGGGGGTTGTTGCACGTGAAAGGGGACAGCGTTGGGCGAAAGCAGGACTCAAGGTCACAGCTTCCCCACATGAAGAGGACGGGTTCCAGGAAGCCGTCCCTCCCCCCCAAACATTTATTTGCGCTCATTTCTCTTTATGTTGTCTTTCACCTTAAAGTGCCAACAGCAGACCTGGAGATAAATTGGAAAACCGAGCCTGGGAGGGAAAACGGTGTCATTCGTCAAAAAGGGATCCACTGTGCTAACTGCTGCTGTTTATGTGAATATTTCAGAGAGTAGTGAAGTAAAAATGACCGCTTTGAAATATTATTGGAGATACGGAAGACATATTTCTTTGAATAACAAATTAAATTGCAGTCTGCAATTTTTCCGCCAAGTCAAACCTCTAAACCACTTGATCAACATGGGATGAATACACTTTATATGGGATTAATAGATTTTATCTGAAGTTTACTGAAGATCTACAGGTTCTACTGTCTTCTGTTCTGTGATTTTCAACCATCTCTACTGAATATTTTTAAAGCAAATGAATAAAAAGGCAACATTGTCAGATTTTCTTTAAAAATATGTAAAAATAAAATGATAAAAAAGTTACAGATAAAATACAATAATATCCTCTGTAGACCCTCAGCTAAACTGCTAAATATAATATAATCAATATCATCAAACAAATCCTCATGAATCAGATATTAAATAAATGATAAACAGCCATGCCTAAGTGGCTACCCGTGTAATCGCAAAAATCTACTTAACCCTCAACCCTAATAAATATTCATCTGACACGGAGCTTCAGAGCCTCACCTCTTCCGCTCCTCTGCCTCCCTCCAACAGTCTTCATGAAGGAGCTATTATATTAGCGGGGCGCAATTAATCCATTTGTCTCTTTACATGACAGGCTCAAAATATTCATTAGGGCTGGGCCTCGCTGACAGGCTGTGCTTATCTTTTACCAGTGGCTTTACAATGGCCTGTGTCAAACGTATGTTTGTCACGTCCCTCTTTATTGATTAGCTGCCAGATTCACTTGAAATAATTAAAAGTATATTTTACATATTTATAAACCCCTCTGCCACAGCGGGTACTTAATTTTCCATTAGTAAAATGCAGTCTATTAAGTGCACCGTGAGGGCCGCAGGGTAGGTAAGGGGGAAATGAGTAATCACTGTAATTGTAGACAGAAAGACAATAACTGCGCCATAAAAGCTGGGCTTTTATGACTCGTTCTGGCAATGCTATCTCTTATCACGAGTCATATCGTTCCGCCGCTCACAGATAAGGGCACGCTGACACCACCGGCTGTGCTCGCTTTACGCGTGCATGTGTGTGTTTATGTGTAGTTGACATTTCCAAAAGCCCCAGCAGATACAGGCTGAACAAGTCCCAATAGAGTGGCTGCTGGAAAATAGAGACTTGAGAGCTGCAGTACATAGCCTGCATACTTTGCTCCGCTGAATGCTTTATCAATACCGAGGGCTGCAAAGATGAGTCCCGGCCGAGGAAGAGAAGCAGGAATTCTCTGACCCCTGCATGGATTTTTCAAAGTTTAATGTGAAAAATGAGCCATAAAGCAAACATAAAAGTAATAATTTTTCTTCAAGGTCTCACCTTCAATCTGTGCTAAAGGGAAAGTGCTCAGTCCCAGGAGGGGTGACACATACACACTGCGGTGTCATCACTGTGTCACTATGCAACTTCAGAGGGTAATGTTCTGCACTCTTCAGGACATCCTTATGGGTTTGTGGAGTGCAGCCACGAGAACATGCATCCAAAGAGGTGATAAATACTGCACTGTTCAATTTAATCATTACTGCAGCAGCAGAAGTTAGTATCTTACCCAGAGTAGATCATATTATACAACTCAGATGGGGACTACTGCCATATTTGGATTTGTAAATACAATCCAAATCAAATCTAGGTGTTTGCATGTACAGATAAAATCTGGACAAATTTAATCTGCATGTCTGTGAAGGCTCGCCAATTTTCGAAGTCTGAAAAAAAAGATATCAACATGATCAGCTGGAAATAAGGTTGCAGCAGATGGCTATCTGCTACTTTTAAACAGGATTAGAGCTAAAAACAGAAAAGGAGTTCAGAACTTGCTCAGTTGATTTGTATTGAAGTCTATCACAAGTAAAACTGTAATCATGACTCCATCATTTGCATAACCATCTTCATTCAGACCAGCTGAATAGAAAACATCATATTTTATCTTTTTTTTTTTACTGAATGTTTAGGACATTGGAAAGCAATGATATACTTTCAGCAAAGGTCTGAACATGCTTCTCACTTCTAACTTCTCTCAGTAATCCCTGTCGATTTGTTGATAAAATAGTAGGATACATCACCATAGAAAGAACTAATGATGACAATATAGCAATAATATTATAAAATTATATAATATACATATTTAAAAAATCTAATCTGGGAAAATTACAAAAGATTAATGACAACAGACATTATAAACATATAGCTACAAGTTAAAATTATGGCTTTGACCTCAATAAATTAAATATATTCAACTTCATAACCAAATTCTCTTCTATTTCCTTAAAATAAGTATTTAGACCACAGTTTGCTGGTTTCGTGTGTGGGCTACCAACAACCTCTCTGGGTTTTCGGTGGCATTCTTTTAGACAGCAAAGACAAAATGGGTCATTTTCAAGTTTATATCATTGCTCGGAAATCCTTGGAGACTCTCTATCCATCAAACTTTGAGTTACACCACGCTACACAGAAACATAGCTGCAGAAAAACAACTCACGCATGTACACACAAAGTCTTATCAGAAAGGTCAATCAGATATGCTGTCATGAAGAAATGGTGTTGCCATCCATCAGACACACATGATACATCAAAACAGCCAAGAGAAGGAGGCTCTGATAATATCTGATTAATAGCCACATGGTATCCTCATTAGTCACTAAAGATTCCTATAATCAAAGTGGGAAAAGGTGAGACAACAGCACTGCAAGGAATCAGTCCTCCAAGTTCTACCAAGGGACCCATTAATATGCAGGATCTGGGTGTAAAAAAGCACCTTGATGGCGGCATTTAAACACAAATCTTCAATACTGCACAACAGCCCGTTTGTCATCCTCAGCAAGAAAAACATCCCAACACAAAAGTGAGCGGCATCAATAGAGACGCCTTGCCCCCACCCCCCACCCCCCTCGGGGCAGAGATACAGATGAACAAGCTATAGTATTTTCTGCCCTCCCTGAGCCCACCAGCCACCCCTGGCTGTCATATGTGTTTGCCAAGATCCCCCTTCCAGTGCTGCTGATTGAGTATTCAGAGTATTGAGCCACAGTGTCTATTATTCATCAGCTGGCTTTAAGGCCTGACTGGATACACAGACAAAACTCTCATTAAAACTTCCTCTGTCACTTCCTGTGATTTGAAAACAGGCCTGACTATTGGAGTCATCCGTCACGTCCTGAAACAGCCCTTGTCTCTAGGGTGTGTGTGCTTTATTGGGGGTAGGGGTGGAGGACTTTACGTAGGGGGCACAGAGGGAAAAAATCTGATTTCTAATAGTAAATATGTTAAGGCAAGTTTATTTGTATAGCACAATTTAACAACAAGGTGATTCAAAGTCCTTTACAGAAACATTAAACATGTAAATATTTTAGAATTCAAATAAGAAAGGAAAAGGAAATAACATTAGTTATCATTTTAAACATCAGTTTAAAGTGATTAAAATCATGATCAATATCAACTTAAACATACACAAATTTGGACTTAAAATGATGTAAAATAAAATCTAATAAAATGGAGCTGAGAACAAGAGGGTCTTTAACCCGGATTTAAATAAACTGAGTGTTTCAGCTGATCTGAGGTTATCTGTGAGTTTGTTCCAGAAATGTGGAGCATAGAAGCTGAATGCAGCTTCTCCATGTCTCGTTCTGACCCTGGAAACTGATAAAAGATCAGATTCAGATGACCTGAGGGGTCTGGTAGATTCATACTGGGTCAAGAGGTCTTTGATGTGTTGTGGACCTAAACCATTCAGAGCTCTATAAACCAGTAACAGAACCTTAAAGTCTATCCTCTGACTGACAGGAAGCCAGTGTAAAGACATCAGAAGTGGACCAATGTGGTTCACTTTCTTGGTCTTGGTGAGGACTCTAGCAGCAGAGTTCTGGATTAGCTGCAGTTGTTTAATTGTTCTTAAAGGAAGACGTGTAAAGACACTGTTACAGTAATCAAGTCAACTAAAGATGAAAGCATAAACTAGTTTTTCCAGGTCCTGCTGTGACATCAGATCGTTTGCCCTTGATATATTCTTAAGCTGATGAGTGAAACTCTGGGACAACCGCTAATCCTTTCTCTTTGTCTCCAAAAACAATAAACTCAGTTTGTTCTTTTATAGCTGAATAATATAGCTGAAGTTTAGTCTTTAATCTCCTCAATGCATTTACCTAGAGTATCACCAGGAGACAGGGCCTCGATCTCCTGGTGATACACTAAAATAAATGTGTCATCTGCATAGCTGTGGTAACTAATGCTGTTATTCTGTATGACTTATGCCAGAGGAAATATGTAGATCTTAAACAAAAGAGGCCCCAGGATGAAACCATGGGGAACTCCACATGTAATGTATTGTGGTCTACTGTGTCAAATGCAGCACTGAGGTCCAGTAAAACTAACATTCTTCCACCATCTGTATGCAAGCATGTTATTAATGACTTTGGTCAAAGCAGTCTGAATGCTGTGGAGCTGACTGTAAGACATCATAGCTGGTGTTAAAAAAATTTTTCTGATGAAAAGCAGGGTTCTCCCATGATCCTACTAAGAAACGAAAGATTTAAGTTCGATTTAAGTTGTTAATTTTTCTTGTCTTGCCCCGTTTTAGCAGAGGTTTGATAATAGATGTTTTCAGTGGCACAAAGTTAAAGACAAGTGAGACTTTTTTAAGTTTTTTTAAAGTTCTGTGGGAATGATATCCAAACAGCAAAATTTGGATATCATTGATGGAAAATATCCCCCAGAACTTTGCCGTTAAAGGGATAAAAATGGTGCCATAGTGTTTAAACTGGTTTTCAGTAGAAAGAGTATATTTCCTGGAACTGCTGGAATCAACTACGTTACTAATAGTTTGGATTTTGTCTGTGAAGAATTTTGTCAAACTCATAGCAGGACCTAGAGTAAAGTTCAGGTTCTACTGACACAGGAAGGCTGGTGAGTCTGTTGACTGTAGTGAATAAGACTGTAGCATTATGACAGTTTTTAGTAAATAATGTTTAGAAAATGTTCAACAAAAATGTACATATTATGCAGTAATTTAAATGCTCTTCCACCAAGGGGAAAATTATGTTTTAACTTGATGGAACTTTGGTTTACATGGGGAAGCAGTATGAGCATTGATCCCACCAATTCATTTAAAAAACTCCAGTCTGATACTGCAGACCATAAGAAGCGCCAGAGTTTTTCATTTTAGCCAAAATGTGGCTAAAATGAAAAACTCTGACTAGCAGTAATAAAATGTAGTAGAATAAACCCATTTTAACTTCCGTATGTGCTAATGAACTTACCAGCAGTGGTAAATTACTGTAATGTCAGTGCTAAATGACTGTAATGTAAATTAACATAAAATGGGTTAATTTGACTGAAGTGCAAAGCTTGATCATTTTTTTTTTTTTGATAACGAAAGGTCATTCATGTCTGCAAATATTCCACAAACAAGCTGGTAGCACTGAAGGGAAAACCCAGCCAACAGGAAAAATAATTCCACAGATAAATAATTATATTTAAAACATTAATTGAGAACTAATCTCATTGTGGAGATATAAAAAATAACAGGATATCATTGAAAGTTTAAGCAAACATGTGCTACAAGCACACACAACTCATGTTGTTAGATCTGGCAACAGAAACAGAGAATCAGGAACATCAGCCAGAAGCAAATGAAATACAGGCCATTTGATCCACTATTAAATGAAGCCAACAACAATAATGAATAAATCAGTTGATGAGCTACTGACGCAAAAGTAAAGTTACAACATTTATAGCTTGATTTATTTAGTTTAAACTGTATATTTATAAATATTTTAATAATTATTGTCATTAATGTTTTCTTATTATTATTAATTTCTTTTTGGTTCCTACAATCTAATGCAAAATCATGTTTTCTGCAATTACTGCCAACACTTTTCTCTGCCATTTATTCAGCATTTTAAGATTTCTTTTTTTAATAATAATGCTAGTTGTTTTTATTTATATTTATTGGAAATTGTTTTTAATTATGTACATATAGAATCTATTCAACCAGTTTTTGAAAATATATATATATGTATGAGTTTAATGAATTTGTTTCTAATATAATAAAGTGCCATTTTTGTTGTACTACAAACCAAAAACACAAATATTTAAACAACCAGAGTAGACTAAACTAAACAAACCATATACCTCTTCAGTTCAGGTTTATTTTTCATGTGTTGTAAGAAACCTTGAAAAAATAAATAAATGGATAAAATAAACCAACACATGAAGTCCTTAAATTAATAAACAAATAAACATACAATTGATAAGAATATCTGAACAAGAATTAGTAGTAAATAGAAAAAGTAGTTCAAAATAAAGAAAAAAAAAATCAAGATAAACTAATTATTAAACTGATTAAGCTAAAAAGGATACAGAGTGCATATGCCATTATATTAGTTGTGTTCTCTCTTTTCTTTTGTTTTTCTAGCAGTGGAATTTACTCATTTTGTCAGTGTTTCCTTAATGAGCTGTGCATTGAGCTCTCTCAGCCACTACACACTCTATTCATCCTTTGACCTATGACGGCTTGTATATGAAATTTCATGGCAATTCAATTGTAAAGATATTTCAGTCTGGTCTCATTTCCCAAAGCCAAACTCTATCGAGCCATTTATTGATTGTCTATTTCAAGTAAATCCCGACTGCTGCATGGATCAGTTATGATACCTGTATTTTAGTTTTTTTGACTTTCAAGGCTTTTGGCATAGAGTTTCCGGGCTTTCACTCCATTATTCTAAAATCTCCCAGAATGCAGAGCGACACACGCTTATGATTGATCTAAAAACCACTGATTTTATTTTCTTTTGAGGAAAATATTATGGATGGGTCAAAACAAGGCATAATTGGCCAAACCCACGGCAGCGCCTGACCTGCCAACAATCCAGACCCACTCCCAAGGTTGGCTGCCTCACTGGGAAATATTGTGCATTAATTTCATTTAGCCTCCCCTCCAACATTCAATGGTAGAAGTTAATTAAATTGCTTGTCCATTGTGTTCATCCACTTACAAAGTTAATGATATTGTGCCGGGGAATTAAAGAGCGTTTTATAAAGCGCACGGGATGGGAGCTGGCAGGCACTACATTGCCCAGTTGAACCCTGTCAGTCGGCGGGCTTCTGGACCCCCTAATTAGCGGTGAAATGGATGCTTCCATCTGCCAATTTCCTGCCACACTCATCAGTCGTGCAGTCGCTCCTCTAACCTGCCCAGCAAAAGGTCTAAAGCAATAAAACCATCACAGCAATGACATTCAATGAAGAAAAAAAAAAGAAAGCAAGAAAGTGAATACTCGTCTACATGATATGACTCAGACTTTAAAAGAGCTTCTATATAATGCTTCTTTTTTCCACTAGACCACATGATGGCCTCTTCAGCATAATTGTGATAGAGGAGTTTGATAACTTTGTTAAAAATGTTCGATACATACAGTAATAGCACCTCGTTTGTGTTTTCAGAGAGAGTGGTTTGAATAAACGTCTGATAAAGCAATAAGAATGAAAAGTAGTGCTGCAAAATCTAATGTAATCAATGCTGTTCCAAACTCTTGCACCAATTAATACCAAAAAAAGTTTCAATTCATTGCAATGAATCGCTCCTACTGGCTACCTTTCTGGAAACTAGACATCTCCTGTTAACTGGAGAGAATGATTGATGTCCGTACTTATTCTGGCTGCATATTTACTAATACCACATTGCTATGTCAGCAGCTTTTAACGAGGTCATAAAAACAGGATCAAAGTAAATGGGATTACACCTGTGGGGCTGGTGCCACTGCTGACCTCTTAATGAGGCTGGTCAAAGTCATCTTTTGCATGGCAGCATGTTTGTAAACTCTTGGTTCAGGTGAATTAAATGGAGGTGCGTGGACGGCACTTCGGTTTTGAGGAAACACGGGTGCACTTTGCGTATAAACTTACAGGAAGCAGAAAACAAACAAGGAGATGCTTAGCAAAAGGTTGGTTTTATAGTTGTAAATTATTACACTTTGGACAGGGTTCCGTCTGATGGTTGATTAACCCTTATTTGGCATGGTATCATTTCCATAAGCTAATGCAATGTCACAACATTCATTTCCATCATTCATTATGTTAGATTTTTTTTCTCACAAACTTGACTAAATGGAAAGCTGGACTGATGTGTAAAAGTACAATAAACATGTAAATTACATGATTAGTCACAAAAGCTCGGCTGTTTTGCCTCTGTGACCAATGCTAGTGAGCATCCTGCAGAGGTGTCCCTGTTATTTATCCTATATGACTGAATGAATGGTTTTGTTGTTCTACTTCTTAACCTTTTGTTTGCCCCTTGTGGAACATAACCTATACTGCCACCTGCTGACAACTCTACCCAACTTAATTTATTCACTCCATTGTCAACGCAGCCATTTTTTTTTTATAACAATTGCTTCAAATCGCTTCCCAAGTACACAGAAACCCAGGTAGTAGGTGGCTAAGTTAAACCAGACCATTTAGATTCAGATCTACTGAGATAACAGACATGCTGGGTTTGCATTTATTATAGAAGCTGGAATGTGTTCTCTGATTAGACTGTCTCATATCTGCTTTCAAACCTGAGAAAAAAATCAATAACAAAAACACGATATAAAGTAACCAAAATCAGTGACCAAGACCTTAAATGCATATAATAAAACCTGGTGTTTTATCACAGAGCAATAGAAGAGACTGTGCTTTAATATGATTAAGTAACAATGTCACAGACCACATATTGGTGAATTGCTCCTGTTGTTTAGATAAGTTAAACAGAGCTAGCAGATCACTCGACCTCATGATTTAGACAATGCTTTAATAAGATTGTTCTGTAACTGTATGACTTTAATAAAGCTCAGGTCAAAATGCTGTAGTCCACAATTTCATTAAGATGCATGCAGAGCTACTAAGCCAGGATTAAACATTCATTCATTGACAAACAGTAAAGAGCTATATGAAAGACAATTAGAGTCCAAGGAAAGAAAATTCCAATGCTTGTGCCTGCTAACAAGGTCAACTTCTCAACACTAAGTGTATCAGACATCAGCAATTGGGCATGAAAAGAGCTTTCTTCCTTCTTCACAGGAAAAGACCCTTCTGAAAGCAATCTTCAAATGACCCGTTGATCTTGGAGGACCACATAAATAGTCACTTTCTTTAAATAACGATGCTGTCTTGGGTTGAACAAAAAATCATCATTTTAAAAGGGGATATGAGGATGATGAATATTTGCCTTATTAGATTGTTCCTTAGGATGAAAAATCAAAGTCTGACCAATTGAGGTATCCATTAGTAATTAAAGTGACATTACCTCCTTTCTATTTTTTCTGCCACTGCTTGATTGCCAGAGCCATTATTCAATCGTTCCAGATGTCGGGGGATACAAAGTCTTTAATATACTTATGCTCATTAATGTAAATCATATTTGGCTATGGATGTCCAATAATCAAAAAGAATATTTCAACTTGTAATCCCCTGCCTATAAAAGCATTCCCATTAGGGGAGGAGGCCGATGGAAATGACAGGTCCTTGAGCTCATTGATTTTTTCTTTTCTTTTTTTTCCCTGCATTTCAGAAAGGCTGCTAATGTTGTCATGGGCTGTTCATCAATCTATATTTTTATCTGATTCAATAATGTGCCTATTCATGTGGCCTCATTTGTGAAAGAACTGATTAAATTAGGATCATACAGGCTGTAGGGATCGCCAACTGATCGCCAGAGTTATATAAAGGAGTTTGAGAAGTTTACTGGTCAAATGGACAACTTGTTTACTTGCCTTTAATGAATGTTTTTGTGCCGCATTTTTTGGGGATGGATGAATTGAGATCTGGTGGAACAAGCAACTTTTTGCGAAAAATAATGACCGGAGGGAAACCTCTCCCCGAGGATGGCGGGCTAACTGTCAGAGCTGTGATGTCAGCTTCAAAAGTAATCAGTCAGCTTGATTCTGCCTCTGTCCCATGCTGCTTGTGGCTTGCTCATTTGGCCTTGTAATGACAAAGTATCATCCTTGGCTACCCAATGAGAAACAGCGCTATAGCAGGGCCACATAATGAAATATATTAGTTTGTTGCATCTTAGCAGTATTACTTTGTCACATTTGAGAAGAACTTATCAAGAGGTTTTCCCATTTTTCTGCATCAAGAGCTTTTCCTCCTCCCTTAGCAAGAACACAACTCTTCGTAAATGAGGGTAACATCGTCTATATCATGAGCCATCCAACGAAACGTCTATAAAATATGACTGCTTTCGCGGCACATCTACGATGGATGGCGTCCGACCATTTCTCCACGGATGCTTATCTGAAGCTCAGGCCGTGCAGTCACCCCGACAGAAGAGAGGGTTCAGTTTTGAGGTCGTGTTCAGAAAAATCATTTTTCCCCCCCTGGGATGTATTAAAAAAAATAAGCAGCTTTCTGTCTGCGTGCTGTCTGAGTATGAGCAGAGGCGTTCTTGGTGCACAACAGTGACCACAGGACCGTGAAGCTTTAGAAGAGTCTGCAGAAACACACGCAGCGGCTTGTCTCAGACTAATACGCCCGTCCGGTGCCTCTTTGTGGCCTTCTTTGTCTTTATGTAAAAACCAATGCTCTCCAATGATGTGTTATGTAAAATTCCCAGAGGCTTGATTTAAATGGTTGGATATCCTCCATGCTAGCTTAGTTATACTCCAGTGCATCGCCCCTAAGAGCACATGGACGCTGCATAAAAAGCAAATGTAAATGCAGCCTCAGCTTCTTAGATAACAAGAAATTATGTCATGCCTTTTTTAAAACTCTTATTGTATTATTATAATAATAAATAAAAAAAGAGGACTTTTGTTGCGCAGATGTTTCTTTTTATCCGTACAATCGCAGCATCCGGCCTTTCCTGCTGCTTAAAAGACAGCTTTAAAGGAGTGAAGGAGCAGAGGTCCAGTGCCAGGACCCAGAGTGGCAGCAGACCCACGTCTGCTCTCCTGTAAATATCAGACCCACATAAATGTGGGAAGAAAAGAGGATTTGGAGGGGGCCCATGCAGGTCTGTGGCAAGTCTCCCAGGCCGCCCCTTTGAGGGCTCCAAAGATGACCAGGTGGTACTGTATTGTTTATCATGTGGGCACAAAGCATAATTTGCATGTCAAATGCATCTTTTACTTTCATGTGTTCTTTTGAGTTCTAAAAGAACCATCAGAATCACACAGGAATAAGAAAATTAAGTAATGAATTAATCTCTGGACATTGTAAACTTGCTGGTTACTAAACAAGTGAGTGAGATTTCCACCCCATGGAGTTAAACATGTAGATAGATCCTAAACTTTGTTGTAAAAACTAACAAAAACAAGTAGGTGACATTTATTTCCATTTCTATCTGTTTTTCAACTTTTAATCCACTTCTTTTTTCCACAATTTTATTACAAACCCAAAGTGTGGACATACATTCCAGAATAAATTACATTACATTACTTTTTTATCTCATCTAATAGTTAACACAATTTTTTTCACCAAAAACAGAAACTTAAGAGTTAAGAATGTCTGAAAATAGAAGATGAGGCAAAATAAACCATTTTGATCCAATAACTGTTTCTATATGCAATATATTTTCCATCTTATTATGACATTATATTTGAATCAGTAGATTTTACTTTTATGTATATTGCTATATATTTTAACTATTGAAACTCCAAAAAAAAGTATATATATATATATATATCTGACATTACCCATCTTGTGGCATTTCTTTACTTTAAAGCTCAGGGTTGTTTCATATATTTTGTTGTCCAGGTGGTGATAATAAAATGACATCCACAATCCTGGTTTAAAATTTCTTGCAGTTTGATCTCGACACATCATCCAGGCAGAATTTTGTTCTCGTGTGGCGTCTGACAACCACAGTGTGATTTGTCTTAAATTTGAAGTGAGCATAGTAAATGCAGAAAAACATGAAGCAGAAAATTCTTCTTTTCATTACATGCAGTACACAAAGATATGAACACCTTCCCACACCTGTTCTGTTCTTGAAACATTCCTGTTCTTACCAATTCGAGAAAAACAACAGTTCCTTGTTCCTGCAAAATATGTATTAACCTTTAATATGTATCTTTATTAGGAGAAAGCCTTTAACATTAAATTATCAGTATGGCTGGTTTTCTCATTTCCAATTACTTATTTAAAATGAATAAACAAAATGTGAAATGTGCATATAAACACGTGCTCCTTATTTCCACATATCTGTATTGTCAGTCTGTTGATTTCAGCAGAAATCCTGTCAAATACGTATAGACAACTCCACTGTTGGCTCTTTTCCTTCCATAATTTCCCTAAAACAGGTTGAAGTAGATTAACTTCTGAAGTGGATTGTGATAGAAGTTAAATAAGCAAAGTAGCAAATGAGCTAAAAAGTGCTAGCTTAAAAAGCAACTGTGTTATGATAGTTTGAAACTACCATAATGAAATTCTACAGTATACGAGAGCCCCAGGATGCCAAGAGGACTCTCGGTTTAACACTGGGCTTTGCTTACACATGAACATGTCTGTTAGATGCTGCAGTCCTCATTACAGCCAGTAAAGGTAGTCTGGTAAACACAGCTTCAGGGAGCAGTGCATTTTCTTCAAGTGTAAACCCTTGTTAGCTGTTGTAGCCTCAAAATTTATGAACCAACCAAAATACTCTCAGCTGGAAATACTATTTTAAATCAACCTAAGACAACTGCAGTTATAAAAAGTAAAATCTTGAGCCATACTTATAAATGGGAACTACTTGATTTTGACCCAAAAGTTCTCTATGTAAAAGGCGCAAATTTTTCTAAATCAGCTGGAAGAAGGCAATTATATCACATGTATAATTATCCATGCATTGCGATAAACTCATTCCACTAATTTATGCTCCTAATTCTCAAATCTACAGGCTCAATAAACCAGGAGGAAAACATTCAGATGCCCGCAGCATTCTGAAAATTGTCTCATTTCCACTTGGCCAAAGACCGCTTTGAAAAGTGTTTTTTTCTCTTCAGAAATGTAATTAAGCTGTTAAAATTAAGAGCTTGAATTTAACTGAGAGAGCATAACATCCAATCTAATTACAGAGCTCTTTAATGAGTTGGTAATTAGCTACAGCACGGTGCACACAGGGTGCCATTGTGGCCTTAACTTCTGCAGAGACCCTTATGACTGAGGCACCCTTGTGTTAGATTAGTCCCCACTTGGGAGACATTATTGACTGAAATATGGTTATGTTTTGCTTTATATCTTTATAAGACACCACTTGGATATGTTCTGGAGGTCAATCAGAGGTTTGAACTTTTGATCTAGGTGATTGTGTAACTTTAAGAGAAAGAAATGTCTCAAGTGATTATGGTCTCAAGTGTGACGTGTAGTGAAAGCTTCTGTTGATCCTGCAAAGTAACTTGTCAGGTTAAAGAGTAAACTTTAAACAGAACCCTCATTTAGTGTAAATGAATCTTTGCTTTCAAATTGCTGTAAAATCAGCACAAAGAATCACAAACGGTATGAAATGACACTGTCAAAGCAAACAAACATAAGAGTAAGCGAGCGTAGTAAATAAATCAGCTTACTCGAAAAACCGTAATTCAGCATTTTAGTTTGTGTATGGCACTATACATCATAAGCAACTGCATGATCCGCCTTCAAATGAATGCATAGTAAGTTTCATCAGGCAGATTCTGTTCGTCCCGTTGTTTTTCCATTTGCACAACACCGCCCCTCATCTGCTGAAGCCCGTCTACCCCTGACCTGCTGAACCTTACAGCAACTACATTAATTTTCCAAACAAAAATCAATCGGCTGAGGAACGAAGACAAGGAGAGAGACCCTCGTTGTTACGCCGAGCAGGACACACCCTCTGACTGAAAGTGTACTGCTCATTTTGTAGGTTATAGCTTTACAGAGGGTTGTGGCTGTTGGGGACAAAGGGATTGCTCATTTCCCCTGACCCCCTTTGGATGAGTTAATCCAAATAAACTAACACATGCAATATTTAATATTATTAAAAATTAGGCCTTAAGAAAAGCTTTGGGGATTATTCAATATAAAATTGCCCTCTGTTGATCATTATAAGGGAAGCATATGAGAGCAATTTGTATGAAAAGATGGCACTGGAGTTCTGAAAAGGAGCATAATGAATTCAGTCAAGGGCAAAAGAGGGCATATGACTGCAAATTCCTAGCCATGTGGCTGTTTTCAGTTTTGTTTGTCTATTTATAAGCTAGCTAGCTGAACAGACTGGCAAACATTCCCCAAAATTAGATTAGGAAATTATGAGCCCCATAATTAACCAGCTGTTTCACTTGAGAGCTTTGGGCTTCCTATTCACTAATAAAGAGCAAGTGGAAAATGATTTAATAATGCAACAAATGTGCTTTATGAGCTATTAATATGTAGTACATAACATAAACATGACAACAATATTGGCTGCACATTTAAAAGGGAGAGTAAAACCCCCACAGTGGGCAGAGTATAGAGTAATGACAGTTAAAGAGGAGAGCCAACGGCTGCATTTGAAGCTTGTGATGCCATTACTCTGACAACAAGCCAGGGGATCATGAGTCTGAGGTGGGAGGTGGAGTGACTGAGTGTGTGTGCTTAAAACGGTCTATGTGTTTAAAATGTGCTGCACAATACCTGCTAATTCTATTAAGTGCTCTTGCGGTGTGGCTGCGTGGTTATGGGTTGATGTAAATGGACGGCTGACTAAACAATGCAACAGCATTAGAATAAGGTGATTGGATGACAGAGTGGAGAAGGCCCAAGCCCGGCTACCCTTAGGCCTTGCCAAGTCCATTACGTGTATTGGAGGCATCTTGATATCCGTCATGTCTGGTCAGCCAAAAGAGTGGAGAGATTGTCGTTTTGTTTAGCCTCCATCGTCAAGATGGCTTCCATCTCCCCACATCCAGGTGTGGGTAATGCAATCAATGAAGGGCCTCACAAACAGTCCCCTTTCTTGTCAGATTCTTTTTAGAAAATGCTGGTAGTCAACTGATTCAAGGGCAAGCATACTACTGTTCCATTTTTTCTATTCTACAAAGCCATCGTTGTCCGTTCTGGGTTCCAGCAAGTAGTACAACAGCTCTAAAAATGGCAACAAGAGTGATGCACAACTGCAGATATGTCACTGCTCTACTCTAGGAAGGCTAACAGCAATCAAAATGGCAAATCTAATTCCAAAAATAATCCAAAAATTTATGCTTCAGTTCAGTTCTAAATCCCTCTGCAACATAAATATCCCGCCATATTATACTGGATTAAATCTTGGATGTCTAAATCTGCTCCTAAAATAGCTGTAGATGTTTCCCTGCTTCAACACATTTGATTCACATCCATCAATAGGCTTGTGAAGAACTTTTCAACAATTGTTTGTAGAGATCCATGTCCTTTGAACCAAATGTGCAGAATCAGAAACATACAAAGCCTGAAATATTGTGGCCCTTAATGGCCAGAATTGGACATTTCAGATTTACACCAATATAACCTGATTCTTTTGATTGTAAAACAGCCAATAGAATCAAATTTTAAAAAATGTGATTGACTAAATGGCCTTTCCGACTGTTAGAACCTTTTGCTGTTCCTATAACTTTTTATGTAGACCCATTTTTTTTTGCACATTCCGACACATAGGAACGGGGGTCTACAGAACTCCGTTCCTAAAACCATTTCATATTCTACTTAGAAGCAGGGTCTTTCTGGGGTTCCATAGGGACAAATCTGATGTAGGTGGTAGCTCAACCCTTTACCAGCATAACGTTGGACAAGTTTACTCATAGAACATAAATACAACTGGCGCATTTTTCATTATAAACGTACACAATTATTTTTTCTGCGGCACTGCACTCTCCTTTCTTTACCCATGAAATGAAGAAATAGAATATTGCCTGCTGCTCGATTCTTTTCCTCCTGGCTCTGTCTGCATTTCAAGCCTACATGTTAGCTGCCTGATGTGATTGCCCATAATTAATAATGAATTAAAAAGCTGATGTTTTAAAATATTGTGTAAAATCCATGTGAAATCAATCCAAAAGTATCTTAGTATCGCCTCACACAGTCAGGCATCATGTATGCAAATGAGAATTCTGCAAACAGTAAATGTACTTATACACCAATACAGCCTATGCAGACTCGGGGCCACTCTCTCAAAGTCAGTCATTAAAGGCACTTGATTGTTTGTGTTAAATGGAGACAGGTGTCAAGATGTCGTCTCTACTGCCTTAATTATTCTGCGGCACTGAGTTTACCTTAGGAGCCACGGGCTTTTCTTCAGGAAGGGGTTCCGATTTTGCTTCTGATAATAACCATCTGTGCGTGACGCCAGGCTGAAGTAAGGAGATCAATTCCCCTTCTTCTTCAGACAGGCCGGTGAGTCACAATGAGAGGGAGAATCACGAACTGGCACTTCCACCACTGGGGAGGGTGGTTTGGATGAGGGGCCAGTGGCTCGCTGCAGATGTCCCCCACCTCCCTCTACATAATACCTGTTATGGGGCAAGGTGATCCCAGAGGAGAGGAGGGAATACATACATACATATATA
>JBAMHX010000018.1:4647754-4667555 GCA_037177515.1 Pseudomugil tenellus | reverse complement strand
CACACACACACACATATATATATACACACATATATATATATATATATATATATATATACATATATATATACACACTTAGGCAGGAGAAAGGTCAGGCAGTCTGAATGTGGCAGGCAAACAGGCAGCGGGGGTCTGTGGGCCTGGGGATGAATCACAGGAGAATTGGTGCATGGCAGTGAATGAATAACCCGCCATGGCTCCCCAAACCCCATTATTTCCCTCCTTCTCCAGCGGGGCCTGAAATTCATGTCTGCGCATGCTGCCAGTTCATTAGGGGGAGGATGTCATTCCTCTTCTGGCTGCGGCAGGACAGGCCAGGCGGGCCCCAGGAGGATCCGGCCCTGTTTAATTCCACATCAACCGCTCCACTGAGGGCCTTAATCTCTGCTTGTGTGATCAATACTATATCAGTGTAAATTAAAATGACAATTTTAAAGTAATTAAGCCTGTTAATGCTCGATTCAAATGTCATTATTTGCCCAAGGAGAGGCAGAGGGTGGAGGGATGTGTATAATATATGTGCATGAGATTTTTTTTCCCCCCATTTTCTTTTGAGAGAGGAGGGCCGCTAAATTATGAGCCATGTCCACAGTGGCAGGTAAACCACTTTAACTGGCACAGCTCCACGTTCCTGCTGTAAAAGAAAGAGAAAAGCTTAACAAAAGCAGATTAACTCTCCACCCATGCCGGCCCAGAGACCTCTCCAATTTCAGAGGATAACCCAATTGTTCAAATCTGATTTGTACAAGCAAACCCAATTATGGCCATATTAGATGAGAAGTGGCAGGGAGAGAACGTTTGCTGTGGGAGGCAAGGAAAATAGAGCGGGGGTACCGGGTGGGATAGGGTGCAAAAGAAAAAGAAACGTTACACAATAAAAATGCACTTAACTATAGAATCAAGCCCGGCAGTAATTGCATGATTCGATTATTGTTGTCTCCCTCCTCACTCAGTTTTTGAAAGGCTATTTAGAGTCATTGTTAGAATGAAATAAATGGGCCCCAACGCTAACCTTTTCCATGTGTGTTTTTATGTGTGTGTGTGTCCATTTCATGAGAAGTGGGGTGATGTGTAAGTGAAAAGGAAATCAAATGATCACATTGTTGGAGGTTATTATGACAGGCTCACAGCCCTTAGCTGCCAACCCTCCTCTTCTCTCAGAGCAGATTCACCAATTACACCCAATTACAGTGGCTAGGGGCCACACTGGGGCCCAAGCACCACACTTCCTACTGCACTACTGAGTCTCAGCATTTTTGTTTCATGGCTTCTCCTTCCAAATGATAATAAATAACATAAACTGTCACTAGTAGCAATCGGTAGAACCTGCGAAGCGATGAGATGGTCTAATGAAGTGGCTAACAGAATTTCCCTCTGCGGAAAATGTCCATATCTCTTAATTAGCAGCTAACAGGCCACATGTTGACAAAACAAGCGGTAGTGTAGTGATTAAAAGGAAGTCTTGAGCACAGGGCCATAGATTAGGCAAGGATAAGTCAGTCACTGCTGATTCCAAGGAAAAGCAAACAGCTGTCACAAGACAGAGTAATTCTGCGATAAGGCTGCCACCATTGCTGATCCAGCTCAGTGGCAGAAAGCCGCTCAAAGTTTAAGGTTTTTTGGCAGTATTGGTGAAAAGGTCCCACACTGGCGAGATCACTTACAATGAATCATTACAGTTGTCTAAGAATTACATGAAATGATTGTAAGGTAAGGAAATTAATTAACACCATGAAAGCTGAAATCTAATTGACTTTGATGAAAAACAGTGGAGCATCAAGAGCTTAGCTCCATGAATTATTAAATACATGCCAATAAAAACAAAGGCATACTGAGTATTTAATTAGCATGATAGGTGTTACATAGCATCCCTGATAGTGTGGGGTAAATGACACCCAGGGGCTTTCCGCTGGGCTGGAAACAATAAGAAAAAGCTTGGCAATGAGTTGGTTTTGCATCAAAGCTGCCTGATCCATCATCCTGTCCGTTTTGTGGTGTTTGCAAAACCAGCTCATATTAATTAGCAGCTCATTTGAAGGGAAGGAAGTGTCAAGGGTTGGAGCGTTGGCGGTAGGTGGTTGGTTCGACTTTTATCAATGCAAGTGATCCCTGCATAAGAACTCCACTGAGGGTGATTAGTATCAGTTTGACTGGGCTCGCTGGATGTTTCTTCTGTGAAAGAAGTAGCTCCTGGGAATGTTTTTGAGGGTCAGGGTGAGAGCTGTAGATGGCGAATGTTTCAACCAATGTATGAGATTTATATGGAGCAGTTCAAGGCACCCAAAGCGCTTTACATTTAACAGCTGCCCTAGAAGGAAATGGAAGCAGCCTATGTGCTGCCAACAGTCTCTCCAACCAGAATAGAAACATTCATCCATATTCATACATCAGCGATGCAGACATTGGAAGCAAGGAGGGTGAAGTGTCTTGCCCTTAGTGGTGTTGTACAGACTGAGTGGGCAGGATTCAAATCGCTAATCCTCTGTTTAGTGGATGACCAGCTCACTTTTTCAGGCACCGCTGCTGGTCTGAATATTCCAGAAAACTGTTGATTTACCAGGATTTTTTTTACACACAACTAACTCTACAATTATAACATAGAATGGTTATACAATGAAAATGTCTTGCTGATGTCTGAGGAGAGTGGACAGACAGGATGGTGATAACGGAAAAGTAACAGGAACTTACAAAAAGACTATCTCTGAACACACAAAAGTGTTAAATTTATCTGGTCTAATGAGTCTCCATATCAGATGGTCGGGTCAGAATTAAGCAGAAATAACCCAAAAGCAGCCATCATCTAGCTTTCAACCTCTTAATGGTTAAGCTAGTGGTCTGATGGTGTTAGGGATATTTTACAAGTACATTTTCACCCTCTTGGTACCAACATGGTATACTTTAACCACCACAGCATACCTGAGTATTGGTACTGACAATGTCTACCCTCTGTGTTGAACCTATGATGATTCAACACCTTGCCACTAATAATAAAGACAATTCTGAAGGCAAAGGAGGATCTTTCTTGTTACTTGTGAGGTGGATAAAGTGGATAGTAAACATAAAATATTAATTGTTGAGACATACGCTAACAAAGCAGTGTTCGTGGTTATTTCGGTTAGACGATGCCACACTTCTTTTTGCACAACTTACACTGTATCAATAAAGTTCAGCTTGTGTATGAGCTTAACTGGCCTGCCTATACTCCAGTTTGGTGTCCTATTAAGAATGTATGGACTATTACGAGGATCAGATTTAAAACAACAAAAAATATGGAAAAAATTCCAATCATGTAGTGAGGTGGTAAACATGTCTGTCTGTGTTCTTACTTTCTCAGAGTGGAAATACATTAATTTGGGGGGGGGGTATATATCACAGTAAAAACTTCCCTAAAACATGGAAATGTGTAAAATGCCTCACACCCCATCCACAATGATGTAAACCCTCCCTCCTTGCATTGCTACTTTATGTTATGTAGATCAGATTAATTGCACAGCTGTCAATAAATTAGGGCATAACTCAATAATCACAGAATATATTGTAACAGTGCATTGCAGTGATTAAATTCAATATGCATATGAATGGCTTGAAGTGTGATGCATGTAACTGCAGACTTTTGAAAAGTGAAATGTGTGTGTGTGTGTAGGGGGAGTGGGGGTGGCTGGGGTCTTTTCTTCTTGGAGAGTGGGGCTGTGAGAGCTGTGAGGGCTCTCAATAGACAGAGGATTATGGAAATCAAAGCTGAGAGATTAGCTAATGGGAATATAATGGTGACTGACTGGCTGGGTCAGCTGAGCTATGCAAAAGAGGCAACTATAGCTGGTGGTGGAGGGAGAATCAATATGTATGGTTTACGTGCTGCTGGAGCTGGCCTTGTATAAGGAGTGCTCCACAGACATGTATGTGTTTGTACAGAGAGGCACAGAAACATAAGCGCACATAAACAGAGCAAGGGCCTGAAGCCAGCAGACAGAAGTAAGCTTTCAGCACGAGGACCCAGCTCAAGTGGGGAAGAGGAGATATCGCCAGCTCCGGCCCCGCTCCCTCTCACTGATGTCAACAGGCTGCATGAGATTCGGCCCGACGCTTGGCTCTCATCTCCACTGACAGCACTGGGATGCAGACACTCGTCCAGTCCCGCTCTCCACGCTGCATCAAATATCCATTCATCCGTCCTCGGACCCAAAAAACACAACCAACGTCCTTGTGGGCAATCAATAGAGCTGCAACCGGGACAGCCAAGTATTACGACAGCATTTAGACATACTAAGTAGTTTATTTTCCTGCCGTCTCTGGACAATCTGACATCCAGCGTTTAGGGTGCTCGGATATTAACCTTCCTCAGATGTATGAGCTAAAGTGGGTGTCGTAAAATGCAATTGAGTGGGACGCATGACGGCTTTCATCATCAAACTAAATGGAACATCTCCACTCTTATATATCAGAATACCAATTCTGAGCATGTCAGAAAAATTTCAATCTCACATGGGAAGCAGCAGGACTCTGGCTTCCCGCTGCTGGCCTCTCCCCTCTCATTTTCATTCCTGCCTGCGTTGCGCAGCCATTCATCAGGACCTGGGCAGAGGACAGCTCCCGCCTGCTTGCGAATGCATGGAGCAAGCAATAAAATTAACCTTGTGGCAATTGTTTTCCCACCCGTTTGATGGCCCCGTGTCGGCTCATCTGTTACGGTGAGAAGGGATAAAAAAGTCAGGCTCAGATGTGCAAAAAATTATGACTTGTTGGGGAAAGGAGGGTGGTACCTGAATAGAGCTGAGCTAATGCCAGATTATGGAGTCAAAACCCGATCAATCAGCGCTAAGAGAGTATCTGAAAACATGGTTGCTTGTTGATTTGTGTCTGGGAACAATAAGGAGTGCTGAGAGTCTTGTAGGAGAAGATGTTGTGCTATTTTTTTTTATAAATCCTTGGCCTGTTCCTTCCACCGGACAAGAAGGAAAGAGGAGTGGGGGAGACGGGAAAGGAGGGATAAAAATATTTCAGGGGGTGTTTATTTGCTCTCAACACCTCCTGAGCGATCAATATTTTTAATTTGGGTCCGAGTTATTATTTTTCACATCACTGTGCCGGGGAGCAGAGTAAAGTGGCTCATATTTTAGCACTAAAAAGATCGATATGACAGGCTCACCTTCACTCTGCCCCCTCGGTGGCTGGGGGCCACACATCATAATGGACGGTGGCGAGGTACACCCGGCCCGACTCGTGCTGGAATCACATCATTATCTGAGGCCAGAGACCCCCCCCCCCCCACCCCTTTCCCCCGCACATACAAAACACCCTCCTCTTACAGCAACACCTCCAACACAGCTGATTTACTCTCCTCGGTTAGATTCCATCCAAACACACACACACATGGAAACACTTTATCAGTGCTGTTTATGAGCCTGTGTGTGTTTGTGTGTGAGTGCTGATGATCCAAGCAGGGCAAAGGCTCAGATTTGACTTCTTGTCATAAATGCATCAATTCCTCCACCTCTTTACACAATCCATTAATTACAAACATTTTAAGTCCAACTATTTTCACAGAGGGAATGCCCGCTTTCTCTGCCTCATAACTCACTTCTGATGGCAGATTCATTGATTGTCGTTCAACACATGTCCAGAGTGTGGGTGTGTTTTTCACCCTGTGTATGTGTTTATTCCACTTCATCTCCTCTATGTATGTGTGTAAGTGGACACGCTTATGACTGATGCCGAAGGAGAGTTATGCCCCTGCCATATTACCTCGCTGACATTTACTCCATTCAAGTGGCCTCGGCGGGCGCCGTTCTCTTCACCATATTGAAATAAGAGGTCTCTTAGATTTAGTTTGCAATATCTTAACCTGTTTATGTGCCGGCTGGAGGCTTTTTAAACGCAGAGGAAGAGGAAGATGCTAGTCACCCTCTGTGTAAAAGCAACAGACCCAATCATCTGACCTCACTCACTCTGCAAAGTATATAATCTCTATATGCAACCTTGTTTTGTTTCATCGTAAAACAGCAGAGCAGAAGGGTGATATAAGGTGCAGGTTAAGGGTAGAGGAAAAAAAGGGGGGGTGATAAATGCGAGCGACACGCATTCTGAGCAACACCGTAAACATGCTGCCGCTGAGGCCCCCGTCAGCACGGAGGGACACTAAGTGTTCATAAATTCCTGGCCAAGCAGAACGGCACTGATTACTGCATTACAGCACATCGCCCGGAGAGGAATTAAGGACTCACCTTTGGAGCAGAGTGAGGCTGAGCTGGAAGACAAGAATCAGGATTCGCCTCAAGCAGGAGAGAGCTTTAAATCTATTTGGTAAAAATGAATGACTTCATTAAATTCTTTGTTTTTCCTGGAAAAACAAAGAATTTGAATTAAGTCACCTTTAGATGAATTTCTCTGCCTTCCTCCTGGTTAAACATCCGGGACGTTTGTCTCCATGAACCTGTTTTATTTTTTTAAATCTTTTTTATCTGTTTTGAACCTGTTTTATTGGCCTGGCTGTCTTTATACCATGCTGTTTAAATAAATTAATCCATTTTCCTGACTTTATCTGCACCTGAGTTTTCTCCAAAATAAACGCACAAGTTGACTATTTAATACGCCTCTCAGCCAAACCGTTTAAAATGGCCATTTTAGAGACCACACCTGAACATTTTGTACTAAATAATTTGTACTCATCTCTGATTTCTCTTCACCTTTCCAGAGTTTGAATTTGCAGGGATAATATTCACATATTGTACTATGATATAGTTTTAGACAAAAAGCTGCATCAGTCCAAAGGAACAATTATCCTTTAAATGTTTGCTTTTGAGTCCATCCTGAAACTTTTTTCTTTTGTGATATGTCCCATCAGGACATTACACTTCTAACATGTTTATGTTTTAAAATGTTGAACAATGTCAGAAAATTAAACTAATTACATCTAACAAAAGCACACTTTTCTATATTATGTGTTTCCTGAATCAAAAATTTGGTATTTCTGAAGCAGTTGTGGGCTCTAACCAAAAAGACTCATCTCCTACTTTACCTACTGTAAAAGTATGATTTTTAAAATTTTTTACATTTTTTTTTTTTAGAAAAACATGATCTCAGAGGGCAATGGTGTGAAGTATGACGGAACTCATAAAACATATGAGCTCACTTACACAGCATCATAATCATAATGCCTCGTTCTGACGGTGGACCCAAATATTCAGCTGCTTTTGTGAACTTCCAGCAGTCTGGGAAAAAAAAAACCAACCCAATAGCACAAAGTCCTTTAATACACACATGTGCGTACAGAGCAATGTCCCGTCAAAGCACAAGCACTAATTTATCCTATGTCAGCGCTCTCATTGCTGTCCTGCAGACCACAGACATGAGGGATGCCTTTAATATCCCATTAAAATGCCCTGGAACAACCGAGTGCAGAGCAGCCACTGTGTGTGTCACCTACTGTGTGTGTGGATAGCTTGATTAGACTTTGTGACACCTCTTCGGTGTGTGTGCTTGTGGATCTGCGGACATTTCTGCACGGACAGCACCGTGCCAGCATGTATCGGAAGTGCACGTCTCTTCACATGACATGAGCTGCAGCTCCACAGCCGATCCCACCATAAATATTAACGACCAAGAACAAGTGTATTGGGAGTTGAGTTATCATGGTGGGCCTTCCTAATTGACATTTTACCTGCTGTATACCTTAACGGAGCAGTAAAACTCTGGGTCCGGGATCAGCCGCGAGGGTGGGCAACGTGTCAGTCAAGATGCTTCCCGCTCTTTCCTCTGAGACGAAAAGAGGAGGAGCTCCCGCATCAGGACATTACAGTTTCTTCACACTCCAATAAAATTAAGCTTAGCGGGAAAACTCTTCTTTTCCGGAAGGTTACATATCAATTTCACTAAAATCAATTTTACTAAAAAGTAACTTATCAAAATATTAAATTAATACCAGGTCAAAACTGTATACATAAAATAGAAGTAAAATTATAGCAAAAACTAAACTTAAAAAACCTAAAAACATGTAGTGTCTTTTGAAATTCCAGGTGTAAATATCAACAAAATTAGTTGACTAATGAGAAAATAATTATGTTTTAAGTAGACATAATCCTGCCACTCCAGCCAAACACAAAACACACACACACAACAGCAGACTTGTTTAAAGTGTAATCTAAACCCAGAAGTGTTCACACTTAGATTATCTGAAAATTGACAGGTAGAGCAGACAACAATTCCCACAACATGGAGAAAAAAAGAATTAAATTCTGCTTTATTTGCATATTGTAAAAAAAAGAAAATAAGCAAAGATTGAAAAAGCAAATATGAGTGATGTCATCAAAGCTAAATGGCAAGCCCCAGTGTGAGACAGACTGGAGAGTCTTTTCATATTTACAGCTGTCAGGGTTTCGATATCAACATCATAGAAAGCACATCAGATGTTTCTCTTTCCACCCACTGCTTCACAAAGATTGCTATCTCTGAAAATGAAAATACAACTAAAAAGGTTAATCTATAGACAAACACCACTGAATAAACAGCTGGTAATGTTTAGATATTAGCCGAGCGCATGTGAAATGGCAGATCATTACATCTGCGAAAGGCCGTTGTTGGAATATTTTTCTTCTTAAAAGAGCAAATGTGTCCCACCGGCTGCTGTGATTTATGAGTATTTGTTGAAGGGCAGTGAAGCGTGGTGATGACACCAAAAACATTCAAAAGGAAGCAAGACGGACACAACTCGGCAACAAAGTGAGCCTACAGTCCATACTGGGACCACATTGATTCGTTATTCGATGCTCCTTTCGTGTAATCTCCTGGGAGTGGAGGGATGATTACCTGACATACCTCTGTTGTGTTGATTGAGTATCAGGCATAAAAGCACATCTAAACACATGTTTCCTCGTAATCCACAGCAGAGTTGGACAAAACGGGACTTAGATCATCTGATTTTTGTGTTAGGTCTGAGCATTTGGCTCCACCATGAGGCCACAAATAACAAACAACAACAGAATAGACTATAAACAAATAGAAAATGTTAATCACTCAGTTCTAAAATGAATGCCATTGATTCTGGATATAATTAAAAGAACATGTAGAGAATTGGACAAAATTATATTTTCCCAGTCAAACATACTATTTGTGCTTTTGTTTTCTTTATTCTACCTTGACAATTATAATTAAGTATAAAAATTCAACCTCAGCTCTGAATCACACTTATTTGCTAATATCTGCTGCCACCTTCTGGTCATCTGCTGCAACAACAGTAGCACCAGACCAGGCCTTAGCTGTAAATCAAATGCTGTAACATTTCACTGCTATGTACCATTCTGGGTTCAAAAAGCAGCAGTTTAAGTGGAATATCCCCTTCCAATTGCACTCTTTTTGCAATAAGGTTTTTTTTAATTATTTCTTTATACATGTAAATTTCAAACTGTTCAAAACAAAAATAAAATCCATCCATTTTTTTCATTTTTGCTTGTTCTAATAGAGCCTAAGATAGTTACTACCGCTGTTCACTGTCCAATAACCTTAAAGTCGGCGATTCAAATCTCACTTAATACAAACTGAATCTATAGTTTTGTGTTCGGGTAACACACCTCACCCTCCAGTGTTGCAGTTCCCAGTGTATGAATGTGTTTTGATGTTTGCTGGTGGTTAGTGATGCTGTTGGTGCAGATTCAAGGTTCAGTCAGTTGGCAACAATTGCTACTCATGTGGTTCACCAACACCAAGTGTTAAATGTGGCAAGAATGAATAACGGATTACTTTAAAGCACTTTGAATGCCTTGAAAAGTGCTATATAAATCATTATCATTATAATCATTTATCAGTTATTATAACTATTACTATTACTACCAGGCCAAAGGCAAAGTACATCCTGGACAGGTCACCCGTTCATTACAGAACATAACAGTTTATGGTAATTAGTAAACAGATTGTTAAGAGTAACAGAAATACAACATCAGCCACTATCATGTCCTAATTCAAGACATTCGATGAAAAAATGACTTGTGCAACTATACAAGTGTGTTGTTGGCTAGTAAATTCCTTTGGATAGTGATGCTCAGAATGATGGAGGGTTAACATTAAAGCAGTGTTTCTTAATCCAGGTCCTCAGGATGCACTGCCCTGCATGTTTTAGGGGTACCCCTACTTTAACACACCTGATGAATGGCTTTTTAACTGGCTTGCAAAGTGCTTAACATGACTAAGTGAGTCCTAAGAACCAGGAGTAAGAAACACAGCACTGAAATGTGACTCCATTACATTACATTACAGTCATTTAGCAGACGCTTTTCTCCAAAGCGACTTACATCTGAGAATAAGAACAACACAAGCACAGAATCAAACAGAATCCAGAATCAGGCTTTGCTACTCCAAAGCTCCAAATAATATTTACAGTACTTTAATATTTACAGTATATTTACTGTGCAGTAGATTTTCTTTATGTCATAACAATGAGAGATTTCTTTATGGATGTCTATCATATTCCATTTGGTGTTAAAATCCCCACCCAAGAAGAAATAAAGGTTGAAGACAGAGTACTTACTGTGAAATGCTCCTGGGATTTGTAGTTCTCATCGAGGTAGACACGGGCTCTGCTGTACTCCTTCATTGTATCACTGGACAATAGCTCTCTGATAGAAAAACATAATCATTAGATTTACCTTCAACAAATCAACAAACTTCTTTACAGCAATGACGCACAGCTTTGATGTGACCAATGGGGGGAGTAGTCCTCCCAATTTCAAACAGAGGACTGTCACGAGCCATGAAACGGTTCTAAAAATCACAGCAATTGCACTGAATATAATAGATATAATACTTACTTTACAAAACTGTCCACATGTGACATGGACGCCTCGTAATTCTTCCCACCGACCTCTTGACAGTGCACTGCCAAAAAGTGAGGCTTGTGTGATTGTACTGTCTGCAAAAGGAAAGAGACGAAAACACACATGGGTCAAAAGGGAGTTAAAACAGATGACAAGCAGATGAATCAATTACTGCTGAGACAACACCATTTTCTCACAGTGGGCAGAATAAGAGTGAGTTATTAAAGCAGATCCTTCACCAGTTTGCCTTCTGGGGCTCCTCATTTCTCTCTAAAGTCAACTTTGCGACATGCTACCATATTTACAAAAGACAAAGTGCCTCACTAATGTAGGTAGAGGGCACTTAAAGCGCTTGTTCCACAAGCACAACATGGCTATCACTTCATCTGCTATCAGCGATGTGGTGGTGGGGGGGCAGACACTTGTATGTCACCGTTAGTGCCGACACCTTACTCAAACCAATAACAACTCGTTCCGTTCCAGAGAGACGTCCGGATCCTTCTCAAAGCTAAGAAAAATCCTTACTTAACTGGTAGGATCTACTTCCCGAGCCACATGACCTCATGTTGCCTTTCTTTAACCTCTTACGCAGGGCGAGGTGTTTGTGAGCGTCCTGTCAGAGGTACTCTCAGTGGAAAATCAATATCGCAGAATCGCAGAGTGATATACGGCCCTCACAAGCACTCACAGGGGTCTGACCTGTGGACTGTAGGTTGAAGCTGTGCATCAATGTCACTGAAAGTGAAGAGGGATGTCTGCAAATGGTCTCTTAGACCTGGATGGAGCCAGCAGCTACTTCACTGGAGGACCACCTCAGACTTGCATTATGCTACCTACAGGCCAAATCAAATAAATGTAATGTATGGCAGTAATGCTATAGATTTTCCATCAACCTATGGCTTGTCACTTAGCTGGATGACCCAGATGTAGACCGAGCTGCGCAAAGTCAGGTGATTAGAGCTGCTATCAAGTCGCAGTGGAAAAGGTCACACACACTCAAAGAGCTTTCAACTAATGTCCGGTTGTGATGTGGGGGTTGCATACACACACACACACATATATTTATATACAGAGCTGGATAGAGTGTGAATGCTGTCTTGCATGTGCTTATAGCTGTTTATCTTTCCAGACTGTAAGAGTGTGTTGACAGATGCCAAACAGAGTAGTTTCAGTCTAAACCAGTTAGCATTAACCAGCATCTGATTACATGGACAGTGTTTGCACACCTCAGTAGTGGCTGCTATCGATACGTTAAACCTTACAGCCGTTAAAACTGATGTTATGAATCGTAACGACACTGGAACACTCTCTAAACAACCCTCAGACTGTGACAGCTGCTTTGTGAGCGAGTCCAGTCATGACAGACAGACAGAGCATGGCCATATAGAATCTTGTCTCAGCCTCACGAGGATGTCCAATTTCTGGATGTTTGATATGGAGGTGTGTTCTCTCAGTCATTCCCTTTCTGCCTCTGTGGCCTGATTCTTGCTGAGGAAGTTCAAGCTAGTCTAAATAATGAATCTATCAAACTGCAAACGAGGTTGAGGTGGCTTACGCTGCCCTAATAACTCTGAACAAAATTTGAAAATTCTACAGTCAGAACTGAACACCAAGGAAGAAAATAAATATAACGTCACTAGATATCTGACGTAATATTTGTTTAAGGGTTTTGAAATATTAAAAACCACCAGAATTTAAAATACTTTGAGCCAAAAAGGCATATAAACTTATAGATTAGTTCAATGAATAAGGCAAAACAATGTGCTGTGCATGATGTAAATAAACAGACAAGAATATACATACAGCGGAATTCCCACAGAGGGGGCCTTCATGGTCTTGTTAAAATGTTATGCAAGTTTAAGATAAACACAACATGTTGATGCACAATCGGGAAATATTTCCATAAGAACTTGTATATGTAAATGATTTAGTTTTTTAGTTTGCATTTCTAGTTTAGACAGTGTTATTATACAGCTACAAGTTTGACTTTGCTAATTCACCCTGTCACTTATTTAGATATATTATTATGGAAACACAAAAAAGCAAGATGGCACCTTGAAATGTGTGCAGTGCCAATGTTTCCAAGGTGAAAGATTGTTCTTAGTAGAGAAAATAGTGTTGCAGGTACCTCTGATGTTTTCTAGCAGAGCAGCAAACTTCCAGCCCTGAAGCGATTAGCAAACAGAAAAGTTGTTCCAATTCATCAGTCTTCCATCTCTGTCAAGTCAAATTCTGAAAAAGTCTGCAAACTAAAATTCTGTGATCCTGTGTGACAATGTAACTAGCATGAAGAAGGTGAAGGAAGACGTGGGAATCTCCAGCTTGGGTTGCTTTGCTCATACACTGCAGTTCATTGAAAGTCCTATATTTAGCAATATTTGCCGTCTCACAGTCTATCTTATGCATTTCTTTAATAATTTTCAGACATAACAACCAGGTAATTTCCGGACATTTACCACCAACACTTTATACGGACATGCCTATTCAGACATGCAATAACATTACCGGAGATTACACACTAAATTGTGTTCAGAGATAGGCGGTAAATGTCCCAGTAAGACTGTCATCCTGGAAACCAGACTTGGTGTGTCATTGTGCGACAACAATGACAAAAACAAAACATATTAGATCAAAATATAATTTGTCTGTTGAAACTGACTCGTTTACTGTCACACCTGAGTTTTCAATGACTAGTTCCACACTACTTTTGCCATCTATCATGGTCGCTGACCTAGTGGTTTTGCCGCTTCTTAGTTTTGAGCTTGTTAACCCTGCTGTTTGCTTTTTGTTTATCTGGTGCTCCTCCAACTTGGCTTTGATGTGGTCATAAATGACAGAATCCCACGCTGTTCCCTGCAAACATTTTCTTATACTTTCATCAGCCCTTGCTGCCAGGAGTTCTTTCACTTCTTGTCTCGCCCCTTTCTTGCAATTTTCTTTTCTCTCGGTTACTTACGTTAGATTCAAGTCTTCTGTGTTTACGTTTGGTGGGAAATGACGTTATCGCTTCGCACGGTAGCATCTGCCCTCCCATCTTTGAACAGGGTTAATCTACCTGGTAATTTAGAGGACATTGTACTAGGTCTTCAAATGGATAAAGTCCGCGTAGATATACCCGCTTAATGTCCAGACTGTACCTTTCAGACATGAGGGACAAAAAAATCAATGTCCGCGTAATGTCTGGGTAACAGCAAGTCTGAAAGGGGCTTACGATAACATGCATTTTGCAACATGCACCAAACTATAGTTTTGCCATACCATTCAATTGTTGCTGCAGGTTTCTACCCGGCACTGTGAAAGCCTGGGTCTGTATTTCACCTGTTTGCTCTCCGTCTCCGAATGTACGCTTAAAGTACACAGGTACCACAGTCCTGTTTATAGAATCTTCTAAATGAGCTAAAAGTTGTTGCTAATAGTCTCCTTTAATGTGTTCTAGCCAGACTAAATAGCATTTTCTATTATCAGAAGTCCTCTTCAGCAGAAATGAGCCCTCATAGCGGAAACTGCAGACCACAAGCACTTTGAAAGGCTATCAAACTAGTGTTCCAGAATTATTCGGAAGCATCCCGTTTCCCTAGCAACACATTATCTTTGACATAATACATTAAAAAACTGTTGTGGCTAAAATATAAAAATATAACTATAAAAATTTTGTTTTTATTAAGATTATGGACAGCTACCAACATTTTTTCTTTTTATTTACTTTAGATATTTTTTTCTTGTATGAAAAAACCTTGATTTATCATTTGCTTGGTGAACATATGATTTACTACAACTTAATGAAATTTTACACAATAGCAACAGCAACAATGACCGAAATACAATAAAGTTCACACAAACAAATTTGGCATCAGAAAATCTGTACTGGATCTGATCAATATATCTCTATTAACAGGATATGTACCCCAATCTTTTAACAGATGTAATCAAACCTTAACTTACAAACCAAATCTCAATCCAGAAGTGTTCGCTAATTATAGACCAATATCCAACCTGCCCTTCATGTTTAAAAATCATCCATCCAACCCGATCCAAGCTGACATAGGGCGAGAGGTGGGGTACACCCTGGACAGGTTGCCATGTTTAAAATTTTTGAGAAAACAGTCTCAACTGTGTGGCCATCTGAACAGAAATATCTGAAGAGCTCACCATGGCACAGACACAGCACTGGTGAAAGTTACTAATGATCTTCTCATGACCTTATATAAAGGACTCCTGTCTGTTCTTCTCTTGTTAGATCTAAGTGCTGTATTCGACACCATAGACCACAACATTGTGCTGCAGAGGCTGGAACATGTTATTGTTATTAAAGGGACCGCACTAAATTGGTTTCAGTCATATTTATCTGATAGATTTCAGTTTGTTAATGTAAATGATGAGTCTTCCTCACACACCACAATAAGTCATGGTGTTCCTCAGGGTTCTGTACTAGGACCAATAATTTTTACACTATACATGCTTTATACATGGTATAAACTTTCATTGCTATGCAGATGATACTCAGATTTACTTATCCATGAAGCCCGATGAAACCAATTAGTCCATTGGATTACAAAAATGTCTTAAAGACATAAAGACTGATGGCTGAATTTTTTCCTCCTAAACTCAGACAAAACAGAGATCGTTGTCGTTGGACCTCAAAAACCTAGGACAAAATTTTCCTAAGTTTGATGGCTGTCCTACCCGAGCCAGGTTCTGCTGGAAGTTTTTCCTTTCGGTTAAAAAAACGGTTTTCCTTTCCATGGTTGCCTCGTGCAGCTCAGGATGTGAGATTGCATTGGAGTCAAGTGAACTGACTCAAACTGATGTGTCTGTAAAGTTCCATGAAATGACGCTGTGAAGTTGTGCTACAAAATAAAGCTGAATTGGATTAAATAGGGGGGCTTTTTATTTAAACTTTGAAGTAGGATTATTTGCACTAACATTCACAGAAAAGGAATGATTTAAAAACCGCTTTTTTTATAAAAAAAAAAAAATATATAAAACGACAAGTTTTAGGATGTGATCTAGAGTCTGACATCAAGGCTAGCTCATCTCATCCTGCACATCCCTGTGTCAAATGGCTCAGTGATTTGTGTAAAACTTATATAAACTTGTCTTGGAGCAAATTTTCCAATTAGAAAAGTATCTGCTGACCTTTTGAGCTCTGTTTCTACTATTCAAAAAGGGTGAGACTGGATGTGGGGAACCGCCAACAGCCACTGGACTGTGAAAGTCCAGGGAAGTTTCCAATGCAAAGTGGTGGAAGGGTTATTCAACTCACTGCGGTGCAATGCAAAGCGTTGTTTATACTACTGCAGCAGCAGTGGTGGAATTCATTTAAGCCTCAGTCTACTGAACACAAGTGGGGCAGGCAAATAACCCTGTTTGAATATGTGTAAATCATATTGTAAACTTCGAAATCCTAAGAGCACAGAAGAATGCTGATAGAGGTTTGATTCAGTGATGAGAAATAGAAAACCGAGTAGCAGAGAATTCAATTGAACATATCAAAGTTCTCAAAACAGTTTTACTTTCTCGCTCAATTTGGATATGACAAAATACAAAAGCCAAATTCAAATTTACAGGTTTTGAATAGCATATTTTGAGTTTCTTCCAGTAATTTGCAACATCTAGTATTTGCAATACACTAGTATCTCTAACAGAGTTAAGGAGCTGGCTAAACACATTCTTCACTCATAAAAAAAAAAAAAAAAAACACATCGATAGGCAGCTTTCATTTGCAATCAGTCCAAAAACTATTAATAAAGCCAATGGTTTAGATTATAACAACATATTAGATATTAAAACAGGACCATCGCCAATTCCAACAGAGCACCAGAACACTTGAGAATCATGACTTTTACACTCCACCTGCCGCTCGCAAGCCTTTGAACTTCTACCAAGGTGTGCCATAAAATAAATCATTTTATTTCCTAAAAGGAATTCCCTAGAGGAAGCAAAACGATTGCCAAGATGCAGACTCTGCTCCTTTGAATCAATCTGCTCTCTGCTCTTTTGAATTCTTTACACTAGTTTCCCCACACCATGAGGGACCCATGTGACAGAGGTGATGGTGCTGATTTAGTGTGAAACTTGACTCTTTCCTGTATGAAACAGTTTTTGAATTCATGCCAAGTCAACCCAGAATAGATAACATATCACTACGCCCTGTTATGCATATAACTGGTTATTGTTTTTCTTATCAACTGACCTTTTTTTCCTGCATAGTTGATGATTGAACAACAGACTAATTAATGTGCAGGAATACATAGAATACTTTGTGTTTGCAGAGGGTTAAGACAGAGTTAACTCAAAGAGTTAGCACAGTGTGGCTGATTGTAGTTAACTCTAGTCATCACTGCTGTTTGTTCCCAGCCAAGCAGAGTTCAGAGTCTGTTGCTTCTTTCCATGACGTCAGTCAGCAGCAGAACAGCGCTGGCATGAAGCTACAAGTCTGCCTGCTTCTCACAGGGGCACACCTCTCTGTCTGCATGCACAGATGTAATACCTTCCTCTAAAACACACAGGCCTGTTGCCCAGTGCAAACAGAATTCCTCTACAACCAGGACATGCATATCTACACACATAGACACTTTATGCTCAGGATATCCAACACCGTGAATGTTAAACAAACATAAAAACTGGAATTACTTGGCAAATAAAGCGTTAGGTACGCAAGGGACAGTAATAATTACAGGGAGGGGTTACACAGAGTTGAAAAAAAGACACACACACCAGCAGCAGCCATGCAATTGAGCAGAACTTTATCTGGGTTTATGACTTCTGAAATCTGCTGCATGGTCTACTGTTTGAGGAAAAATGCTCTGACTGTATCCAATTAACTCTCATATGCAAGCATTAACTACATTCAGTAAGCACAGAGGACAAATAGTTACAGAAGTGGACTTGAGGCTAAAGGTCCAGGTTCAATTTCTCAGATTAGCAACAAAGATGACATAATGTAAGATCCCAAACCCCCCCTTTAACCCCATTCACCTTGTGCGACCAAAATTAATGCAGAGTACTGCTTACTTTTTAAATAAATGAATTTGTCTTACACCATTTTAAATAGCCTGAACAATCTTGGGAAATTGTTTGAGGGTGGCTAATTTTCATGGCTGCACTCCAACACATGGATGCAACACAAAACCACTGCTGTTGTTACTGGAGATGCTGCCCTGTAAAAATGTACGAAGTGAAGCTGTAGCAGAAGTTAACATTGAAACAAAGAAATTAATCCTTTTCTGTAGCATGAAGATATTTATTTTGGTTTTATAGGGTTGGATATGGACCAAATAGTTACATACTGCAAATGCTGCAAAGCTAAAATTGCTTATGAAGGTAGCAGCATAAGCAATCTCCTGCACCATGTAGCCACAAACATGCCAACTAGCAAGAGGATCATATTAAACCAAGGCAGATACATCCTAAAGCAAAACTTGAAAAGCTGGAAGACACTAGCAAGCTGTTTTTTTTAGAAAACGCATATACATTTTGTAAAAAAAAACATCATCACAGTGCAATAAGAGGATAAAGAGCAGTAGAGAGAGAATCTTCCCAACAGAGATTAAATAGTTTTTTTGTTTTCCTTCTTTCTTAGATAATATCCCCTCAGCTTTATTTACTAAATAAGCTATGGTTTACATTCAAAAGGACCCAATGTGTTAATAGAGCTATCATGTGATGCCTTCGGCTACAAAAAGTAGGATTTCAAAGTCTTGGGATGCTATAACATCCTAAAACATCTCCAGGAATGTGCATAATAAATGTTAGTGTGTCATCAAAACAAGTAGGAAGCACAGAGTTTTAAGGTTCCAAATGTATGTTGTGCTACTTTAAGCCAGTTCAAATTTAAATCTGTTGTAGGCAGTGAAATTAAACATTGGACTTGGACTTAGTCAAGTAAATCCTGATGGTTAGTCCTCATCCCTCTCTGCTGTGCTTCAGCTCTATCTCCAGTAATACTCCCAGCAGTGAGTATTACTGGTGTTATATTAGTGCCAGCTATTGTACAGAAACAAACTGGTAACCATGACGACTGTCGAAGTGGCACCAGTTAAAAAGCTTTAGCATCTCTAATTAATAGTTTTTATCCAAATACAGTAGATGCTTGAAGACCACTTATTTGTTTGTTTTGATTTTATTTTGTTTATTTTTATTCAATTCATGTCCATGTCATGTATTACTGGAAGGACAAAAAAGAAATAAATTCTGATTCCAGTAAAGACCAGCTGTGAGGGGTTAAAGTTAAAAGAAAATGATGTAGAGCTGGATTTGGTCTCTTGTAAATGCTGCAGTTTGAAAAACACAAGTAAAACATTATTGCTGCTGCGGACATCATGAGATTTGACATTACATTTGATTTCTTAGTAACATCGCCTCTGGTGATTTAACAGCTCATAGAGGGGTCTTAATGGCTTGAGAATTGCCAGGAAACCAAATCATGATTATAAGCATATTCACTTCTTGCCTATTAGTTCTACATTATATTCTGCCCTTTCCTGTGCTTTTAAGTCCTTTTGAGTGTGTGTTGAAGTTAACTTGTTCATTTCTAGGAAATCCATTATAAAGACATTCAGCTTTCTTTTGAACATTTAACTAAAGACACTTAAAAAAACCACAAATCTTCACAACACATTTAGCACATTATGATCCAACATTAAAGATCTCAATATGCTGCATTTCTGCATGTTCTCAGTGAATTAATATTGCTTCTTAAGGCCACATCATCAACTGCTAGTGTTTGGGCAATTAAATATAAATATTACAACACAGTCCTCCTACTTCAAAAATTAAAAAGCGAAAGGAGTGTGTCTAAGAATATTTGCTGCCAAAATCAACAGATCAGTGATTCCTTGGAATGGTAAATAGGTTAGTCACTTGGCTACTCCCAATGTACACAAACACAGTGGAAGCAAAGGAAAAATGAGATTATATCTTGGTACAACTGACACACACACACACACACATATGTGTGTATATATATATATATATATATATATATATATATATATATA
>JBAMHX010000018.1:4615225-4627332 GCA_037177515.1 Pseudomugil tenellus | reverse complement strand
TCGGTGATCGGTTTTTTTAAGGTCTCTGATCGGTGATCGGTGATCGGCCCCTAAAATCCTGATCGTGTAAAGCCTAAATTAAACCCTACAATTATATCAATTTTCAAAACTATCATAATCTTCACATGTATTTAATTTCATTCCTCATAAAACAATAAATATTGCTAAGTGTCAAAGTTGCGCTGAATGCTGTCTTCACGGTCCTTTAAGTTAGCAAAGGCACTTTTACATTGTCTGTTTACAATAACATTGCTGTAATCTTTTTTTTACTAACATTCATGTTTGACTACTTATGACCACTATATGTTTAAAATGCAAATGTCAAAAGAGACATGTCCTGACATTGAAAAAGGCACCGCTGGTTTTTATTTTGGTCCATGTCAGTAATGATTTATTGTTAAAAAAAAAAAACTGAGTAAATGTGATGTAAGGCTAAAGGTCATTAGAGGGTTACATAAGTATTTTTTTCAGTTTTCAGTTACTTCATTTTGTTGCTTACAACTTACACCTATGGCCTAAGTCTGAAGACAAATTCATCCAAATAACCTAAAACCAAATGTTTAATGATTTGTTGCATGTTTTTTCACTTGAAAATTCCTTTCTGCTGTAAAGTTAAACAAGTACTGATAATAAAGTACAAAATATTGTGAAACAGTGTAGTGTTCTGCCTGTAATTGGTATTTTTATTGTTGTAAGTAGTTGCGTTTCCAAAATAAAAGTAATATTTGTGAAGTAGTGACAATTAACAGGTGTTACTACTGAACAATAGTTTCAAAAATAAGCTGCTGTTCTTATAAAAATCATAATTTTTACTCTAAATTGAAGCCACGCTGCTAGACTTTACTGAAAGGAAATAACCATTTTTCTTTTTTTACATCTCTGGTTACATCTGGAAAGGTTCTATAACTAAAATTATATAATTATTTTTCTTTGATTTCAATATAGGTTTAGAGCTACAATTGCATCATTCAATAGACATCATAATATTAATTTTATTTGAATTTTTTTTGGGAAGCCCAATTTTCCTACATTCGGGGAATAAGTCACTGCCGTTTAGCCTTCACCAGCAACTCATATGCAAATAGACAAATCTCATTTTAAGTATTTGTCACTTTGTCATTGCAAAACTGTCACTGCATATTGCATGTTTATTCTAAATGTAAGATTGTGCAGTCCAAATGAACACTGAAATATGTTATTCAAGCATTAATTTCAATATTATTGTAAATGTAACAATTGCATGTTTACACAGACTAAATAAGCATATCTGTTTAAACACTACATGCTGGGAGTAAATGTCACGTCATGTTGCCACAAGAAGCCTAAAACAATCAATCGAGGGTGTGTCAAGCCTTCAGAGATGTGCTACAAACATTTTTTCTGTCAAAGACTCATCTACTAACTTGAAACGTGGGCGTAGTTTTCTATATCTTTATTTTGAAAAGATCCAAACAATCTTGTCAGAGTCCAAGGATTCATTAGAATAAAACACCAGTCAATTGTGTCTAAATGGAATTATAGTCATCAAGTATCAAGCTAATACCCTTTTAATGTATGATCCTTCTCAACACTTAACAAATACATCCTACCTGTCATACAAATTGGAGCATTCAATAAGCTTGTTATCAATCCAAAATAACTATGTTGGAGCATTTTAGCTGAGTGCATAAGCCTTTAATTCTTTCCACAGCAATCTCGCCAACACAAGGGAATCAATGAATCACCAAATGTGTTCCAGGAAAGCCCTGTTGAGATGTGCAGAAGCCTAACAGGGAAATATTGTGCACCAACACAGAGAGAGGAAGTATGTCCGTGTGGGGGGTGTATGCTATAAATGCCACCCGGACGACCCCACTATAATTACAAGTCACAAATCAGGCAAAGATAAAGACCATGTACTCTGTGAAGCCCTGCTGCGTCTGCTGCTTGTTGCAGTCCAAGGACTGTTCACATGCCTTTTGTTAGACCGCTTACAACTGCCGTCATGGCGACGCTGATGTAGAAAATGATCAAAAAGCTCAATGCAGCATTGGAAGATTCACTTCTTCCCTCTCTCAATAGTGAGTGATATTCTTTATTGTTTATTTGAATCTTATGTAAAAATAGATAAAACCTTCTGTTAGTCATGAAGACAAGAGGCATGTTCATATCCGATATCCACTGAGGACTTATTGGTTCTGTTGTTAATGGAACAAAGGTCAGTGCGTAAGTCTGCAACAAGGTAAAAATCGATTCTGGAGAGAATCCTGGGGACTATTGACGTTTATTTCTAGAGGTAGGTGATGGGAGAAGATAGTTTGGGGGTTTAAAAAATTGCTTACTTCAAAAAGTCTAACGTCTAATGAAGACCAGAAGAATCTGAGGACACCTGAGGCCAAATTGTGGAAATCCCACAAACGTTCTGTGTCTGCTCAGTTATAGGAAGCTGAGACAAAGAAGTCTCTCAGGTATCTATGGATTTTAATCATGAGACCTGCATGTGAATTCAAAATTAACACAATTACATGTGAAACAGATGTGATAATTCAGATAGAAGTATTGACAATGAGGCAATTCAGTGCACATATTAAGGGGTTTTATGTTTTAAGTAGGCATGCACGATATTTATTGGACCGATAAAAAAATAACCCAAATCGGCAGATATTTTATCTATTCAATAAGTACATTTTTCCTATAAAAATCCCCAATAATATATTAAATTCTTGGGTTATTTTATTCAGCGCTAAACGCTAAAGCAAGCCGAGATAGAGGATTTGAAGGCCTTACGAGCAGGCCCCGTCATTGCCTGACTAATAATAAAGCAGTACGGTTGAATTTTAGCAGATGAAGCTAAATCTACGGATGAAACAGCATCGCGGGGAAGTACGGGAGGAGGGAAAACAATTTAAAGTTTTAAAACAATTAATCTAATTGTCACCTGAAAAATCATCATCGCGGCGCAGTAGTACTGAAAATATACGAAGCTGCTGTGGTAGCAGCTAGCGGTGCTAAAGCTAAAACAATAACACAGAGGGTTGATTACGAGCAGGACCATTGAGCAGGACCCAGACTTGGCCCGATCTTGTAGAATTTGTCAAGTAAAATTAACAACACTGACGCTGGGGCATTGTGGGTTAGCTGCTTATTTAAAGATAATAGGGAAACATCCGGATGGTTTGTGTCAGTGTGGGCGCATAGAAACAACTGAGTACATTCTGTTGTCGTGTCCAAAATACATCAACGAACGGCAGATACTTTTAGGCGAGCTATCTTGTCTCGGGATTGCAGTTTTCTCAATGAAAACAATATTTTCTTCAGGAAGTAATTCATGTGATACTGAGAGCTGTTTCTTCTCTCCACCGATCTCTACAGGCATATAAAAAACAATGTGAGAGCCTGTAACTGTGGGGGGCAGCATCACGCTAATCCAGCGTACAGCCTGCCAGAAAGAAGTAGAAGAATAAGAAGGCTCAGTCCCTGCCAGACTAATAATAAGCATTACAGTCGTATTTCAGCAGGAGATTAAACCACATTGCTGGAAATTCCGAGAATAGGGAAGAAGATTTATTTAGAGTTTTAAAACAATTAATATAATTGCTCACCTGAAAAACCTTCATCAGTATATAAAGTATGGAAAAAATACAAAGCTGTCGCCATAGCAGCTAGCTGTAGCAGCTAAAACAATAACAGAGGGTCGATCTATCCATTTAGATCAATATAAAAACTTTTTTAGGAGACAGCGAAAAGGTTACAGAATTCACCTGTTTGAGGATGCACTTTATTTTAAGAATTTGATTACAGTTTTGTAATTGAGGCTGACACAGTATATCAGTACATATAATTTATATATTTAAACAGATACCTTCAGAGATAAGCTGTAGATTTGTTACTGAATTTTTAAGGGATGCATTTTGTTACTTGAAGAACCACATTTTTGTTCTGTGACATGAAAAAAATAAACATTTCAAGTGCCAAAACTGTTTGTTTGGTGTTACAGATACGTCAGAGTTACTTAAATGTCAGTTTTAGATCACTGCATTCACCACAAACTGCAGATTACAGTAGGTTAAACATAAAAATATTGGGAACTTAACAGTTATCGATCAATACAAGAAGAAAAACATTGGTTATCGGTATTGGTTGAAATTTTTTATTTTTTGCATCACTAGTTTTCTTACCTCCTTTAATTTTGTGTTATACCATCTGACCCCAGTCTAAAAAATCAACTAATCAGATACAACACCTTAATTGATCACTATGGACTGAACATAGATTTGACATTAACTATCAGCCATTGATCAGGAAACTGAAATATTGATATATCAAAATATTGCAACATTTTGTGTGACAAAAAACACACCCCTAAAGTTAACCATTTCTTATTGTCCAAGTACATGACTAACTGTGAGTAACAGTATGAGCATTCAACCAATCTGAAAATGAAACAGCTAGTTTATGACTAGTTTATAATACATCTCAAGAGCAAAATATACTGTAAGAGTACTAGTGGACCCAGAACAGAACCCCAAGGAATTAATGAGTCTCTGGCACCCTTAGATTCATATCTAAAAATATTTTTCAATTAAAAAAAAAAAAAAAAAAAAAAAAAATCAGAAAAACCATTAAAATTCGTCAAATGCCAGGGAAATATGTGAAAGATCAGCAAATTCCACAAAATTTCATGTTTTAGAAATTCATGTCAGTTTCATTTTCAAATTCCATTATTTTGTCTGTTTTCTGCATCATTGAAATCATAATACTCCACAATACTCAAGCGGCAAAAGAGAGAAGTCTGTGCATAAGTCCCAAAGATTGCAGTTCACCCATCATCCACCAGGGCTCTAAAACAGACCAAATCCCCATAGACTCCCATGTTTAAACTGCCAACTTTCCTGTAGAAATAAACATGTTTACAGCCTGGTACAAAAGAACATTTTGGGTTTATGAGATATCCAATATCACAAACAAACAAGCAGAGTGTAGCACAAACACCATTATTAGCCAGCTGACAGCGCACCCAAGCTTTAATCCACCTACCTCCATGAGCCGGTTAGCTCCTATTAGATCAGAGTTAGCTCAATACAAAAAATACAATACAAAAAAATACAAAAATGGGCAGAGTCAGCACGCGTGATGCTGCCAAGAAGGCAATGTTAGGATCCGCTCAACAAGCTTCACTTTTGTTCTGTAGAAATATACTGGGAGGTTCCATCCATCTTTTATCCCTGAAAGTCAGTTCCTATCATTCTTTAACTGCTTGCAATCTGACTTTCACATCACGGGGAAAACACTTGTTCGATATTGGTATAACCACCCAACACCTGCAGAAACTATCCCACATGATCCAAATGCAGCTGAATCAGTTCTTTCAGTTATTTCTATGTCAATGCAATTGCAGGGAAAATAGGTTAAGCACACTTCAGCTCCAATTGGCAGCATCTGTGTTGTAATTGAATGACTACTGCCATCTTTCCCTTTCCTTTTAAGTGATCTCCTGTCACACTTTCAGGGAAGCATCTTATTAGCTGTAAGCCGATGAGGTTGTGCCAAAACCCATCCACATCTGAAGGAGTGAAACCACTCTGGAAAAGAAATAATAACGTTTACAAGCACCAGACACTTTCTTGGAAAAATCAAACAATGTTCCACATGACATCAGTAATTGAAAGATGTAATAAAATCCTGGACAGACCTGGTTACTGTCTCTGCAAGAAGAATAACATCACTAAAACAATAAACTAAAAAAAAAGTATGGATGCATTATGCATTATTAAAAATCACACACTAAGCTGAGTGTTTCTACGCACATATGACCAGAGCAGTGGGGGTGGCAAACTGGGAGGATTTCTTATTGTTCAGAGCAGAAAAATGCTTTGCATCTGAGATTTAAAAGCTGTCAGTGCAGTGGATGTTAATCCTAATGTTTACTTTGCTCCCATCGGAGAGATTCAACAGAAAGAGCAGGCGGGATAGTGATGCACCAGTTATCAGGGAACCCAACACAAAAGTGTGTCAGCAAAATATTTTATGACGCTTGGAGTCTGACAGGGTTTCCCAAAAATGTTATTCCTCATATACACACACTCCTACAAATTACTTCCTTTATTTTTTAAGGCATTGCTGAAGACATTACTATTAGCAAAAACAGCGGTGATAAATCATCAACATCATTATTTAACAACCATTAGCCCGCCTATTTTCTAAATATTCCACATCAGCTAGTAAAAGCCAGCATAGGCCGTTTTTATTTGTCCTTATGGGAAGATGCGAATCTATGCATGACATAGCTAACATTCTCTTTAAACCCTGTAAGCGCTTATCACAATGTTAGTTATTTATGCTCACAGTTTCAATAAAAAGATTGACATTTTATGCAGTCAGTTATGCAAGTCAGGCCAATTAAAATAAATGACTTAAGTATTTATGCATGCCCTCCACACACTTACATAAGCCCTATTTCCTTACAGATATTTTGGCCTCTGGTGTTTTATTGTACAGTAGGTATTCAGTATGGGGGTGTGTGGGGTGGGGGGGGTGGGGGGGGGGGTTTACATATACGGAGGGTGGGGAGGCTGCTTGATAGGAATAAGGTCAGAGAAAAAGGGGGTGACCTAGGAAGCTAAACCTGAATTAGAACGTGGGCACTGAGCAGCTGTAGCTTCTGTAAATGAGCCAGTTGTAAACATCCAGTTTTGGTTTTCTTTATGAAAATCCTTTCTGGAAAGAAAACAAAAGAAAGTTTCAGACATTAGCTTCTGTAATTTAATTGTAATCATTTAATTTTTCCACTCACAGATAATCTTCAGAACAGCTTCCAGTTCAGCCCAAACACCTAGAGTGCGTTTGATGGAGCTTGCTCTAGCTATCTGGTGAGTTTACCAGTTTGTAAGCCACTATATGTTCATTTTAATGCTTTACCAAATGCACCTTTTAATTTTCTAGCGACATGTCATGTATAACTTCTTACTTTTTTTCGACAACATTAGCGTTTCTGTCAACCTCTTAGCCACCATTTAACTTAATCCCTATTAGTGAATATGATGTAACACAGATGGGTTTTCCTATTAGACTCAGGACCCTCTTGAATTTTGTGTCTGCTATTTCTGGGGCTCCTACACAGGGGCCCGGGATGAGTTTCAAATCACTCCGTGTTATGATGAGGAGCTGAAGCCTCTGTTCTTGCTGCTGTACCTGCTGTAAACAGGTGAACTAACTCAAGCATTTAGCTACAACAAGCATTGCCTGTATATCTTTGTGCTCCTGAAGTGCAATATTTTTGGCAACAGAGCCGTTGTAATGTTGGTAGATATGTAGTGAGCTAGCTTCATTTGATTTTGTTCCCATTGCCAACATCTGCTCTGGTTTGATGCTTACCCTATTGGTGCCAACATCTGTAAGCAGTTCCACGTATAAATCTGTTTAATAACTGCTGTGATGCACTCGCCACTTTTGAATATCATGTGAGGAGGTCCTTCTTAAGCTATAAATAAAACGTGTAGGAGCCATAAATAACCGTTTTAAGTACTTATCACGGGATGAAGATTTGCTTTAGGCAGTTTTCATGGTGATGTGGTGTGGGAAGTCATGTGGATGCGTTTAGTGTCAGCTGGTGTCATGGTTAAATGGTTTAAATGGTTAAAAGTCATTGTCAGCCAGTCACTGGGGTTTGATGATAAAAGAGGTGGCCTGGGTAGCCGTAATTTTTATTGCCAGTGTGTTATAGTCTACACTACGCTGTTTTAAACACTGCATCCCGCGCATAGGATATTAGGCCTACTGTGAACGTGAGCGAATTAAAATAAGCAATGAAATGCAGAGTTATACGTGTGTTGCTTGTAAAACAGACAGCGCGTCATGCAAATAGACCCAGCCACGTCACCTCAGTTGTGACACAGGAAACTACAATACGTTTTATTTGCAAATCTATATTTTGTTGTATAAAATGCCATATTTAACAGTGACGTCTTCAGTAGTGCCAAGCATGGTTTCTGAATCCAAATGTTATCCTATGATATTTTAGTGAACTTAAAAAGAATCATCTGGGTGACAGAGTAGCCTATGGGGTGACTGCTGCTGAGTGTTTTACATGATTTTTTTTCCCGTAATTACAGTTTCTATGTTTATATTTTACACATGATTTAAAATACAAAGTCAATTGTTTTAGCATAACTTTAGAATTTCAACATATTTTACTTAATTTAGTTATTTTCCTTTCCTATTTACAAGCAAACCTTTAGTTTTGATTATTGTACAATCTTATAAGGGAACATTAGATAAAAATGAAAGAAAAATCATAATTTCCAGTTTAAAAGAAACTTAAAGAGATTTAGACTTCAAACAAATTTGAAATAACTAAAAAATAAAACTATAAAAATGCAAGTGGGTCTTTAACCTGAATGTTTCAGCTGATCTCAGGCTTTCTGGGAGTTTGTTCCAGACATGTGGAGCATAGAAGCTGAATGCAGCTTCGCCATGTTCTGACTCTGGGAACTGACAAAAGACCTGATCAAGGTGATCTGGGGGTGAACTGCGAGGTTCATACTGCTAAATATATTGGTCCTGAACCATTCAAAGCTTTATAAACCAGCAACACAACATTTCAGCCCATCCTCTGATGGACAGGCAACCAGTGTAAAAACCTCAGAACTGGACTGATGTGGTCCACTTTCTTGGTCTTCGTGGAGCTGACGGAGAACACAGAAAGTACTGCTTATAACAAGGATCTCACATACTGTATATAAACAGGTTCTCAGACTAATAGTGCCTTCCCTAGCTGAACAGTTGGCAATAGGTTTGCTGCTCAGACAGCCTCAAGATATCCTGAGGGACACAGAGAACCTGCCTATGCTCACTCTTTCAAGGAGAGGAGTCAATCTGCAAAAAGGACACACTTTGCAACTTGTGCATAATTTAGGAATGGAAGAAAGGAGAAAGTAAGATAAATAGGCTGTGACAGATTCAACACGAAAAGCATGCTCTACTTTCCTCAGGCTTTGAAAAAAAGTCTCTCAGATGATTTCCGCTTCCCGAGGCATCTGCACAAAACAGTTGCTGAAGACAGAAAGGGTTTCTCCTTTTTCCTCACACAACCTGTTCATGTTTGTGTATAAGTTTTAAAAATGTAACATCAACTCAGGTATTTATTCCGTAGTTTTTGTGTCAGGCAGCAATAGCGGTACTGATTTAGTTTAATCAAACAAAAGATAGAATTTTACTGTTGCTCTTTGAGATATACCAAAATAGGCCAATGCCAGAGCAGCGAGAAAGCACAAACAGCCTTTAGTCTGTTCACACAATTTTGTTGGAATTGGTTCCCTGTTCACAAGAGCTATAATATCAGAGCACAACAGTTTGCTAAATGTTGACAACTGCATGCAAATTAGGCTAAATATAATTTATAAGAGAAAAAAAAATAAGATATCTAGTGAGTAGCAGTTGTTTGAACCTAAATGTCTTATTGATGTCAGAGGAGACTGGGCGGACTGGTTGGAGATGATAGAAGGGCAACCGGAAGTCAAATAAGCACTGGTTCCAACCAAGGTTTGTAGAATACCATCTCTGAACACAGAATATCTTGAAGAAGATGGGCTCTAGTAGCAGAAGATCACACCAGAAACCAGAAAATGAGGCTACAATTCACACAGATTTTTTCTTGACCATAACTTCACTGTACTCCAACAGCTTCCACATTCACCAGATCTCAGTTCAATGGAACACCTTTGCGATGTAGTGGAACTTAAAATTCTCATCATGGATGTGCACCAGGTGAATCTGCAGCAGCTATGTGATGCTGGTATGTAAAAACATGACAAAATCTCAGAGGAATGTTCCATTTTTGTTTCTGAGAAATAATCAAGGGTTTGAAAGAGCTTTAAATAGTAGAATCAGAAAGTCCTAGCTGTAAATTACCAATTCTTTTTCTAAACTCTTGCCCCAGAGGTGACATGACCCACATTTCAGACTGCAATTAGACCCATAATGCCACCATTACAGAATAAATGAGCACAACTTGATGGAAAGTTCTTATAATATCCGGCTTAGAAAAAGGCGCATGCATCCTGGAGCCTGTTCTATGTGAAAATACCATGTGATGGCAAAAAGAACAGAAATATCTGATTACGTCTGCATTGTCAGTCCTCTACTCTGGAAGTGTAACACAGCTCAGGCTTGGATTTCCTTCTTAAAGAACTACTTTCTAGAGAGGAAATGGTTACGAGTAGGTGGCGGAGGAGAGACGACAGAGTGTCTACATTACATGAAGTGTTTCCTTCAGGTGAAGATGCGTACAGTTCGACTTCCTGTTCAGGATTTGCACTCTATTGACACAGTAGCTATACGTTTCTGATAAGATCAACAGATCAACTCTGGATCATCAGTCTCAGCTGTTATTTCCTCTCTTTGTCTATACTTTCTTCAGTCTCTGGTGTTTTTTTGCCTTTCCTTCTTGCAGGATAGTCTGTTGTTATCTTAGGGCGCTCTCCTGCATGCGGCATCCTGTTTGCGCTGGGGCAAGACAAACATTGTCTCTGTGTGACGCTGAAGACATTTCACAGGCTATCACGTTTTCAGCATGGGCCTGATATCTCTGTAATTGGGTTCTTCCTGATGTGGAAGCGAGAGAGAAAGAGCAATGAAAAAAAACAGAAGATAGAAAAAAAAGAGCAACTGGTGGGCGAGGAAGGTCAGTTTCTATTTCCTTCAGGACCCCATTAAAATGTTCCTGAGAGGCTCACAAACCAATTCTTTATGCTTCAGTATACTATGTAGAACAGAAAAATCAACATGGGGATCCATGTCATGCAGTAAAATAGGTTAAACCAGTTCATCAGGCTTATCCAAAATGGGACAAAGCAGACACCCTCCTGCAGCTCCGAACATCTAAAGCATGTCCAAATCAAGAATACTCCCAAGAAGTCTTTTTATTTAAACATTTCCCTTTAGCACTGACCTCCACGGAGTGCCAGAAAAGCAGATTTCCAAAACAAACAGCAGAGAGGGAGCTGAGTTTCCATAACACGCTGCCTACGCCCAGACCTAAACCGGAGTTGCAGTGTTAAGAGTTGTACCTCAAAAACACTAAAAACAGTCTACGTTGGTTTAAACCATGGCCACACAAAGAAATCGGATGCTAGACCATCTGATAAGGTAGATTGCATAATGTATCTCAAGCTTGTACAGGTTTTAATGGTGAGTTACATCTGCATACATATGACCTTCTTCTCCCCATCATCTTACACTTTTACTTGGAAATTTGCGCTCATCTCTTTTATGACACACTTGAATAATTTCACAATTCCGTTGAGCAACTTTCATCTGAATTGACTGCTGAGCAACAGTTGGGAACAAGACGAGCCAAACAGACGTTTTAAGTGTGTCATGCAGTGCATCTGGCAGCAGTACTTAACTTATTTTAGAGTTAGAAAACTGCTCAACTGGGTCGGGCTTGCCAAACCTAAAGGTCCTGACCCCAATGTGAGGAGCCATGAACACCAACATGTGTTATCATGGGCTTTGTGGCTTAGAAACCATAGCAACCACTGATCTAGATTGTTTAAACGAGAATGTTCAGTATCTGCTTGGCACTAGTAATGAAAAAACATCAAATTGAAATAATTTCATGTGTCACTCAATGTTATAATTCATAGTCAAGAATAGCTTTATTGATATACCTTCAGAGCGCACAAAACACTGTTCTTTTCATCATATAAAATTTAAATCACCTCTCACCATTACGTGGTGACCTTCCAGCAGAAAACCTATACGAGAACATGATGAAACTGGGAGTGTTCATCATGTCAAGACGGCTAAAAACACACACAGACAGACAGGATGAGGAGTATAAACTGCTAATCGAGAAAGACATGTAAACAGGAATTGCAAGACAAAGTTCTTTGTAATCTCTTGCTTGCAGATGCAAAGTTCACACAGACTCACTAACAACTTTTGCCAAGACACACACACACCCACTGTCGTGTAAAACAAGCTTACATCATTTTTGACAATCCTGAAGATATGGGAAAGAAATTGGTCAAACAGATGCATGACATAATTAGCCTTAAGCTTGTTACATACTCCACGAGAAGCGAGAAATGTGTTCTTGTTCTTGAGGTCGCAAGAACAAAAAAAAA
>JBAMHX010000018.1:4597462-4613937 GCA_037177515.1 Pseudomugil tenellus | reverse complement strand
ACGTCATTTTCTTCTCGGAGCCCCGAGAACAAGAACAAATTTCTCGCTTCTCGTGGAGTATGTAACAGCCTTTAATGCAACTCCCTTTTCCACTCAAGTGAAATTTTTGGGACATTAATGACGTATGTATAATACACTATGTCAGGTGACATGTGCAACATATCACAACACGTCTAAGAATACTCAACGTCCAGTATATTTCTCTGACTTAATTTAATTTTTTTATATCACTTTCTTTTGCCGTACTTTCTTGCATTGACATAGGTGATGGCTAAATCTTATTGTATTTGTGTATAATGACAATAAAGGGCATTCTATTTTATCCTACCCTATTGTCTACAGCAAAGTTTAACAACTGAGATATTATCTGGAGTTCCCTGACAGGCAGGTCACACATGAACATTTCTTCACTACAATTTGATAAATGTTTTTATTTTCCACTCTTTTGACAGTACTAATCAATTACTATGATAACTAATAACTATCCTAATAACTAATACTGGAAGCAGAAGCTTCCAGCTTTTTCCTCTCCATGACACCAGTCAATAAAATTATATCAATAAATAAGTGGATTGGCTCAAAGAGCATTAAAAAGAAACCGTAAACATCTTTGTTATCTCATGACACAATCACAAGCTGTCCTGATCTCTGAGATGTGATCAATGAAATGTGGAAAAAGCCATCTCTAATTATCCAACAGGTGGATGGATTTTAACCATGTGACTTTTGAAGAGCCAAGTACTTCTGGCAAACAAATGCCTAGCCTGCAAAAAAAAAATTAAAGGTAGTCTTATCCGACATACCTTACAAAGTTAGGCAGTGTGCTGTTAGAGATCTTAGATGTTATATATATTTATATAAAACAGTCAGGTTTGTATTGAACGAATATTCCACAGTTAAGTTCCCCTGTATCCCAGATAAGCATTTACATGGTAAAACAGATAAATACACGGGAAAGTTAAGGAGCCTACTTACTTCTTTATGTCTGGATGGATGAAATCAGCTGGGATTAAGACCCTGCATCATGCATCATGATGTATGAGGAAGTTTGCATTCTGGTGTTTTTATACCATCTTTGCTAAATGTGCTTGGCGTAAATAAACCATGAGCAGCTGTTTCTCTTCATCATGTCCTAGTTTTGTAGGAGGCCAATCTATGTTGTACTGGCATAGATTGCTAGGACATCCTGCCAAATAAAGCAAAAAGTGTTGCTAATCAACCTCAAATCTTGGCACGTAAAACAATATAGCAGCTAGAACTTTTGTCGCCCCAAGAACTTCAGGTAAATCTGGCCGAATTATAGATTTTAAAAAATGGATTTAACATTAAAAATATTTCTATTGGTATCTCATTACTGTCCTAAACAAATATATACGTTTTATTTCTTACAATAGGCTTTTAAATCTACTTTCTTTGGGTCCAAAAAATAAGGCAGCTACTATAATTTTTTCCACAATTTTACCACGGAGTCTCTGTAAGGACAAACTGAAGTGAGAATCTCCTGAGCTTTAAAATATCATCTCTGCTTGATAGGTGTTAGAGCACTGTTTGGGTTAAGCAATGCCTTTAAAGGCTCAAAAAGAAAGTGTTTTTGTCTCGAAAAATTTTGGTTACTGATAGCCACCATTGACATTTGCCATTTAAATTAATTCTCGTTGCCTATCTTTACCACTAGATGCCAATTATTTCAACACACTGTACCTTTAAAGTGATTGTGAGAACTGATTAGAAGTTCAAGAACTATCCAAATGAATGGAAATAAAAATGACAGATGGACGACGATAGCCTCCTGCTTATTATCGGGTAATATAACCAGAAGTGAGCAAACAAAAGTATCTGTTGAATTGTGGTTCTGACAAGAGATGCTGCTACTATTTGCACACAGATAAGCTTGCTAGCATCTCTTTTTTAAAAAAATTTCTTCCCAAAATTATACAGCTATTTTAGAAATATTGGAGGATTATAAAAAAAATACTAAATTCTGTAACTCTGGGTACTCATCTGAGAAGGAAAAATAACCAAGGTAGTCAGTCATTATGTTCTGCCTGCGAAAACAATATTTCTAAAGTCTATATCTCTTTTATAGATGTTAAAAAGAATAAAGATTTATCACATACAGAGGCAGCCAATCAATTTGTATTTACTCATTTTACAAGACAGCTTGCTGGTATCCCTGCCTCGTAAATGTATACTGTTGTGTGTGTTGTGTGTGTTGTGTGTCAGACAACTTTATGTGTGTTGGACGCCTTCAACTAGCTGCAGTAGCTGTTTCTTGCTGCCAACAGTTGAATTTCTCTGTAACCCAGGTGACATGTTAAACAGACTTTGGGCAAGGAACATACATTTAAAAGTTTTACCTACACAAATGAAAAAAAGCTTTCCATCTGTCACAGAGACAAAGCAAATACCTATAAAAATTAAATGAGGAACATTAGCAGGTGGATGAATGTACTGCCTTTTCAGGAGGCATTTGTCTTCTCTTTCTAACAAGCTTCTTGCTGGCCAAATTGGGTAATAAAAACCTGTGAGGCAAGCAAGGTGGAGATGGAACCATCTGTTCAGCTGATATGTGAACTGGCATCCAAGGACGGGTCTGTTCTGTGGAGCGCGGCAGATGAATGGACACTTGTCTGCAAGCCTGCGGGTGTTGACAGGCTGCAGGCAGACAGCCAGGACGACCCTCCAGACAAGTGTGTATGCATACAAGCCAAGTGTGAAGTCCACCTTCTATTATCTCGAACCTGTCAATCTTTTGGTCTCATTTGTAATTCAGTATATAAGATTTTTTTAAAAATCTATATGTGGCTGAATATAATTCAGTTGAATCACAAATAAACACCAATAGTGGAACAATGCTTTTGTTTTTAATTTAACCAGGCCCAGAAGCATGTTTTTTGTTTGTTTTTTTGGGCAACACAATAAGAAATAAAATAGGATGTCTTTGACAAAGATGTTAGTGCTTGAGCTCTAAAAATAGGCACCAAAGGAGTTGCAGAAGTTGTCGGGAAAAGAGGGAGGGTCTGCATTGTTCGGAAACTTTACTGTCGGTGGTGGAAGGCCAGGCAACAGCCCTCTGCAGAGGCCTGGAGCGATAAGGCAACAAGAGGAACCGCAAACAAATGCACCACGCTTGCACTTAGATGAGCTGGAAAATTGGCAAAAGCCCCACTGTCCATGTGGGTCCCAGGGGGGAGTCATTAGGGAGTGGTCACACTCCAAACATCAGCACCAAGCTGCAGCTAATCCTACTTTTTAACTTAGCTTCCTTATCACTACTGCTCTTTCAAATCCATTACTTTTTAAAAAGTATATTATTTCCAAACCTTTAATAACATCCTGTAAAAGGTGGTTTTAAAAACAGACAGCTTTAGGCCTCTTTCTCAGAAGATACTCTGATGTTATCCCCCAAAATAAATCTCAGAAACAACTATGCTGGACTCCCACTCAGTTACAGGGCTGTGCTATTTATGTCCCATCCTACTGGAGCATTTAAATAGACTAACTAAAGCACAACTGTGCTTTTTCTACATAATGAAAAGTAAAAACTATATGTTTACAGTCACAATGTTGTAAGCTTAGACCACAATGTGTTAAAACAATAAACTGAATTTGGCTTTGTTATAACAGTGAACCCAATCCATTAAAAACTCTTTATCCTATTTATTAAGATTCTGACAGTTTTCAAGCTCTACATAAGAAGGATGGAGACAGGATGACCCATTTAATATATATCACACAATGAATCACTCTGTTTTAGAAGAGTCGAAAGCAAACACTGACTTATTCAATCTTTGAGCTCAAAATCTGGCAAATACTGGTTTAGACCAACATAGGTTTAAAAAGATCTAAAGCTGACAAAAGTTTGATTTAAGAAACCCCAAAGATCTATTATTGCATTCAAGTGTTTAAAAGAGTTTCACTGTTACTGTTCAGATTTTCAAGCTCATTTTATACGTCTCTGTGCAGAGAGAAAGAGACTCTTGGAAAAAAAGCCTAGCTTTCTCCGAATACAGAAATTATCTAGTTGTCAGTAATAACAGGTCCATCATTTTCTCCAGAAGTGAAGCTGAGAGTGGGAGGACTGATGAAGCTGCTATTAAAGCAGGCGCCAAGCTCTCTCACAGCAGCTTGCGGAGAAGCAACGCCTATGCCACCCCAGGTGCTGCCTTCCCTCTATTTGCATCTGCAGGAAGGAAACAATGAGCACTCTGGCTGGTGTCATCTCTACTAATGAGGAAAAAACTACTAAAGAAATTCCTCATACAGATAGACATGTCTAGAGAACGATACCATCCATCATACCAGCAGTTGTAAAGTGACATTAACAGAGATGGAGCACAAGTAGCTGCTACACATACTGGAAGAGTTTTCCATGATGAGTTTCCGAGTTGTTGAGAGAAAACAGACTTAGTTTTGAGTGATGGAACAAAGTTTTGAGCAATGCGATTCTCTGATGCATGGACATGCTTTTTAGTGTGTGCACGTGACCCAGTGATACCCAATATTTATAGAAGCACAGCGAACAGCAATCCAAGAGCTCTGAGAAACAGTAGGAGTCCATAGCAGGAAATCCTAAAGGGCAAAAGGCTGCTGGAAGAGAAGAGACATATAATAGTCTGTGTGAGATCTTTGCTTAATGGTTTGGCCAGATGAGCTTGTACGTTTTTGTGCTGCAGCCTCAGGGGAAAGAAGGGGAGGGGGCAAAAAAGAAAAAAAAGAAAACAATGGCCTTAGCTGGAACATACTCACTCACTGTCTGTACAAGGACCACAGACAATAAGCACGATTTAACAAAGGCTTAGGGTTAAATAAACAACTGTGCTGCTCAGAATGAGTGACTGCACACAAAAAACAGATGAAGAGATTTGCTTAGAAAAGGCAACATTGCATGGCAGTGATGTGCAGAAAGGTGTGAACTATGATCAATTGTTATTTCACAAAAGCAGAAAATAATCAGGCTAGTATTAAAATGCAGTATGCAAAAGCCTAAGGGTGAAAAATAATGATTAGACTTTATGTGGTTAAACTTAAAGACCAGTTAAACCTGCTGAATGCTGTTGTTGCAGCATGTTTCCTGTTTAATGATCCTAAAACGACATAAATAAAAGTCTCCTCATTGGAATTTATGGCTTTATAGTCCCAGAAACATGTTAATTAAGAAATATGATTTAAAAATCTAATTTATGGGGCATTTACACTCTTACAGGGCTGCATTCATGGAAATGCTTCATGATCATTTAGATGCCTTACACAAAACCCTTTTTTCTTGAACATTGTGGTTAGAAGTCCTCATTCTCTTAAACCTTCACACAAGTTCAGTGTCTTTCTACATATATAATGAGTAATATAATTGAAAGTGGAAGTGAAGGCAAATGTGACTATGTGGGAAAGTTTTACGGTGTGCACAGGGGTCAACAGAAGTTGAAGACTGAAACCAGCCTTCAAATCAACTTATAGAAAAATACAAACATGCTTGGATTCAGCAATGTGTTAAGATGCAGATGTGGAGGACTCTGAAATGAATGTCAAAAGTGGATTTTATATTTACTAAATGGTTCTTTTTAAATTAAGTTAGCATTGATGGAACACAAAGTGAAGAAGTTAGAAAAGCGCATCGTCGGCGGCCACAGATAACCTATTTAAAGGCTTGGTGAGCTGCAAAAACAAAAACCCAGTCTTAATGAAGTCAAAAGTAGACAGGCCTATTGGTATGTCAAGAGGCTCAGGCCAAAGTTAATTCGGCCAAAATGCAGTCGTTTATAATGCAGTCGGTGAGGTACCAAATGAGCCACAAACCAGTACCGGTCCCTGGCTCTGCGGTTGTGGACCTCTGCTCTACAAGACCAAAGTTGAATACATGAAAACTCTTTTAAAAGCAGAAACGACTATTCTTGCATCCATTTAAAAAAACCTCTTGTGGAGATACTATTTTTCTCTATACCTTTACTGGACACTTCTAGGTGCAACAGTACAACTTTGATTGCAAAATCATCTGCTACTTGAGTACAGTACAGCATAAAACGCTCTTTTTTATATTTTGATGTTTTAAAACATAAAACCAGAAATTCTCAAGATGGTACTAATCTAACTTCACCCAACAATCCAACAGCTACACCGCTTTGGTGCAACCAACCACCAATTGCTTGTTTGCTTGACATATTTTTACCGTTACACAGATTATAGTGCAGCACATTTGAACATCCTTAGCCCAAAAAAGTGACTCTAAAAGTCATTATAAACCACATAAGATACAGTTTATAACTTTGAATTTTACATTAATCAAATGTAAGCTGCAAGCCAAGAAATCAATTTGCTTTCACATGGAATTTCCAAACACAGATTTAATTGAGCACACTTCTGTTAAACAGTGTCATTCCTGGAATAACTACAACTGGAGTAGAGTTAGACATTTAATAAAAAACTACTACATGGAGATTCACTGTGCAAAGACCTTTTCTATTAATCCACTCTGCGATGTGTGGGACCAACATATAACTCCATGCATCTTTTGTTTAATCTACTTCTGCAGCTGCTGGGAAGCAAAACAAAGTGCAGAAAGCAACTTCACACTGCATGAACAGGCTGCTTAGGTAAGTTGTCCGCAGTGATAAAGGAGGTATGAGTGGTTCTGTAATCAGTCAGTTTGTGTGTCTCCCCCCACCAACCACCCAGATAAAACCCAGCAGGACAGAGCGAAGCAAGAGCATGTGCTGCTGTGAGTGTGTGACTACAACAAACACAGTGAGGAAAAGATCTACGAAAGTCAAGTGGACGTGGGTTGTAGATGAAAACAAAAGTTGGGAGAAGTCTGCTGTTGCGATGCAAAGATTTTTACAACACATGCTTTGGGTTTACAAGACTAAGGAAAGCCACATTTCATTAATTAGGCCAGTATAAATCTACATACTAAACAAACTACACAAAATCCTTGTCTATGGTATGTTGCTAAAAACAAAAAATGGCTCTTTTTAAAGGATTACAAAAAGTATCTTAATTTATTTTATATTATGTGGACATTATAGAATATGGCACTTATTTTAGAGGAAAATTAGAAGTTTTACTGATTTTTTAATGAATGAGTTCATTGTGATCAAGTGTACAGGTCAAACTATACAGCTTAAATAAAAAAGTGATGTATAAGCAACAAGCTGTGAACTGTGTGTAGATACAAAAACACAGTTTTTGTAATATAATACAGTAAAATTATACATGTAAAGCAACTATATGCCAGAACTTCAACTTCAACTTTCATCACATGGTTACCACTAAGGAAGCTGATTAATTCTGAACAACGGTAGGGCCCTGTGATGGAGTGGGACCAATGTCTGCTGTGATGGGCTCCCTTCATTGGGTTAAGCGGTACAAATAATGGATGGATGGATGTTTTGCAAACTTCATACCTGAACATACAGTATTTTTATAAATAACTTTCCAGTGTTAATGCCACAAAACAAGGCAAAATATATTACCATTGAGACATCTGAGCATTATGATTTGCTTACCAGGGACTTTCAAGAGTGAGAAAACCACATAGCTGCGACTAGCAGGCGGAAATTAGCTACACATTAGCTACACAGCTGCTAGCCCCAGGCAGTGAATGGTGGCCCATGTTGTTCTTTGTTCAGTAGTGTCTGTGTGTCTACATTTGGTGTACTTGATAAAATATTAATAATTCAGGATGTCGTGAATGAAGGGTTTTAGTAAAAATATGAAATGGCACCACAAAATTATTTATTCCAGTGCTGGTAAAGAGATAAAGCCCAAGTTAGAACCAGTTCTTTTCCATTTTGGACAGTAAAATACAGGCTCCAGTGCTAAAAAAATAAAAAAATAAAAAAAAACTGTGGTAAGACACTAAACACTAGATCAAGTTAGAGGCAGGATTATTAAGAGGAGCCAGACGAGCTAAAATGTTGTCACCGTTAGGTTAATTGATCACTTTTCAGACGTAAGTTGCTTTAGATAAACGTATGTACAAATTTACTGTAGAACAGAATAAAGCTTCCACTTTAAATTCTACATTTTCTTGTCAGCTTGCCTCTCTGGAGTACTAACAGAAAGTTCATGTGGCAGCAAGACACTGCAAACTACCAGCTTTAAAATGTGCTGGTTATATTTGGCATGGATTTGGTGCAGAAAGTAACAGTGAAACTGGTGATTCTAAGAAAAGGGAAAAACCCAACACATCATTTTCTCTTGGTAAAAATAATGCACCACATCAACCAGTTAAAATATCATTTTACAAAGCAGTTTGTGAAATTTGGTTACTGGGGGAAAGAAGTTCACCAAAGGCAGAGTGAATTGCTGCCTCAAGGTGGACAGGAGGACTAAGATGCCCTGGAAGTCTAAGGCATGTAATGTCCTGTCTGTCTTGTGGACAGGAATGTTGTTTGGAGCAGAATAAACAATTCAGAAAGTCCTCTGTTTGAACCAGCAACCTTCTCACTGCGAGGCTGTGGTGCAAACCACACCACTGCCATTCAAATGTTCTCCCCATGTATGTGTGGGTCACTCCAGCTTCCTCCCACCGTCCAAAGACATGCATGTTAGGTTAACTGATCACTCTAAATTGTCCCCAGGAATGAGTGTGAGCATGGTTATCTCTCTGTGTTGGTTCTGCAATGAACTGGTGATCTGTCGAGGGTGTATCCTTCCGTTTACCTGCTAATTGCTGGGAAAGGCTTCAGCTCCCCGGCAACCCTGAATTGGATTAAACAGTTAAGAAAATGAAGGTGGCATCTTCTGCGGATAGTTTAGAACAGTTAGACACATTGCTGAATCTTAATGAAAATAGTTTTACACAACTTTGTTTTCTGCTAAATTTGTATAACTTTCTGTTTAGATATATATTTGTACTCAAAATTATAAAAATGGCATCTTAAAGTTTTTCAGGTTCATACTTTAAGAAAAAATTCCACTTTTTCCTACCGGGATTTTGTGCTTTTTGTGTGATTTTACATGCAATGTGTTAATAGAACATGACAAAATGAAAAAAATAAATGAAAAATAATTTCTGTGAGGATATGCTGAAGGGAATTAAACCAAACAGAGTAAGGTAACTCCTTTAAACCTCAACTATAAAGTCCTAAAGAAACATTTATTAGAAAGACTCCCAAAGGCTTCAGTCAAGACAGAACAATAAAACACTGAGCCATATGGTGACGGTTACATGATGCTTTTTCATTCGGAATTAATTATTCAGATTTAAAAAATACTGAATTGAAGTTCTCTCCTTCAGGTTTAAATGAAAAACATGTTTATTGGCCTCATAATTCTGCTTTGTATCAGTGGGTTGGGAAGCGTTCTGATTGGACAGAGGGAGAACGTGACATATGTACATCTACCTGAAATAAACAAACTCCACTTCCTTTTGGCTGCAACATGGAAAACTACATATTAATAACCGTGATCATAATTTTGAAGTACCAGCTTGATACAAGCATACTACTTCACTTTTTTCAGCAGCTGTGGAATAGCGAGGTTCGAATATTTGCTGGAACAATGTTTAAAATGATGCACAGATGTGGCTTGAGAGCAACTGTTGGCAGACCAAACCACTTCACAGCTAGAAGAAACTTAAAACTGATTCCAACACCAGCCTTAAACCAGATGAAGAGGGAAAAAGGAAGTAATTTAAAATTATACAGAGGCATCATTTACAATATTACCTGAAAAGCAGAAACAGAAGAAGCAGCCACACAAATGATATTAATAATTTAACTGAATTTATACTTTAAACATGATCCTGCTTAAAGCTTCTCATATATTATCGGGTTTTATGTAGTTACATGTATGTAGTCTGTATGTAGTCTGAAGATCCAGTAACTTATAACACCTTTATGACCTCATACTCTTTCTGTGATTTTACCCATCAACCCTGAAATAACACACAGGTATCATTAACACTTTCAACTCAGAAACTCTATCATACAGTTTAAATATGTTATGCTAATGGACATGAGGGAAGAGTCAATCCTGTTAAAAAGCAGCTAATTCAGATATTCAACTGCTTGGATTTACAGCGGTTGAGAAATTTAGCGTTTAGTAGAAAATTTAAGATTTAGAAATTAACTAGAAAAGCAGTCGGAGGGCTCAGACTTCCGCCAAGCATCATTGTTTTCCCATACAAAAATGAAATTATTTACTGTTTTTTTTTGTTGTTGTTGAAAAGATGACACCTCTGGCTATCCAAAGCTACCGGTGTTGCAGACTTCCCGTAATGGGGAATAGCGTTTCATTGGCAAAGTCTGTGTCCCATCAGACAGTTTTGCACTGTCCCGTCCAATTGTACGGCTTTGTGCCATCACGTGTATCAAAGATTGTAATGGAACTTTATCGGTCACGCCACACGTTTTTTGTATCTAGAAATGATTAGAAAGATGTTTGCACTTAGTGCTACATCTCTCAGAGCTCAGTCACACATATCTTTGTCAGATCGAAAAACAGCAGACAGCAGACTGTAGGAAGCTTCAGTAATAACATAATAATGCAATAACATGAGTGGCTATCTCGCAATGTTAAAGAACACTTCAAAACATTCCTGAATCCAAACGGTGATCCGGATCACTTCCAAAATTTAATCACTTCGTCATCTTCCCATTCTGGATATATCCTGAAAGTTTAATGAGAATCTGTCAATAACTTATCGAGTTGTACACAAATAGACTGACAGACTAGAAAAGCACTTGGAGATTGCAGAGCTCTGCCAAGCATGACCTGCCCCCTTACAACAGTTCTCACTAAAAGAACAGATCTATATTGATTTTATCTACTCTAATAGATTTGTTCACAATGAAAACATAACTTTATTCCAAAGCCTAAAGCTATCATTATTACTAACTGAAAAGTTAATATGTGTAAACCATTTTCGCCATGAAGGCAGCTACAATGTGGTGTTTATTACATTATATCTTCAGATCAATTCATGTCTATTACATGTACAAAGCTGGTTAAAACCATAACCTCCTCGGTGGAGGTAAAAAAACAAAAATGCAGACTATAGACTGTTACCTTTGTGGAAGGCTCAGTTCCTTGTAACCCAACGTTACTGTTTTTTCCCAATCAGAGTGAATTTGCTTTGTTTGGGTTCGGATCCAGACAGTGATCTGGATCCCCACTAAAATCTAATTATTTGTTGATCTCCCATTTATCAACATTCCTTGAATATTTATTTTGTACACAAACAAATTAATGCCAGCAAAAACATGACCACCTTGGCAAAGGTAAAAAATAAAAAATCTCCAGCTTAAAGAAAGCTTTTAAAAATCATAACCTGAGGCCGTAACAGGTTGACAACCAGGCAAGTCCAGACTTGGAGGGTTTTTGCTAAATCCTGCCAGAGACAGGATCATGGGGATCGTTATCTCTCTTAGTCTACAGGATATCAACTTTGGCTGCAAACTAATAATCTGATCACATATTTTTATATATTCTTTCTCAAATAAACCTCTAAAACCTTTTAAATTATTGGCAGTGCAAAACACTCCTCTGTTGATATGAACATCAAAAAGCTGTATAATCTGCATTTATAAATAAAGAGGTATATCTTCACCATTTTTTTAATTTCTCAGTCCATACAAATATTTTCAATAAATTAAAAATATAAGAGGTGAGACTATTAACATTAGTTATATTTTCTCAGACTTAGTTACTTAGGTAACCTGGTTTTATATCTTAATGTCATAAACTAGTTAATGACAACCTAGTTACATCGAATACATGTGAAACGCTGCTAATTCTCTTTTACTCCCTTACTGAAAATGAAACTGTAAGAGTGGAAACTTTTTGACACTTTAGGGGGTTGTCAGAGGTTAATGCTTTGATTAAAACAATGTGGCCAGCTCACACACTTTATAAACTATTTATGGCTCTTGATACTAAAGTTTTCCCTTTGTAAGCAAGCACAGGGGGTTTCATGGGACTTATTCTTACTGCTCATCCAGGAATCCTATGAATGAGTCTTTGGCCTCATCAGTGCAATGGGTGGGGGGTGAGAGGGCTTCCCCCCACCCCCTTCCCTTCTGGTTTTCCCAACAAGGATAATTATGGCTCTTGGAATGAACCCAAACTTCCCCTGTTCTGTGTTGACACTCCCACCGTTATCCCAGTTCCTTATCTGGGTCCATTGGAGCCTGGCTGTTCATTGTCCCGTTCCTCTCAAACACATTATCAAATCCTCCTGAGCGGGGTCAGTGAACTCTGGAAAGAAAAAAAAACTCTGGCTGTGTTGCAGCACTGTAAAGCCCCCATCTCGTTTCATACTTTACTCTTACTCGATGTGTATTTCTGCATGTTGCTGGTTGGAGAGCCCCATTATAAACCCTTTTGTCCGTCTCAATAAGCAACTTTTTAATTCATTGCTGGTAAAGACAGCTCTGCAGGTTTAGGCCCAAACAAACTTTTAATAAACGCAAGGTGACCTGATAGTCAGGAGATAGAGCTAAAAGAAACAAGCTCATGAAACAAATAAAGTGAAGGTACAAGCATGCAGTCCCCAGCCTCCAGTAATCCCCCACCATGTGTCAGATGTCAGCATTGAACATCCTGCTTTCAGAGACAGACTGAGGAGCTTTTTTTCCGCAACTTGAAGTAAATCATAAGGTTGCTCCAACTTAAAGAACTATGAGACCTCCTAATTTGGATAAGGATTAGTGATGAATTACATCTCCATCCACTGCGTGACCTCAGTACTGTCCCATTTTTGGATATACGAGCAAGCAAATCATCAGTTCAAAAACAGCAACTAGAAACAACTTGCGTCAGAGCGCATCATCATCTGCATCATCATGTAGAACCAATCAGTGACGGCAAATTAAACAACCTCAATCCTGTTATTGGTTTTAGCAGTATTGCATCATTGAGAAAATAGATTATAATGAGCAGTAATGAAAGACAATTATATGGATATGTTGTGGGAAACCAGAGTAGAAATGCAGAAACATCCATCATTTACAAGAGATTTAAAGAGTCATATCAACAGAAGTTCAACCAAAACGAACTCAGAAATTCTCAGAAAAACATGAGGTAAAACCTTTAACACAGCTAGTTATTTTAGCTTCCCACAGTTTGGTGCTTCACATTATCAGCCCTGAAGCCAGAATTCCCATAAGCACTAGCATGAGGAATTTTATTTTGGATTATATCTGGATCTTGTACTTTCCCAAAATAAATTTAGATGACTACTAGAACAAAAAAACTACAAAGTAACTCATAATAAGAACAGACAGCCTCTGTATGCTTACTTATCCAGCTATAGCAGAGTCGGGCAAACACGCCATCATGTGAGTGACAAGTTCACTGAAACCTAGAGCACAATGTGACAAACAATGAAGCTTATTTTTACCATTTTTACCATGTGAAGTCTTCACATCAGGCTTGTCTTTGTACAGAATTAACATCTTTCCACTCTCAAACTGAGGTTTCAATGCAAACCAGTTTACTCTCAGCAATGCACAGCATGCAAAGTATGCAAACTTTTATTGCATCCAACACACACAACAATCATATCTGCAGCTCTTGACACCATTATGTACTACTGTTGAGTTGTTAAGTTTGTCTACGAAAAACACACACTGCTAGATAAAGGCTAGATATGAATACATTTCATTTGATTTACAACAACCTTCGATTCGATGATTACATATGAATCGATATTGCACCTAATTTTGTACTAACATATATATTTCTTGAATATCGATGATATTCTCAGATAACATTTTACAAAACTATTAACGCGTTTAGGTGCTAATCAGATTCAGTTATATGGGAGTATGGAGATAAAATGTAATCATCTAAAATGAAACATTTACATGCATTTTAAACTAAAAACTAAGACAGCTAGGGGTGTATCCCCGAACACACCAATCTTCAATTTCCCCAGTCCTCAATAAAATATAGAAACACTCAGGTATAACATCATTATGTCACACATCTTCAGAGCCTTCATTTGCACTTGATTTGAGGTCAATGGCAATATTAGTTTCAGAGATATAACCAACACAGTTTTCAGGTTTGAACGCGCCTGGTGGCAAACCTGAAAATGATAAATGACTCAAAATCTAATCATCCTCTCTATTGTATCTATGCATATGCAAACATCAAAACCCTACATCCTGTTAATCATATCCTCGACACTCCATTCGGGGATATGATTAACAGAAGAAAACAGTGATTCCCCTGATTCACAGCTGGAAATGCTGAGAAGAAGAAAAAAAAAATCACTCAGGACAGAAATGAAGTTAAACTCTTTAAATGTCCTGATGAAACTGCTTTGTTCAATGGAGTCGCTGTAAGTATGATGAAAAGCTCAGATCTCAGATAACGTTGTGACGTCAGTAAAACCCATAAAGAATATTAAATCAGAATTTGACACAGAATTTCCCATGATGGTATATTTAGCTTGTTCAGCTGTGCACATTCCCTGCTCTGGTGTTACTATCAGCGTGTTGCCAGTGCAGGAGAAATACTCCAGCTGCTCCTCACTCAGTATTTCCATCTTCACCTCCCTGAGAAAACAAAAACCCTCATATTTGTGTTTGGGTGTACATGTCTGGTTGACATGTTTTCCGACGTGTGCAATCTGTCCACTAATCAAGCTTTATATGCACGCACGTGTGTTGTCACAGCTACGACATACGTCATGTCAATCAGAAAAAAACATCAGTGTTTATTCTGTTTCATTAAAAAAAGCTTCAGTGTAAACCTGTTCCAGATGAAATGGGAACTTAAACAAGATCTATGCTGTCAGAAGCAACGGCTAGGGGTATATCTCCAAACGCCCCAATCCTACAATTCCCCAATCCTCGAATAGACACGATACAATAATAACAAGCCTCACAAGTTCTGTCCCAAAGCTCCACCTGGTGTTAAAACTTTGAACCAGCCCACATGACGTCAGGACAGGATGTATCCTGAGGTTATGACCTTTTATTTGCACTTATTTGAGGTCTATAATAAAACAGTCCCAGAGATATAGCCAAAAATCTGTCTGTATAAAGCGCCACCTGGTGGGGAAACCATAAATCCAATAATCGTGAAATTCGATACAGATCGTCCTCTTGGGGACCTAAACAGGTATATTGAGTATCAAAATCCAATTGTAAATAGTTCCAGAGATATAAGCAAAAATCTGATTTTCCATGCATAAAGCATCACCAAGTGAGGAAACCATAAAAACCAAAAGGGTGAAATTCGATACAGGTCATCCTCTTGGGGACCTAAACTGGTATGAAGAGTATCGAAATCCAATTGTCAAAATTGTTCGAGTTATCGCGGTCACATGAAGGATATTCGACGGCGGTGGTCGTGATGAAACCAAAATATCCCAACACTCCATTATCACTTCCTGTTCCTTGAACATGACAGTGCAAGCAGTGTTAGCGTTCACTGTTAATTTGAGCATTAATATGGTAAATTGTACCTATAAAAGTTTTTATCCTGTCATGTTGACCATCACATTCAAACACACACACCCTGACAGACACATCGTGGGACAAAGATCCACTGACCTTCCAGTTGTTGGACGACTGCTCTTCCTCTTGAGCCACCCTAACGTACTGCTAAATATTTTACAGAGAAATGTAATGTACACTTGTGAATGAAAACATCTGCATTTGGCACCATCTCAGTACAACAAGCTGATTGTGGATGGAAGCGACACAGGAAACCAGTTGTGTATGTATCGTGCGCTCTTGTTGAATCTCGGTAAGTCATATAAGAGTATGGTCATTTCACCACAAGGAAACGACACATAAAAGAAAAAGAAAAAAAAAATTAGAATGAATTTAAAAATCGATCAAATTTATCTTTTTAACGAAAAACCACATGTTAAAACAAGTTACTTGTGTGTATAAATAATGAGCAGCCCTTGAATTTGAGAAAGATACTACACAATATTTCCCCTATAAATTGAGTGTTTTTGAATGAATGAAAATGAAATTAATGAAAAATACTTTATTTATCCCTTTTCAGGGAAATTCAAATTATAGTAGCTTTTTTATAACAATAATAATAAGAAAAGAAAACAACAATCAAATGGTCTTGTTCTTGATGCTGATGGCTGCTGGAAGGAATGATCTACTGTACATCTCAGTCCTGAATCGAACCTGGACAAGTCTCTCACTAAACACGTTGTTTGATCACTGTGTTATGGAGAGGGTGTGAAGAATCAGCTCCAGCGGCTCCGGAGTTACTCTGATCACAGAACCATTTTGATCAGTTTGTTGATTTTTTTTAAGTCTCTGGTTCTGATGCTGCTCCCCAAGCACATCGATGCAAAGCTGATTGCACTTTCAACAACAGACTTGTAGAATATGTGCAACATTTTGGTGCAGACGTTAAAACATCTCAGCTTCCTTAAGAAGTAGAATCTGCTCTGACCTTTTTTGTAGATTTTCTCATTGTTGCTTTTCCACTCAAGTCTGTTGTCCAGCTGAACTCCCAGGTACTTGTATTCCTTCACCACCTCCACCTCCTCT
>JBAMHX010000018.1:4575621-4597362 GCA_037177515.1 Pseudomugil tenellus | reverse complement strand
GGTTTTTTGGAGTTTTTCCTTACCGCGAAGGAGGGTCTAAGGACAGGAAGTCCGGGATCTGTTTAGTTTAGTGTAGTTACTAATTGTGTGTATTGTGAGTTATGTCTATTGTTCTCTTATTACCTGCATGTGAAGCCCTCTGAAAGAACCTGTTGTGATACTGGGCTATATAAATAAAATTGAATTGATAATCCTGATCTTGGACAGCATTATCAGTTGATCCCAATGGTAAACAAGTCTTGTTGTGACTCACAACAACCGTCTTAAAAAGCAAAAATAAGCTGAAAATATCCAGTAAAAAATCTCCCAAACAGTACAGCCTTTCACCAGCTTGAAATGTCCTACTGGTTAATCCAAATTGAAGGCATAAAAGTCCAAAAAGGACGCCGAAATGACAAAAGTTTCACTAATAAAGCCGGAACCACTACAATTTGGTGCCTCCTAGCGGCGCATTCCAGAATAGAAATGTGGTTAAAAGCTAATCTGTTTACATGTGAAGAAACTGCACGTGTAGGCCTAAAATGAAAAACTGGTTTACTTTGCAATAGCACAAACTCTTGATATAAATGTAACAAGACACCTTGAATTATTACAACTGCAGGTTGCACCAGCTAAAGCCTAACCAAATCCTTTTGTCAAACCCAACAGATTACAGTTTGATGTTTTAATAGATCTTAATTGTGATCTGAAAAAAAATTAATGCAATTTAACAATTTCTAAATTCTACAGCCGGGACGCTCAGCAGCATGTGTAGTAGCCATACACAACCACAACAGCTTGGTTCCGCCCACTAATGCTGCTCACCAGCTTGATGACACACTGCTATAGGATGGCATTCAATTCTCCAAGTAGCATTTTTTCACAAGTGGTTGTACTGGTCAGTCTGGGACAACGGCAACCCAGGTTAATCCCACAAGTGTTCAAATGGGTTCAGGTCAGGACAGCAGGCAGGTCATTTCAACCTCTAAATTCTGGAGTTACTAATGGACCCCTTTCAATACCAAACTCTGCAGCTCATCCCAGTAATTTCTCTTCCTTACACACATGGCTTAGTTTAAAAAGGGAAATAAACAAGGTATCCAACCATCTAAAACATAATCCCAAGTGTTATTAGCACAATAAAAAAGTAATCCACCAAACATATTAGATTTAAAATAAACTAAAGAGTGTAAAAAATTATCAATAGCATTAAATGTTATTTTTTAATCTTGTTTACAGATTAAATCGTACTTAAAGTGACAAGTTTTCAAATAGTTAAGAAGTAAATTAAATAAATAGTTATTTTAATAGTTATTAAAAGTTATTATCTCAATATCAAATCTGTAGGTCATGATTTTAAAACGACAGAAGTATTAAAGCATAAAATGCTGATTTTAACTCATAATGAGGTTTCATGCTGTAGTGCATCAGATATTTTCTCCTTTTTTTGGAGTTTAGTTTCCGTTCTTCGCTGTTGGCATTTTTAGTTTTTCCCCACATTTTACCACCCTTTTGAAACCCTAATTCTGTGTTATGAAAAGCCAGGCGAGAGCAAGGCAGGGAGCAAACCAAAATAGCATCATCTGATCTTCCTTTCATAAACTTTTCCACTCCTGCAGCAACACACTGGAGCTGGCTTTGGCAGAGAAAGAAACGCTACAACCAAGCTGTCACATGAACTACTTAGTCACGGTCTTTTTCTGTGGAGCTTCTCTATATAAACCCCTGAGCCGGGCAATAAATACAACGTATCTATGAAGAATAAATGCAACACTGCGTAAGTTCTGTGAACACAAGTTAGCAGGATATCACTAAAGCTAAATATACACACCACGAAGGCCTGATTAAATTATTCAGTTTGGGAATTTAATGCCAACCATGTGACTAAAAGCTCCAGGATATACACTGTCCATTGTAATTTATCTAAAAAAAAAAAAACTTTTTAACTACTTTCTATAAACACAAATGCTGAGTTACATGGAATAAAAGCAGGTGTGTTGAAACGTTGGTGAGGGGGAGGCATTTAAACCATATCCCTCCATATTTCACGGCACAAATGTCTCCATTCAGCGGAGTCTCTGACAGCCTGAGCTAATAAGCTGTCGCTGTACTGGAGCAGTAATAAAAGAAACAGACACAATATATTACAACAAATATGTTGAAACCCCAAACTCTCAAGGGGAACTATTCATAGTAATCTATTGCATCACCGTTTGGTCAGAAAAAAAGAGATGTGCATGTGTCAAAAGCAGTGTTTGAACTAAAATGCATTCACTGCAGTGAGGACACATGAGGATACTGTGTTCACCGTCATTACGATGACATGAATAAGCAGAGGTCATCCCACACACGCTGGCAACATCAGCTTCCACATCCTCTGCAGCAGATTCTACCCCTCTGATTTTAATCATCTGGCTTAATCCAGCTGCGCTTCCTGTTGGAAAATCTCCAAAAGTCATGATATGATCTCTCGATAGCTGTCCGTAGGCCTGATTCAGTAAGCACCGTGGATCATAGAGCGGATAATGACACTCAAATCCCACCTACAGCGCAGTTCCTCTGAGCCGCAGAGGGAAAAGTGTGTTTGGCTCCTGCTGTACAAAAGCAAACAAGCCAACACCGTGAATACAGAGAAGGCGAAGCACAAGTAGCATTTAGCAGAACAGCAGCAGCTTCGGAGCTCGGTCTGTGTTTACAGTTTACAGGGGAAGCAAGCTGCTGGTCCGCGCTTTGGACGAGTCCCACAGTCAATAAAGTTACTAAAATGAAGAAAAATATGAATTAATTAAAGATATAACCCTTCTGTGCGGGTGATGCTCTTTAACTGTGAAGGGGAAGAAAGAGGTTTTGCATTGAGAAGATGATAATTCACCTGAATTTGTTTGCTTGAAATGAAAACGTGTCTGTGATAACCCCTGGAAGGTTTGTTCCACTGAAGGCAAACCTGAGTTGGAGATGAAAGCTTTTAATTACAGCTTATGTACATTTTCAAGCAGAAAATTCAACATCTACGCCCTCCGTTAGGAAGTCGCATCCTGTAACTGCAAAAATCACCGTCACGCTTCAACAGCCAAACGTCCGTCTCATTTCTAAACAAAAACGTTGCCCATAGCGTTATGGCGACACCCATGTGCTGACAGAGTGACGTCCAGCACCGTAAGCGCTCGGCTCAGCTCTGACTGATGTGGTGAAGGCTCATCCTCATCATCACCTTCATCAGCTGTTTTTCCAAGCTGCTGCTGTCCCTCTTCTTCCACCTGGACCACAATGTAAACTGCTTAAAGTAGGACATATCTGTTTCCCGGAGGGGAAAGATCCAATCGGCGATGCTTTGATATCTGCCAATCAAAACTTTTTTTATTCATTTTATTCACAACTTTTTATACAAATGATGAAATTCTCTCTCGCCTCGGAGAGATTTGGGACATTAAATTTCATGCAAAACCAGCCACCTTGCGTCCCATTTTACCTTCTGCATCACATGGTTATGATGGCCAATCAGACGGCACGAGATCTGATGATGCTGGTTTTACTGGTTAGGATGTTTCCTTGTCAATATTTCACTAATTTTATGCAAGTTGATCAGCAATGTGTTCTTTCATTTGAAGAAAGCTAATTAATTTGATATCAACCTGTAATTAATTATATTTTATAAATTTGAGAAATACTCGTTTTTCATTTAAAAGCACTTTATGCATATTTCATTCTGTCGTTACAACAAAAAGGTAAAAATACGCACTGTACAATTGTCTGATTTAGAAAAAACTGGCATTAAACAGGTTGTAATATAATTAATTCAATAAATTCGAGCATAGCTGGTGGCAGGCCGGGGGTTTCTTGGCTGGAGAATCTTCGATGGTGCTTCAGTAAACTGAATCAGTAATAAAAATAATAAATTAAAAAAAAAGAGGAACAGAAAAAAATGTTTCCTATTGTTTATTTCTTATTTATATAAACTATGAAAAGAACTATAATGAAAAAATAATTCTTAATGTTTCCTTATTTTATTTTATTTATTTATTTTTGTTATTATGAGACGTTTTCATTTAGTTTTTAACAGCAGATCCTTATTCCCTCCTGCATGGAGTTCTCTTTTTGATACATTTTCTTTGGTATTTTTCTGTTTTTTTTTTTTTTCTTTTACTGAATATACCTCTTGTCTTATTACGTGCACAGTAATGCTAAATAGTAAAATATACACATTTTTTTAAAAAATTGATGTTTCACAGGCAGTCAGTGTTTGAGCTGCAGGTGACGGCAGGTTCCCTAAACATCAGCACAAACCTACAAGCTGCAAAGATGAAGAACCAAACAGAGAAAAGGGAAAGAATTCATCTCCCAAGGACAAATAGGAGCACATGTGGCACTTAAACAGCAGTGAAAGGTCAAATGTTGAAGGTAGTTTTAAACACAGGACAAACCAATTTGATCTTATAATCAGATTAACTGTGCACAGCTCAGAGTCAACAATAGGAAGCGGCTGCTGGCTTGAGGGCTAAGTCATTAGCCTCAGATGGAAACCAAAAAACTACTAAAAACCGGAGTCTGAGAAAATCATCACATTTTACTATAACAACTTAAAATAACAATTCATCCTTTTTTAACAATAATTTTCTAAATTGAAACTTGCTTCTTAACAGTTTATTAAAACTCCAGTCAAAGGAGTCATAGTGAAGACAAACTGTCTGGAAGGTGGATAGTATTGCAGAAATGGCGAATGATTGTCATGACTATAATATTGATACACAACTGAAAAACTTTTTTTTATATATAATTGTAAAAACTCCATCCTTTCTAGTTATTTTAATGATAATTTTACTAGAAATGTTTATTCCCAGGATTGCATAGTATCATATCATTTCAATACACTGTTATTAAGGTAACAAATAAACCTTACAAGTCTGAAGCAGCTGGGACAGTACAGGAAAAACCAAAGAAAATAACTATTTTAATGTTCAACCATTTATATAAAATATAAAACCTTTGGCTTCTGGACATTTAAAGGCATTACAATGATTTTCAAGTTATTCATAATATTTATTCATAAAAAAACAGCTCTGAACCTTAGCTAGAAAAATGTCAAATAAGTTCCCCTCTGGATATTAAATTGCTAAACTGAGTCAAATTTACACACTAATCTTGAAACTTCCATTAAATATAAAGCCTCTGAAGTAAAACCTACAGTGTATCAATTGGTACTTTGGCAAGATAAGAAGTTTCCAACTGTTTAAACATGTGGACAAACTTTATCTACGTCATTCTAGCTGGACTCAAGGCTTCCCTGCTGCTGCTGGTGGATAAATTAATAACATCCGTCCACGTTCATCTGGTTCATATACAGTGTGTATTTTAAGCTTTGCAGAGTGGCACTCCTTGTTTAGACACAGCATGACTGCATACTGAACCACTGTGAAGAGGTTAAAACGTACATAATTATTCTAAAAACAATTCAAAATCTCCATTTCCATGTTAAGATCAAAGTGGAGATATGTTGCCGCTTGAAGGCCCGACACAGTTTTTCATTGTATCCTGAGAGGATAGAGGTCAGGCTTCAGAAAAAGATCTAATAATGGAAGCAGCATTAAAAAAAATAGTCCACAAAGACTTCACTCTGCCCACATATTCATCACAAGGGGGTTCCAACACATTTGCACACTCTAGACATCTTTATACATAACTAACCAGCCCACTCATAGCAGGAAACAAAGTGCTTTTGAGCCTGGTCTGTTAAAAGTTGCGAGTAAGGGGAAAATTTTACACCCACAAAGGAGACACCCAAAGCATGGGAGACAAACTATTTATAGGCTTACTCCAGTGAGGAAGCTGGCTAATTCTTCCCTCATGTTTAGTTCACATGGGTGAAAGAGGGAACGAAAGGGGGGGGGGGCTCTGTTGACACAACATTGAATTAAAGACACTTTAAAGTATAACCACCTCATTGTAATTTAAAGTTTAATTCAGCACTCTCAAATTCCAAGAGGTGAAAAAATAACAGCCTAAGATGCCATCACAACTTCCAGGACACTCCTGAGGAGGCCAGACACACCCATTCAACAGTTTTCTTATGACATGTGGTGTTATCTAAATGAAAAGGGTTCTTCTTCAATTTTCTCTCATGCTCAGTTTGCTTTATATAAACCTAAAACTTCTTTTTGAGGCAATTTGCGATGCATAAAAGCCAAAACAAGCATCTCCAGCAGCCATGTGATGCACACAAGCAGCTGCACATCCAGGAGACAGATGACCTGCATCCCCAGTTGCAGGCTGGATGGTGACATAGTTTATGTCATTCATACGGAAAAAGGGGGAGCAGAAGATATAAAAGTGGACATGTTTCACCTTTGACACACAGAGAGGTTGCATGTGTGTTTATACGGGATATTATAACGGTTCAGCGGGTGCTCGCGACTTGAAACGCTCGCGTCGTGACCAGCTGAGACGTTATTTATTTAGCATAACGTGGAGACAGAGCAGACTGCACGTGAAAAGAGAGCAAGCCCAAACACATGGTTAGTGTAAGGTGTGTTTATCAATGGAGAAACTCACATCCTCGAACAGGGATCCAACGTTGGCTGTCACCAGCAGTATTCCTGTGCCTTGCGCTGTTGTCAGCTTCCCTGCCATATTCTCTCTACCAGGTGAGGTGGCGACTTGTGCAGCGGACTTTGTGGGTTAGGAGGCGTGTGGAAACGAAAGAGGAGAGGCCGGAGAACGTCTCGGGAAAGTGGTTAAAACACTGAGAATCTGCGACTGAAGCCGGGGTTGAGGCGGCTCGGCTGGAGCATATTTTTTCAGCAGTGGCCGTGCATCTAATAGGAGTTGCTTTGCAGTTGAAGGTCTGGTAGCGGTGGGGTTTTTGCGGCTGGGTTGCTTCTTTTTCTCGCGCTACTTTTTCATATTCATAGCCATAGCAAAAGTTTCCGTTTTTAATCCACGGCGAGTGCCAGGCTCATATCTGCGACGAGTGTTTCCCTACCTTTTGAGCTGTGTAAAACTCTCCCTCCTAAAGCAGGACGCTTTTCCAGGACCATAGCCTTCACTGTTCACAGACGATAGGCTGGAGTCCTTCGCTGCTCTGACGTCACTGCGCCAATGGAAACGCGGGGCTGTCTTAAAGGGCCAGCACACCGTAAACACCACAGCTGTGTCTCTCAGGTCGCTGCCTCCATTATCGGACACATGGGATTGTCCTCATTTATTTTCCTGTTTTCATGTATTAATTTGAATTTTTCTTTGCATATAATAACAAGAAGGTCCTTTTGTAAATTACTTCCCGCTTTCGTTATGTGCTGCACTTGTGAAGTTTATTAAGATATGTGAATATTATATATGTGTTACTGCTCAGGAATAAATGAAGATGCCACACAGCAAAAACGAAAAGTTCACCCTCAAAAACCACTTTCAAGATCAGCATTGTTTTGCAGTGATACAGCTTTAAACCTCAAATCAAAGCAAACGAACACTATCTCTGCAAATGAGATAGTGTCTGATGTTTTAGAAAAATTCCTTTACATTTTATTCTCTTTTAATCGGAAGATTGTCTTTTGTATTTAAATATCCCACATGTTCATAACAAAAACTTGGTGGAGATTTTCATATAATTTTAGATTAACTATTGAGTAATTAGGTTTAGGTCACTTTTTTGTTCAAAAATCTGTTTGTTAATGAAATAATTATCTTTTGTTGTAGTTTTATGAGCCATTTGTGGAAACTAATTCTATAGAATTAATGCCAAATGCTGAACCAGTATGGGGATATGGTATTTTACAGTTGGGGAGATGATTGTGTGATTGATTGCAAAAGACTGATAAACTATCAAAATCTAATGATTTTATTTGGATAATGATCTTCATTCTCCATGTGTGAGAAAACGTATCCACGGTGAATCTGTGGCTCTTCTGGGATAAGATTTTTATTGAACAATGGCCACATTAATGATGGTTCAGTGTGCCCATTAAATCTTGTATGTTCAAGGTTTTAATCACAGTCACTGTGTAGCGAATGGCCTAAAATGATCTTGTTTTCCTGGCGTTATGTGCTACTCTATTGTTCTTAGCTATACGACAAGAACTGGCGTTTATTTCTTGAGACAAATGCAACTTGCCGCTGAAATAAATAAGACTTAAGGGCACACTAACTGACACTGCAGCTCAATTAGAGATGGTTTTGTTTTGACAGATATAAGAAGGCAGGAATGAAACCCTTTATACCTCAGAAATACTCTGACGAGTTCTGGCATGTCAAACAAGGCGAAGTTTAATTAAGATGATACTGATAGAGTCTTTTCTGTTTACGAACAGATTAGAGTCAATGATTCTTCACTGTATCACTGCAGGGAGATTATACAAGAGACCTACAGATGTTGGAATGAAACCATTCCATATTTTGGGTTGGTATCTCTGTTGTTCTTGTGTCTGATGTTAGGAGTCATAATTGCATCCATAAGTGATCCATGGTTTCATGAAAAAGAAGCTTCTTTAGAATAAATACTGACTTTAGTAAAGGAAACAGGAGCATTTCAAAGAGGTAGAGCCTCTCAGATGTAAGAATTGATAGCAGTACATCAATCTGCAGAAAACTGTCAAAATATTGGAATATTTTCAGGAAAATGTTCTTACACCTAAAATGACTTTAAAGATCCCAAAATCTACAGAACATAATAAGATTCAGAAACTGATAAAGGAATTTATGTGGATGCTGGATCCTTGTGAGCTTTGGGCCCTCAGGCAGCACTGCATTAACCCTTTATCTTCCTGGTCTACTATTTGGTAGAGGTAAATTTGGACTGATTATGATGATTTTCTTAACAAATTTAGAAAATAAACCTAACTAAGCCATCTCTATCACTGTGTTTTGGTATGTAAAACCCAAACTAAGTGTTTGTTCTAACACCCCTGTTTCACATTTCCACCAGTTCACTGTCGTAATGCAATTATTAACTTGCTTCTCAACATTTTGCTAAAAAACATTTATTCAGATCATTTTTGTCCAAAACAAACAGAAAAGTGCAAAAAAACATTTTTCTGGACCATTTTCTTAATGTGGAAGCCATAAAAAAGTCACCATGACATCTAAAGCTGTGTGAAGAAGCCACACGTGAACATAACCCAGAAAAGCATTGATCTTCTCTAGATCAAAGCTCATTTCAAATGCTCTTTGGTAAAGTGGAAAACTGTTCTATGGTCAGATTGACAACAAGTTCTTTTCAGAAAACATGATCACCATGTCCTGCAGACTACAGGGAAAATGGAGCTTCCAGCTTATTTTCAGTGGACAGTTCAAAAGCCTCCATCTATGATGGTATAAAGTAGCATTAGTGCATATTGTGTTGGCTGCTTCCAAAGATGTGAAGCTGTATTGATGCTGAAATGTGTATGAAGTTTTAGAGCAACATCTTTTCTCATGCAGCCACAGTCTTCACAGAAAAATTACATACTGCATTCATCATAACAGCATGACTTTACAGGATAAGAGTCTGAGTGATGAACTGGCCTGCCTGGACTCCAGACCTTTCACCAATAGAACACATTTAGAGCATCATATGAGAAAAATCCAACACAACCAGGACTGTGGTCCACCTAGAACTCAGCATTTATAAGCGTAAGAAATCATTGTGAAGGTTTTGTATAGAATCCCAACGGTTTTGGATCTGGGTTGTTTGTAAATGAAGTAAAAGACAAGCATGAGCAACTGTACTGATTATGAGAATCCATCTAGTGAGAAAAATCTGCTTTCATCTTGGGAATTATCCTTCGCCCCTTTAAAGTAAAACAAACAGCATTGGTGATTGATATATTTACATGATGACCTACTATTTCATTGCCTGCTGAATCTGCACAGCAACAACACATGGGACAACATATTCATGTTTGTGTAGCCCATCTTTAGTTTCACTCCATCAGACCCACATAACAAGCAAGTATGCAGTCAGAATTTCTTTTAGGCACAGTTGTTTTTCCAAAGTCTTAAAGAATTCCCCTGCTGTGCTTCCTTGCCCGGGCAATGTTTCCTGTTTGGTTAAGACAAAGAAGCTCATTTGTTTGATTATTTGACCACACCTGATTGTCTTACATCATCCCAGCAGTATAGTATGAACATCTAAGTTGGAATATTTTGCTGTCTGAGTCCAGATGTGTCCAGTTTGGAGAGGTTCACTTTCAAACTTATAAACGTCATCTTTTTTTTCTTCATATCTTTTGGTTTGGCTGCTTTTTGAGAACTTTAAACTAAGTACAACTCTCCTCTTACAAGGAAAAGTGATGTAAATTCCTGAAATGTTGCTTGATACAAAATTCAGATGATGCTAGTTTCCAGTGACTGGTTTGATGGGAATAAACCAGTCTGTCATCAGCAGGTGGCGGTACAGCTGCTGGGGCAGATGACAGTAATGAACAGCAGTTAAAAAGTTTTTTTAGGATAGAGAACAAACAAAACCATACACATGAAGAACAGAGACAACAGACTCTTGCAGAGAGGAGCTGGATTATCTGATACCTGGAGACACAACCAGAAGACATCTTTCTCCCCCATTTCTAGACTGTTTCTGAGGATGATTAAATTAGGTGTAAGCCTTTGAACAAATGTAGAGGAATTTCATGTATAAACTTAATTACCTTGCTCTTTATTAATGGCTAGCTGAAATGTCCGACCATATAGCTCCTAAACTGATGTCATTCTGACCTTTAGTAAACCATCCTCTAAGACCTTGGTCTCGTTGTTGTCACCGAAGCAATGTCGGCGTCCTTCCATCAGGGAAATGTTTCGTAAACAGATTGACGCATGTGACCAAAGTCTTTAAACAAAGCTCCCCTATCTGACTAGGGCAGAATAGCTCCAGACTTCTGTGGGTCCACAGATCTTTGGGAATATTCTCCCCGGGTTATGACCTCGTACCATGTCTGTATGTCTTAAGGTTTTGTCCCTTCATGTTTCAATGTTAACTGTATGTTCAACTTCTTTTATCTTCATTATTACATTTATATTCTTCTCAATCTAAAGAAACCAGTGTCCTCGTCCTTGACAGGAATAACGGTCTCCTACACTAACTGTACTGTTTTCTTGGGGTGGTGACTCCACAGAAGATGTGGGATCTTCACAGGGGTCCAGACAGACCTCCGTCACCAGGAAACAAAGCAAATATCCTTGATAAACACTGAAGAAAAGAGGGAGAAACTTTCATTCTTAGAACATGCAACTAAGAGTTAAATCAAAACCCAACATTTTAGCTTATAACCTCATGAACTTTCTACAGCTACCTTCCAGGACTTTCACAGTTGATGTTTTATCATCAACGTGACGTCACATTAAGAGTTATTTGTTTCAGTCTTCTATGGTGCCCATTTTAAAGATTTATTTCTTATTTTTTAAAATAATTTTACCAGTTGTTTCACCTTTATGTGCATTTATCATATTCATTTTGATTTGAATGATTTAATCCATGTTTTATGTTTTAATTGATATCTTTAATTTTAAGTTGCATGTTTGAAGGTAAATATGTGGAGGTTTGGAAAAGACTGATATGAAATTCACAACCTGAGCTGGAGTCAACCCCCCCACAAAATGCTTATTGGCTGGACTGTCTCAAAAGACTGCCCCCACAAAGAGAAGCGTGTAGTCTGAACTGCAAACAGAGACACTTTTAGTTGAGTTAAAGAGATGTTCACTTCTGATGCAGTGCAACATACGAGAGGACGATGAAAGGCCATGCTGGACAGAGCACATGGAAGCTTCGATCTCAGGAATCCAGGCGATGGAGTTTATCTCCTTTAGTAACTAAGTCTTGAGCCTCCAACAGAAGTATTAGATTTTTCCACAATTGAAGCTCCTTAAGCCACACACCAATAACTTTCCTTTTTGGACCTTTCTGAATCTTTGTCACCATCTTTCACCTGAAGAACTTTCATCCATAATATAATCCATCGATCCAGGACACAGAGAGAGTGGAATGCTAACCCAGATTGCAAACCGCCCGTACAGGCATACCGGTTCCGACCAGGTGTAAGAACATACCAACCCCCCATTGCCAGCGCCCCAGAATAGATCTTGGAATAGTCCAGTCTAAATGTCGTAAGCGTGCAATTCTGAACAAACCCTGATTTCCTCATCCATGAAATCCCCTCTCTCATGATGATGGTTTGCCAGTTATGGATCTTTTTTGGGGGGGTCTTAGTATGATTTAACCTTTTCTTAGACATAATTAATATTCATCACACTTAATTTATGTTTAATTCCTCACACAGCTTTGTATTCCTTCACAAAGAAACTTTGTTTACCTTTGTTTATGTTTTCTTATTATTTTTATTTTATTACTTGTATTAAGAACATGTGTAGACTTTAGACTAGATAAATAAATATTCACTTTTATTATCTGGTCTTGACTTCCTGCGGTCATGGTTCAGGTCAAGGTAAGCTAGAAAATAGAAGGTGGTGCCCGGAGGAAAATAATTATTAACAATTAATGTTAATATTTCATATTATTATTAATTTATGGCACATTAACACAACAGTTTATGAGATCACACATTTGACTGATCAAACATGTTATTGTTGTTAGACTGACAGCAAAATCTTTAAAATAAATGTGAAAATTGGAAGCAATAAGTCTGTCTCATAAGTGTTACTCAGCAGGACTCAGTGGATCTAGACTCTGTTTAAAATCACAATGACTGACTTAATTTACTGCAAGCTTTAAAACAAGCTTTTTAATACATCTTTAAGTCCTAAGTATGATGTTAACATAACTGAATTTCACCCTGTTCAGAAGGGCTGGGCTTTTACCTCATCTACAACCTCAGTTCCTAAACCTAGACATGTTGTGCAAATTGCATATACAAACATGCATATACATGCATTCATTCATTGTCCATATCACCTGGGGGGGGGGGGGGTAGTGGAGCAGGAGCCTATCCCAGCAATCAGCAGGTGAGGGAAAACCTATAATTCAATTCATAAACAATATATGAAACTAAAGTTTGACTGTTTTATGGAAAATGTAAGCTGATTCTGAATTGAATGGCAGCAGTGTAGCTGCAAAAGTAGCTCCAGAGTAATCTTTAGCATAGTGTAGTATTTTCTTCAACAGCTTTTTGTAAACATCTGTTAAAGGGAGGAGACCAGTTGCTAGAGCTTCAGGAAAGGAATATTGTTCCATCCTGGTCTAATGCAGGATTCTAGCTGCTCAACAGTCCTGGAGCTTTGTTGCTGGATTCTTGCTTTCATGACGGTCCAAATGTTTTTTGTATGTGAAAAGTTTGGCTACAGAACAGTTTTCCATGCTGCTTCAGACCATTTTAAAGGAAATTTGCTCCAGGAAACATGTTGGTGTTTCTGGATCCTGTTTACATATGGCTTTGTCGAACAGCTTTAAACAACATGATGGTTCCAGGGTGAACTCTGTTCACAAATGGTGATTTCTTAACATGTTACTCTGCACATGTAGTTGATTTCAGCAGAGAATCATGTCTGTTTTGTTTGCCGTGCTGCCTCAGGGTCCCAAAGATCTCCAACATCAATGTCTGACACTCAGATTTGTCCTCTGTGCACATAGATCCTTCCTGATTTTGTTAGTTTTTTTAAATATGATATTATGCACCATATCTATTATTTAGGAAAAAAATATTCCACAATTTTTGAGTATAGTTTTTCACAGAATGATGGACATTTGCCTATTTTTACTGAGAGACTCTATCTATCTGAAATGCTCCCTTATGTTTCTGAGCTGTTGCTAATAGTTGTCACATGTTTCTACATTAGTTTTTTACTTGTACCAGTTACTTTTACTGCTTTTTTGTTGCCCTCTTTCAGCTTTATCTGTTGCAGCCATCATAAGCCAAATAAACTAAGGTAATATTTGTTTTATGAAACAATAAAGTGAAACATGTGATATGCTGTTTATGTTCAGCTGAGAATAACAACCAAGAATAAAGCTAGAACAACAAGCTAGAATAAAACATATTTGTTTTAATGATGAAAAAGGAGCAACAGTGTAAGTGTTAATGTAACTTATTGTAAACTGTATCCAGGCTAAGTCAGGTGTCATTGGAAAACATCTAAGTCTGGATTTTAATATATGATGTCCTCATATACCACCAAATGCACATTTTCCCCTATTAGGGTCCTTTTATAGACCAAATATGGACACTCACACATTGATATAAATTAAACTTCTAGATTTTGTCAGGGGGGAGTTTGGCAAATGTCACATTAATACATTGAAAACAAAATATGTGCACATGTGTGGAATTTGCCAAAAATACTCAGGGAAGCAGTCAAGCCTCTCTGTAATGAATTACTGTAAATGAGAATGGAGTATTCAATCTTACCTTACACAAAAACTGATTTTGTTCACAATGTGTTGCTCCACCATTAGCTAATTTTGTCACTGACCCAAAGCGGAAAAGCAAGCTGAAAAAACATGAAGAAACCTGATCTGAAAAGTGTTATTACAAACTTCAAAATACTTGTAGAGCGCAGTCATGCAAACCCATTTGGGTACAGTTCTGAAAATATTCCAAATGTATGTGAAATATTCTCTTTCTGTAGCTGTTGAGATTCTGATCTCTAACATCTGGCAGAGGCAATGTGTGACATCATCCTCAGATGATCTGTATTATTTACAAGCATGCTTTTCACGCAGCGTGATGTGATCTTCCCTGATAGGTTTGAACGAGCCAGAATCATAAATAGCCTACTCCAGTCAAAGGTAGTTTGTGGTCAGCAGCTCAGGGGAAGTCATATGACATGCTAAAAGACAGTGCCATGTCTTCAAAAATTACAGATCAAGTAAAAATAATAAGCACTACCGCTATTTTGTTAATACAATAAATGTTTAGGTTCCTTCAGTGCTGCTGTGTTGAATTTTTTGAAAACTGAACTGCATTTCAACTAATTTCCAATCACTTGTATGCAAATGACACAAGTGGAATCAAGTCAATCCTCCGACAGTAAAGATGGATGGCACTACCAGGATTAAAAGCATCAGGTGTGTGTATGAGTGTTTTGGGAGAGGGAGGCATAGTCCTGGATAACAAAGACTCTTTGAAGAGAGCTGAGAGATTATTGCCAAAATGAGAGCGCTCACAGCTGTGTTTGGCAAGAGCGAGAGAGACTGAGTGTGTGTGTGTGTTTTAAGGGGGTGCATGTTTATTTATATGGTGTCTCGCCATGTTCTATATGCGTGGACATGAGATGCCACAGAAAATCTATTATCAGTCACTCAGATATGGAAGAGGATAATGATAACATCTAAATAGAAGGAATCAGTGCCAGCACTGCTGCAGGGATATGGTGTATGTACACACACAGGGCTTTAAATAAAATTAAATCAGGCAGGCTTTGACAATAATCCAAATTTGATCATATCTCTTTTCTTGAATATAGCTCCAACACTGTTGTTGTGAATCAAGCATTAGGGTTGTGTAAAGTGTCTGAACTGTAATGGAAAATTGTCTGTTTATGTAAAAGCACTTGTACTTTGACCAAGATTCAATAAATTTGCTTTAGAGGGGTCTGAAAGAAGACAAAATTCAATAAAAAAAAACACAATTAGCATTAGCCATCTTGACCGGGAAAAGAAACCAATTTTATGTTAACAAAAGAGCAAAAAGCAGGAAATAAGCTCCTTCCAGAGCTCAGATTCCACAGCATATACATGAACAAACTACAAATGTACTCGGAGAAACCTCAGCCAAGCTTATAATTTGGGGTTATTTTATGATGATAAATCTGTCAGAGCTCAGTCACACATGATCTTTGTCAGAGTGAAAAACAACGGACAAAAACGGGCTGTAGGAGGCATCAGCTGCCAGCACATGAGTATCTATCTCACAAGAAAAAATCCTTCCTGGATCCAGACGGTGATCTGGATCACCTCCAAAATGTAATCACTTGTTCATCTTCCCGTTATGGATATATCTTGAACATTTCAAGCAAATCCGTTTATAACTTTTTGAATTGTGTTGTACAAACAAACAAACAGACAGACAGACAGATAAACACAGACGATTACATAACCTCCGTGGGGAAGGTAATTAAGCTAGCTGTACTTTGTAAATTTACATAAACTAAACTTGTTTATGAATTTACCAAAACTTTAAGATGTTACTATTTGTCATTTATGATGTCAAATATTTTGTAAATCAGAATGTAGAGTTCAAGGGATAGCATAAGTATGATAGAAAACTGTTTAATGGGAGACAAAGGAATACATCTTTGCTAAAGTGTGCTAACCTCCACTGACACCTGAGAGTAAATGAATGTTCTTTGCTTTTTTTTCCTTTGATCATTTTCTGTCATTTTCTGTCTAAGGAGTTAGAAAAGAAACAGGATGCACAAAATTAAGAATCCAGCTTTCATGGATGTTGAAAAGTCTCCATGAACAATCCAAACTAGTGGTGAACTCTTTTCTATTGAATCCAAAGTTTCTGCCATTAGGTTGGTTATCAGATAACAATCATGTGATATGTTTAGTCAACTACACATGTGTTATTAATTTTAAGGGTTTTTCATTTTTAGGCAATCTGTGCCATTTTAATTAAAACATATCAGTTCTTAATCTTAAAGGGACCATAAAAAAGCAGAAGGCAGAGAATTCATATGTCTTGTCACTTCTGTGTGTCAAGCAGATGTTTTTTGTTTTATTTTACTATATTATAACATTATACTATATTATATACAAATCCCCTTCATACCTTGATTGAAGGCAATTATTTAAGTGCTCTAACGCAAAAATAAAAATATTTAGTTGCCTGTGGAAAGGACAGGACTGGAAAAACCCCATCCCATTGTTTTAACTAGTCTGTTTGAATCGATTCGATGGTCATCAAATTAATCCGTTTATCTCTCCTCCTCAACCTCTCTGGAACAAATATCGAGAGAAAGCGGGTTGGAGATTTGTGTACTTGCACTTGTGTACTTTCAAAATGCATCTTGCTCAAGCTGTTTTTTGTATATTCTACCTTTAACTTAAAATATAGTAAGTACAAACATTTTCCAGCTGATTATTTGCAGCTGTAAAACAGTTCCCAGTCCACTGGAACGAAACTAAACTTTAACCACACATATGTGGGACTTTCATTGGTGCAGAGCAATTTCCTGAAAATTAACCCTTTCACACATGCATTAATCAAAAGCAATGCCATATATTTGTAAAATATGTTATTTTACTTCTAGAGACACAAGGAATACAATACTGTTTTTCATTATTGATAGTAGTTACTTTTTGATTAATTTTAATGTATTCTATGAAATATAAGATAAAAATATATTTTTATATATTTTTATATTATATAAATATTATATAAGAATATATCTGTATATTTTTTTCAAATTTATCATTAAGGAAACTTTGGTAATTACAATTCATGCATTTATGTTCAATTATGTATATAATATAATAATCTGTAAATGGTGGTGTATTGGATGACTGATTGCCCATTGAAGTGGTTCTTTTATTGTTAAACCATTCTCATTCATGACTTTATATGAAATAAAACTTGTAAATTCATGTCCATTGTAGCGACCATGAAAGGGTTAAAACTTCGTAGTTGCAGTATGTAGGTTACCACAGCAGATCTGACCAAATGTAAAGCAGATGGACAGCTGTAAAAATGATGAAAAGCTTTGCATACAAGATGTGCGATTGGTTTAGGTGCTTTACATAGGTGCTATCATACCACTGCTGTTTTTTATCCCCAGCATGGAGTGTCTGGGATATTATAGTTTCATTGCAACCGCTGCTGCCGTCACCGGATATCCTTCTTGTGAGCGCAATAACTCAAACAGTTTTCACAATTGAAATTTGATACTCAGTGTACCTCTTTAAGTCCCGAAGGGAATGACGTCAACAAATTTCAGCATTTTGGGATTTATGGTTTCCTCACTAGGGGGCACTTTATACACGCAATAAATAAATAAATAAATTTTTGCCTATATCTTTGGAACTATTTACAATTGGATTTTGATCCTCAGTATACCTGTTTAGGTCCCCAAAAGGATGATCTGTATTGAATTTCACGATTATCGGATTTACGGTTTCCCCACCAGGTGGCACTTTATTCACGAAAAATCCGATTTTGGCTATATCTCTGGAACTATTTATTTCATTGACCTCAAAACAAGTTAAAATCAAAAGTCATGACCTCAGGATGCATCCTGTCCTGACGTCATACTTGGCTGGTTCAAAGTTTCCTCACCAGGTGGAGTTTTGTGACTGAACATGTGCGTCTTTAATTTATATTGTTTGTGTCCATTTGAGAATTGAGGAACAGGAGGATTGGGGCCCTTTGGGGATATAACTCTAGCCTTCGCTTCCAACGGCTTTGCTTGTTTTTATGCTATGTTATATTAAAATGAACTGAATTTTTACCTCCGCTATTGTTGCCTGTTTATTCTTTTGTTTACACCCTGCAATTTCAACTCTTCAAGTTGGCCAAGTTTCAAACTCTTTTTTATCTATATTTTATATTACACCCGGTAGTGGAATCGTTTATGTCCATGAATTCATGTTAGTTGTTTCGACCATCTATCACTTCTGAATATAGTCGATATTTAGCACATTGAAGACCAAAATATGAAGACATTTCAGGATGTGCTTAATAGATAGATGGGGGTTTTCCTTTGTGACTTTTTATTGGTTAAGGTCAAGTCTGTGGTCAAAAGACATCTTATTCTAATTGAAATAAGCTAATAATAGCCAATAAAAGCTAAACACATCTATTAGCAAGAAAGCGGCAACATTGGGAGGATATGAATCATGAGATTGGGGAGCTGGATGTCAATGGAAGGTATTGTAGGATCTTCATAGGATCCTATCTGTTGTATTGATATGTACTCTGTTGAGGAGAGATATATATGACTTTTTACACTATTTCTAACCTGAATTTCAAGCTATGTTCCAGTAGTCATACTAGGATTTGGATGCCACCAACATTTTCCTATTGCTGATACTGTACCTTGTGAGTGGATACAGTGAATGGAAATAGGCCTAAAATAAAAGAACAAATATGCATTGAGCACTGTGTGTACTCAGATAACAACATAGGCTGTGTTCCACGAGGGTCAGTAAATACTACACCATTAGTTTTTAGAAAGATATCCCACAGGGAGGGGATGCAAGGAGGGACTAAGAAAATTTAGTGTGTTTCTGTGTGTGTGCACTGCTGATAAAGTTCTACTGACTGGCTGAAAGCCCCTCCTTCTGCGCTCTGGGTAATGGAAAAAATTATGTTGGAATTCCAGACCGCTAGCAACTATGTGCACTTTGACCCTGATCGCTCTTCTGCTTAAATTCACTTATCTAAAAATAGGTAAACCTGGAAATAATCAGGCTCTCACGTGTTTTAAAGGGAGCTGGGAGCCAACCACTTAATGATGTTCAACATGATGGTTTTATCTCCAGCTCCACTCAGGACTCAGCCATGTAAACACGATGCATGCGTCCCAGGAGAGGCTGCTTTATTAGCATGGGGATCTAACATGAGAAAACTGCTTCATCAGTGGAGGGGAGGTTTGTGTGCACATTATCACTGGAGACACAGAGTGGAGGAGTGTGGATGAAGTGTTATCTGAGTCATGGGGCTCTTTATGTCTCTCCAACATATTTCCATGCCATTTCAATGCATATATCATTTTAGATAATTTGATTGAGTTTGCTTGGCAATATGAGGATTACATTAACATTAGCACTGCTTCAAGTAAAAGTATGGTGTGTACAAGCTTGAAACCTGCAGTATTAACATTGAACCCACTGGAAATGACAAATGAAAACCTGCCAAATGTTTGCTTTTCATAAATCTAATAGCTGTAAAGCAGAGTTCATGAGGAGTTGTGATACAGACTAATGTAAATCCAAGGCTTGCTTTCTTTAGGGAAGCTAGGTAAGAGTTAAAAGTGTGGTTGCATAAAGTGTTGTACCTGCACACAGCAGTCAAGCATCTCAGTTTGGAGAAGGAGCTATTCAAAACAGCCACTAGTCACTTTGTTATGTCCGTCTTTCAAGTACTGCATTGGAATTTTTCTTATTTCTACCTTCAAACTGTTTTGATTCATAGATCCAACAAGGTATTAGAAAGAGTCCCCAGAGAGCTTGCTCCATATTAGCATGATAGCATCACACAGTTGCTGCAGATTTGTCAGCAATGCATCCATGATGAGAATCTTCACATGCCACCACATCCCAAAGTGCAGTCATAAAGGGATAAACATGGTCTGTAACCATACTCCGGCAGACTAAAAACCAATTTTTACCTTGATTTCTAGTCACATGTTTTGCATTTTCAATCTGGGAAGGGTTGCAAGTATATTCAACCAGTATTACTACTTTGGGACCCTTCTCTTGGGTTCCTAGTTTTACTGATCCAACCCTACAGCAGAGCTTTACATAATGCAATATGTTGATTTTTGGGAGAGAAAAAAGAAATCTCTTCCTTTACATCTCAAAACTACAAACATAGTGGCAACAAAAAACATGTCTTTTTTCCTGTTTTTTGTTGTCAAAGAAAGAGTCAAAATGCTAGAACGCCATGCCTACCAGTTAAATAAACCGTGAAAATTTGGCACAGATCAGGATTTACCAAACTCCAAAACTGCACCAAAACTTGCCTGTTTCAAGATATCCAAAGTGTACCAGTAAATATTCCCTACACCTTGAACTTACTGTCAATTAGCATTAGCATTAGCTCCAGAGCATTAGCTCTTGAAACAGGATATCTTGAAACAGGCAAGTTATCCAAAGTGTAGCAGTAAAGATTCCCTATACCTTGAACTTACTGTCAATTAGCAAGAAACCAGTGTATAGCATTAGCTCTGGAGCTCTGTGTTTTTCAGATCCTATCTGCAATTAAAAAAAAAATCTATCAGATTAAAACGCTTTGAACTCTTAATATCCACCTCAAATGCCTGACATACTGTACATAAGTTTAAAGTATTGGTGCTCAGCCTTGGCTCCAAGCACATCACATGCTGTAAAATGAAAGTCTTAAACATATTAAAATGATGTGAGCTTGTGCAAGGGTTGTGTGTGACGTGTGTTTCTGCAGCATGATATTATTAAGCAATTATTTTAATAAGTGGTTCCAATTAATCTTGTTGAAATTGTTTACAAATTCTGCATGAACTTAAAAGACCAAAAGATAAAAGACTCAATTTTAACTCTGAAATTTTTACAGAGGATACTTTACTGACACCTCTGGATTTAACTGACTATTGAGATGTTCTTACTTGCATGTTGTGTCTTCAAAAATGAGTCTAGTGACTTTAATCTCTTGTACTGATACATTCTTTTCATTTCCCCAAATAAGGTCCATCTGGGTTTCATCACAGAAAACTTTAACCCAGATCTAAATGCCTCAGAAAAAGTTGTATTTGAGTATGCATTACCATCTAAGAAAATGACTTTCCTTTGAGAAAAGTGTCCAGTTTAATATTTTTGTTTTGTTGTTGTTTTTTTTTTATCATTTCTTGATCACTTTCCTGATCATTTACTGTTATTCTCATCAGAAAATGAAATGTTTTCAGAGATGTTATTAATTCATTCATCCCAGACAAGCCCCCACTTTGTTACAACTCCTGCAAAAAGGGTCTATAACAAAACAAACTGGATGAATTTAAAGATTTAAAGATTTAAAGATCCAGATCACCGTCTGGATCCAGGAAAGATTTTTTCTTGTGAGATAGATACTCATGTGATGGCAGCTGAATTTAAACAATAATTTATTAGACAAAACTAACAATAGGGGCCATTATAATTATAATTATATATATATA
>JBAMHX010000018.1:4524920-4542486 GCA_037177515.1 Pseudomugil tenellus | reverse complement strand
TATATGAAGAATAATTATAATGACTTCTGACATAAAAAGACTGGGTGGAAGAAGCAGTGCAGAGCAGATTGGGTCCACATAAGTCAGTGATCTAGACGAAGATCTAGACGAAGAGGATGAGCTACACATGCTAACAGCCGCTACCTGCACTGCATCGAAACCTGTGGAAGATAAACTGCATGGTCCCGATAAGCTGATGTGTGACAGGTCAGTTGGCTGATGCAATCTCTGTAGCTGGGTGGGGGAGGAGCGTCATACCCAGAAACACACGGAAAAAAACATACATACTGGCCAAGACTGAAACAAAGAGAAAGAGAAGGAAAAACAAGAAATGGAAGAGTGAATAAGAACTATACCACAAATCCTAGATATGCTAATAAATAAAATACCCCTGCATATTTGAACAATTTACAATCACATGTTATAAATTTCAGCTATAAAAATCACATATTTAGAGGTTTACAAGTGGAGAAAAGCTATTAAAAAGTATGAAGTGTTCTCAGAGCTCTTTAGTTCACTATCCCTATCCTTTGATAATGAATATTTGGCAGTACTGAGCTCCCCTCAGTGAACAAATGAGAGCTAAATCTTTAAGCTGATGAAATGATGAATTTATTGGTTATGCTTGGAGCAATCTGGGATTAATACCTGTGGTTATGTTATGAATTGTGTGGAGGACAAATAGCTTCATAGAAGAAGGAAGTATGTCAGACTGTGTGCTGCTGCAGAGACTATATTGTTTTCATCCAGTGAAAATTGTCTCTTACCTGTTAGTGTTTCCACCCCCATACAGCAAGAAACGGCAAAAGAAAATAAAAGAAAGATCAAATAAAGGTGTACTGCATCATCTAACAGAAAAATAACACCAAATGCATATGAGAGAAAATATCAGTCCTGGATTCCCACTTGATGAGGATTCTTCTTCATACTCAACCATTGGGCTGAATCTTTAACAGTGATTGAAGGAATAATAGTCCTTTCTTCAAATATAGTCTGATTTATGGTCTGATCTTTTTTAAAAAAATATATCTAATTGTCTTTTGTCATTTGTTTAATTTCTATCTGGACGCTCCTGTACGCGCTTTGTAATGTTATTCTGTCTTAATTGTCTTGGAAGGTTACATTATGCATCTTAATGCTGCTGAAAACTAAAAACATCCGTATTACTTCCATTGGATGTATGGGAAATGAGGTAGCAGGCAGATCAAATCCACTTGACTGATTGATTGGTATCAGTGTGATTATGAGTATAGAAGCATATGCTTAGTCTGTTTGCTGATCTGCAACATTCAGATGTGTTAACACAATGCTAACAATGAAAAACATTAGCTGTGCTCATCAAGCTGTGAAGCGTTCAAGGGTAATTTCCAAACTATTTGGAGTCAGTAACTGATGTTTAGAAGTGGAAAACGATGAAGACAAGAGCTGATCTTTCCAGGAGTGAACATCCCAGTAAGTTGAACCCAATGACCAGAGACACTACATCCAAGGCTCTACAGGCCTGAGTTAGCATTTCTTAAGCTGAGGCTCATGACTGTACGTGTAGAAAAATAAACGAAGGAGGTGTGGCTTGTTTGGAAAGGTTAATATTTGAAAGACTTCAGGCTAAAAAATGAACATGGCAGCATAGTTTGGATTTGCAAAGTTGCACTTGAGCAAAACACAAAGCTGGATCTGTCCACTGGACAGAGCACAGTGGATGGATTGGGGAAGATTTTGGCTTGTTTTGCATCCAGATGACCTGCAAATCTGAGCGAGTCACTGTCAATCATAAACTTTTCTGTGTACCAAAGTCTTCCAGATTCAATTGTAACTAGAAGATACTTATCTAGAAGCAGGTTTTATCCGACTGACAGCTCAAAGGTGGCTGAAATCAGTTCATGCAAAAGAACGATAATAAGATGTACAACACTGATTCTACAAGTGGATGGACTAACGGTTGAATCCAAACTTCGGCTCTGGTGGAACCTTTATTCCAACAGAGCCCAGCCGGACATATATGATACATATACTGTAGTTTCTGAGACATTTGGTATTTGCTGAAAATGTTTCTTGTTGAAGACAATCTGATACTTGTATTCTGCCTCTAAGAGATTTCAGAAAGCAGAAGATACTATAGTTATTTTGACATATAACTTGGTAATAAATGGCAAATAACATTTAAAAAGTTTTGCTTTCTTAATAATAAATAAAAAATTAATATAAAAAACTTGGATTTTTCCTTACATTTTTTCATGGGTCAGGTGTCAAAGGGTTAAAGTAGCACTGTATAATTTTAGCATAGACACTGTGCTTCGGTCTCTTTGACATTTATATGTACATTCCCGGCACATTACTTTAGAACAGTAATTCACTGCATTACATGCCAGCACATTACCTACACATCAACACAGTGGAAAAAGAAAAAGAGAAAAGGAAAGAGCAAGCGATAAGACAAGAGTCAACATCAAACTGACCTTTACTGGCTGGAAAGAGCTCAGAAAAAAGATGCAGGACTAATTTTCAGTTAGTGTTTGCTAGGGGGTAGAAAAATATGCCACAGTTGTTTTGTAGATCTTTAAGAGAGCTGTGTAATTAACTGTAGAGAACACAATTACTTTAAGTTATTGTTTCTTCTCAATACATTTTAAAACATGCAGTTTTTTGCACATTTTTTTTTTGCTTTATGTTTTGTTATTTTTAACTTTAACTCAGACCAGTTTCCCTAATGTGGCTGAATACCAATAAGATATAATTTTTCTTTTATGTGCCTTATAGTGTTTACAGACAAATATACTGTAAATCTTTCACTTTCTGTTTTCAGTGCAACTTTTGTAAAAGATACTATAAAGAGATTGTTGACTAAAACAAACTGTGAAGTCCTTTTTTTTGCTCATATTACATCTTGATGATCCCATATCTGACCCTTATCCAAAGTGACTGTAAGCACTTCCTGGAAGGCACCAGAGGGAACTGAAACCTCAAAGTGAACTTGATGTGATGCCTTGAGGCACAAGAGGCCAATTATAGACCAAAACCTCCATTTGTTATCACCAAGGTCCACATCTTCTTTCTTCTGCCTCAAAACATGTTTATATTTTACCCAAGTGAGAGTGTCCTTGATAAGGCTGCGATACTGAAGTCTATGTGTTTCACATGCACAAACAGAGATAATGACTGTGCAGTTATGAATGCACAGATCGGCATTTCCTCCCACTGGGAATACAGCCCGCAATCAAAGCCTGAAACACTGACTCATCAAGATATGTAGATGGAAAGGGTCAATAAGAAGGAAAGACAGAAATCTTGTCATCTGCTTTGCCCTTTTTTCATCTGTATCTTACTGAAATGGAAGAATTTTTCCAATAATTAGATGTGATCTCAGGTGCAAAACTCTGTGCTTTTTCAGATGTGGGATCGTATATAAAGTGAGGCTTTTGGAAATTACATGAGCAGCTTCTCTTAACGTCTGTAGGAAGGAAAGACGACTTAGCAAGCTGTGGTTATGCTCTTTTGGAGCAACATGCAATACTGATCTGCCTTACAAGGCCAAAGAATGTGAAATATGAGGGAGGGGAGGTATAAAGAAAGCTGTCTGACCTTAGCTTCCCAGGATGCACGCACTTTGTACGGTTGGGAACTTCCATTTAGTGAAAGCAGGCACACACACAATTGTAAAGACAAGTAAAAATATCAAAGAATTAACAGTTCCCAGGACTCAGGAAGTGAAGGCTATGCAAACTCAGCTGCTCTGACTTACAGTAAGAAAGTAAGCTTCTAAGCTTAACCACAACCTGAAAACAGATCTGGTTTCTTTTCTTTCAAATCGCTGAGCTAAGATTATTTCCACACACCCCAAAGCACAGGAGTTAAACTTACAGATGCCTGTACCATGTCTTGTTCTATACAATTGTTTTATCCACATGAACTACTCGTGTCTGCATTGAAGCTTCAGTTATTTCACAAGCCTCCAGGCTGTTTATAGCGTTACTGATATGAACTGAGGGGAACGTTGGGGGAGGATGTTAAATGAACTTTATATAGATGTGAAATTTGCAGCATGGAGCAGTTCATCTCCAAATAAATGATTACTAGACAGACATTTGCCTCATTTTTCATGGAATGAGCTTTAAAAGAACGTTGAAATAACAGCTAAAAGACGCTTTCACATTTTCTTGGTTGCATTAGTCATTTCCTTCTTGGTAAGAAATCTTTCCTTGTGCTGTGGTCACATAAGTTATGTTCCCATTGCCAAGTCTGCATTTGTTTTGGGAATGCAGCAAAAGCTTTTTTTTAACAAGATTAAATGAACTTGTAAAGCAATTTTAACAAGATTTGTTGATTGACGGTTAAAAGATAATGCATCTTGCTGCTGCCCAGACTTTGCTGTTATTACAGCATCTTTCAGACCTGTCAGGTCAGATTTCCATCATTAAGTAACTTTTTCCTTTAACAAACAGCAAGCAACTTCATTTTTGGCATTTGCGATCAAAATGACTTACTGAAGCTCAATCTGAGCATTAGAATGAGCATTTTAGTGATTTTCAATGTAGCATGGTTGTTGGTCTGAGAATTTCAGACTTTTTCACACAAAACCATCCCAGAGAATGCTCTGAAAAAACAAAATATCCAGTAAAAAGAAGTTTTTTTGGGCCAAATTTTCAGAGGTCAGAGGAGAATGAACAGACTGGTTGGAGATGGTAGAAATGTATTGGTCAGAATTTGGTGGAAACAATATGAAAACATCCATCCTGCCTTGAATAAACGTTTTGTCATGCTCTGCTCCAGCCTGTTTGCCTAATCAACATCACCAGATTCGTTATCCCAGATCACCTGTACCTGTTCCCAATCCCCTCACAGCTTTATATCCACCAGCTCACCAGTCTTGCCTTTGTCTGACATTGAATGAATGAATGTATGTAAATAAGTAAGTAATCACCCATGCTTGTTCCTGCTGCTAATGCCTTCCCTGCTATTCTGGATTCCCCACAGTCTGCCTTCCTGCTCCTCGTCCCTGCATCCCTCCTGGACTCCTCCACCTTCCAAACAGGTTTCGTTCATCACTCCTCATCCTTCCTAATAAACCCTGTTAACTCCCTTTTGGCTCCGGCTCCCTCCATCGTTACACGTTTAAGGCTGCTGCTGGTGTAATAGTGTGGGGGATATTTTCTTTGCACTCTTTTGGCCCTTTAGTCCCATTTCAGTACCATTTAACCACCACAGTCTACCTGAGTATTACTGCTGACCGTGTCCATCTCTTTCTGAGCACAGTGTAGCAACTTCTGATGGATACTTGGAGCAGGATAACGCACCATGTCGGGAAGCTGAAATCATTTCCATCTGCTTTCTCCAGCATGACAATGAGTTCACTGAACTCCAATGACCTCCAGTCACACCTCAATCCAACAGAGCAGCTTTCGGATGTGATGGAGAGGGAGATTCAATGTGCAGCAACTTTGTGAAGCTTTATGTCAATATGGAGCAAAATCCCTGAGCAACATTTCCAACATCTTATTGAATCTACGACAGTAAAGATTTAACCCAGTACTAGCCAGGCGTACCTGATGACGTGGCCACTATGACATTCATTATACACAAGTCAATAAAATGTAAATATAATGTGACTACTGGTATCATTTTTATATTAACAAATGTGATAGCTTAGTTCACCCCATTATTATCAGGCTGCTAATCCACTGCATTCTGTTAATCTCACACACACCGACTAGCTTGACACTGCCAGACAACACTCCGGTCCTTTCCAAGTTAATTAGATTGCAGACTGTTTTAGAGGAGAGAGTTTTGGGAGCCATCCGGAGTGCCATTCAACGCCTGTTGTGCTGCTGCAATGTTAATAGTCTGGATTAGTCAGACAATGGATGTGGTGGTAGGATCGAGCTGCAAGGAGGGAGGGTTCACAGATGGGATCAGCATAGCTGCAGGGGTGGGCTGCATGGACACACACACAAACAAAGAAACACAAAAAGTTAACCAAGTGTATAAAAAAATCCACACTGATGTGTGTATGTACATAAAAAACAGTCAGCTGCATTCAGACACTGCTGTTCTCCTTTTTTTCCATACGTTTTCTTCACAGATAAGAATCATTTAATCAAAGAGAGTCAATAATGAAACAATCCCATCTTAAAACACACGCGTATATGTAAACTTATCCATTTTTCCCTGATAACAGCTTCACTATGACGTGTTACATTATCATATTTCATAATCACAGTAAAAAAGTTTCATATTAAATATTATTGTTGCTAGTTTTCAGGCCCTTATATGTATAACTAACTGATGAGAACAGGGCTTATGTGTGAATGCATCACTGTGAATGAGTCAATAATCACCAGAATCCCTTCTGCTTTGTACCAGATGCCTTTGATGTTGGCAACAAACTGGTTGAAGATAATTGACAAAGGAAGGAAACTCAAGCAGCCAGAGGATACACACGGATTTAACACTAACTCTGAAAAGCCAGATAAAAAAAGGAGTGACTGCATATGAGACAAATTAAAGATGGAGGCATTTTTAAGATAATTATGCACTGATGACCCAAATGACAGTGTATGCAAAGAATCTCCTTACTTTCCCACACATGGATGTTAATACCAGGCAGCTACAAAACTCCAGGCCATCTCACTGGGATTACTTGATGGTTATATGCTTTAAAAAGAGACTAATGAAGGCAAAGTATATGTATTGCTGCTATTGCGTTAAGTGAATACACAATAAAGCGCAGCCACATGAGTTAGCTCACATTACAACTGAGCCAAGTTTAGCTCATTACAAATAAACATGAAGGAGGGTTTCTTTTCTTTTACAAGGGGATTTTTCCTCATATTTTTTTGATGAGCAGTTCATGAAATATTCCTAACAAGTTTTAGCGGTCAGATAGCCAGAACAAAGAAAACACAAACTAATGCTGTAACTTGGTTTGCAAGTAATAGCATTAGCTGTGGGCTAATACACAGATAAGTAATGTCCATTATTGAGATGACTGGAATGTCAATAATTTTTTCGAGAAGTTGTTTCATATAGCAAAGGTTGTACAGCAGTGCTTTGAATTAAAAACAGAACATTTAATGCTAAATCACATATCCTGTTGGTATAGTTGTTTTGATTTGAAAGGGTAAGTCAGTGTGTTAGCATGCTAATCCTAATGGTTTTAAAGAACTTGCATAATGTTTAGCATATTGTATTTTAATTTTAAGTATTTTTACATGAGCATATTTTTGCTTACTGTAAAACTAAGCATAACATAATCCAGCAGGTCATCCATGTAACTGCTTTAATGCGCGGTTGGCTATGTCTATTAATCAGTTACATGTCTATTGTATGTCTATGGCCATTGTTAAATGTATCTTTGTTTTGTTATGTATTATTGGTAGTATCTCACCAGGAAATCATCTGGAATGAAGTTATATTTTTGTGCCCCATTCAGTTCTCTAGTAGTAAACAGGTGCCTAATTTCCCTATTTCCTTTCAACACTCTAATATATACAAGCACATTTCAAACCCCTATATTGGTAAAAGGATTATATTGGCTGTGAAAATAAATTAACAAAATTGTTGTTGGTGTAATCTTAAGTTTGACCAAATGCACATAGCACCGCTCCTGTTACAGACCCTCAGATAGCAATTCTAAATTTATATAAACCATTTTAAACTATAAAAACTGTAATCAGGTTGCCATACCTTAAAGTAATGAAATGAAATAGAAATTTGGATTAGATTTGGATTAAAAGTTCAAAACCTGTCAAAAAATGTAATAAATTTCTTTAAATATTGTTGGTAAAGTTGGATTTTTAATAAAGTTCCAGGAACCTGCAGTGTTTTAGGTGGAAACTTGGCTTTAGTTGCATATAACTGCTGGAGATATCACAGCTGGTGTGCTGACATGTTTGTTTTTGTACAAACATGTCCAATGCTCCCAACATACCTGTCTTCATTAATATCCTAAAAATGTCATTCAGGTATGAAATTGCCTTCTATATCTTATTTCTAACTCTTGGGAAGCATGAATGTCAAATAAACAGGGTGTGGCATGACATGTTTCCTTGAATTTCCTGTTCTGAGAGAAGCATGTGTACAAGCTGTTCACATTGTCTTTATCATTGCCCCCACCCCATATGACTTATATTTAAGAAAATATATGTAAATATAACCCTTTTTGCTATCTTGTTTGTTTTATTTAACTATAAGTGTTATCAGATATAGCTTTCAAGAGGCGATTAGTTGCTATGACCTTTAAACTTGCGGCATTTCCTGATAAAGTACATAAGAATTTTCGATATGTGCATCTGCCACAGTGTGTTATGCAATCATTAGTCACCTTAGTCTAAATTATCTAGTGTGTTTTTTTTTTGTTTCTCACACAGGCCTCTTTCCTTCCAATTATGCTGCTAACGTTTGAGTGGGTTTTGGATTCTTGAGGATGTTGCGCCTGACTGCTGGTGTTTTAAGGAACACCAGTATAGTAAGAGGACAATGAAGGAGGTGGTGAACAGGAGGATGTGGGTGAAAATAAAAGAAAAGAGAAAGCCAGATGGGTGACATATCAGGTTATGTGTTTGCTTATGCACTTGGGATGAAGACAAATCAACACATTGACTTATAATTATTCATTTAAGTCTGCATCTTTTAAATGCTATGAGGAGATGCTTCTCCATGGATTATCTCACAGTGCGAATGCCCATCCCCCCCTTTCAGTCACTGCAGTCAGAGCTTGCAGGCTGGTTAAAGTTGGGGGCAGGGCGGCTCTCTCTGCCTTCCTTTCTGTCTCTGGAGCCCATTAACAGCTGCTCAGAGAAGCCAGGAGCTAAGGCTTATGGCTGAGCAGAGTCACGTCCTGGAAGATTCAGTGAAGAAGTCATGCATGCCAATTGCCACAGTTTTGGTCAACCTGAATTAAAAACCTTGACAAAGAAGCATAATGTTTACTCAGCCTGTCTACTAGTGTCAATATTTGAGGAATTTCTACGTGTCTGACAGGGTGAGAAGAGACACACTAACACACCAGTCTTTAAAGGTTTAAAGTCCACCGTAAGAGACGGCCGCTTCCTGCCAGACTGAGAAGTATCGAGAAAAATATCAAAAGGAACCAGACGTACATCACTGAGTAATGAATGTAGTCTTTTATTGAAACTATATGAAGCAAGTTTAGAAAAGGCTGCATAATTGAAAAGAGGTGTGCAGACAATTGCTCACAGGACAATATGGAATCCCTTAGAGACGTCCAAATACTGCATAATACACCCACATCATAGCCGTGTCTGGAGCTGTGTTTATAGCCAGTATCAAGACATGCAGCCGTTCTAAAGTACAGATGTCAATTTCTAAAAAAAAAATATCTAAATTACCCCCTAAATGGTATCGTATATACAAGTTTTACTATCCTGCTAACGTTACAAAGACAGAGAAAAAAGAAGAGGCATGTTAATAACTGAATGCATAGAAGAAACTCAGCTGATCAATTCCCAATTGATTAACCTGGATCAATAAAAACGACTTCATTTAAAAAGCCTGGCTAGCAAACGTCTGTTGTCAATACAGATGGCAGCAGTGAGAAATGAATAGGAGTCATCAAGGGCAAAGGAGGTGACAGCTTTCCTGTGCTTGGCTCTGGCTGGTTTTTGAAGCCAATTTATCATTTGGCGTGCAACACCATCGACAGGTGCAACGCTTTAAATAAACACAAACTTGTTTGGCTACATGGTTTTCTTTTCTTTCGTTTTTTTACACCAACAGAAATAAAAGCAAAGTGGCTTTTGAGAAATGCTTAGGAATATTTTTATGATACTACTTACATAATAAATGTGAATTATAAACACCTAAACTTGTCACCTGCGTCCCTCCAATGCCCTATCACATGAGGTAATATAACACATATTTCAGCTTCAATTTGTACAAACAAAATGCTATTTTTACATATAAGTTTTGACTTATTGGCATTAAAACAGATGTCCTCATCAAAATGCTGGTAATTATATCCCCAAATGCGGAGTGTTGGCGATATAAGGGTTTCATCACGACCGCAGCCGCGTTCACAATTAGCTTCATGCACAGGTTCACTACTTCCTGAACTTAAGACAACTCCTTTGTTTCCTGTCTTTCATTACTGGATGAACTGATTAATCCAGGTGTGTCTGACCATTGCCGATGTGGTTACTGAGGTCAGACACACCTGGATTATTCAGTTCATCCAGTAATGAAAGACAGGAAACAAAGGAGTTGTCTTAAGTTCAGGAAGTAGTGAACCTGTGCATAAAGACAATTGGAATACTTTAATTGATACTTGGAATTATTTCTCTCATTCGCCTCAAATCACGTTCAAATAAAAGGTCATGACCTCAGGATGAATCCTGTCCTGATGTCATACTGGGCTGGTTCAAAGTTTTAACACCAAATAGAGCTTTTGTGGCTGAACATGTGTGTCTTTACATTATTATATTGTGACTATTCAAGGATTGGAAATAAGAAGGTGGGGAATAGGATTGGGGACGTTCGGGGACATACCCCTAGCCGTCGCTTTCGATGGCATAGGCCTTGTTAACAAATGCCAAACAGAGGGAGCTCCGTCCTGGTACAGGCTGAGGTGATGAGTGATGAGCTTTCTTTTCCACTTCCTTGCTGGCATAAAGGTGGATGAACAACTTCAACCTCCCTGTCCTGCCGCTGTACTTTTCCACAACGAAGGAACACCACTCCCGGGTTCAGAAGGTATTGTGAAAGGAAATGCTGAAGTTATGATTAGTTTTAGCATTTTTCTCGCATGATACTATTAACGGCTACCAATGTCAAATCAAATCAAACTTTTTTATAAAGCACTTTTCCTGCCAAGGGAACACAAAATGCTTTACATAATAAAATCCATTTAAAAATAAAACTTTAAACACCATAATAGATAACACAATTTAACAAAGACCCATCATGATCACTGACGCACACTCATATGTACAAACACACACACACACAGACACACACACAGACAACACCTTCAAAACTTAACTCCCTAACTGCTGTCTCTTTATAAAAAAATTAATATTTATAATATAATATTTAAATATTTAAAAATAGACGTAAAATAATATCTGGATTGATACAGATTTCGATGTGAGGAAACGATATCATTGGGATCGATCCACACTAGTAGCTGGTCCCCCCACAACCATCGGAGCCGCTGCCATGGCTACTGGGTCAAGCCTGGCTGGGGTCCTCCCCGACGCGATAATGCTTTGATGTCGGACCCCCAACATCAAAGCCATGGCAACAAACACCAGACCAAGCAGGCAGTCTTTAATACCAAAGATCCACAAAATAATCTCTAACAGTGTTCAGTCCTAGTCCGATTGGTTAAATCATTCTGCAGCAGCCGTTCATCTGTTAGAAACATGACGTAAATAACTTTCCCCTTCTGGTGATGGCCTAAACATTTGGGCTTCTGTGGAAGTCAGCTGCGATCCAGACAACACATGTCTCTGCCAATGCTTCCTGTTGCTTTTCTGGTCTAAATGCTGATATTTCTGAAAAAGTTCATGGGAAGTAAATGAGCATTAGAAAAGAAATATTTTGGACTTATTAACAGTTTAGAGAATGAGGAGGCACGATAAATAAAACAGCACGTTAAACAAGTTGTTCAAAAAGAATGGATAATCTTTAGGTCCTAAAAATACCAAAAGTAAAAAAAAAAAAACTTGCATATATTAACTGCATAATTCATAAAGTTCATTATAAACCAAAAGAAAAGTACATGTGTGTAGTAAACATGTCGTAAATCAGTGTATAAGGTGCAGTCAGAGCTGTGGAAAAAGGTTTTTTTTGCTATCTAAAACAAGTCAAACTCAAAAGCAAAATGAGAAAAACTCAAAGGAGAGTATTTACACAGTTACACAGACTGGGTGTGTGTAGCGTGGTGTTGCAACCTGGACCACGTTAGAACAGACTGTGGTTGAGGAAATGAAGGACAAATGAAGCAGCTGTAATAAGAAGTAACATATCTTATTAAACCCATCGTAATAACGAACAGTTTTAGGTTTGCTTTGAAGTGAGACGCTCAGACTTAGAAAAACATGTTGGTTGCAGAGCTGCAGGAACTGGTTTGGTGAAGATAAAACATACGAGTTCAAAGATCCATGAACAACATAAAAGACACACCACCAAGCAAAAAAAAGAAAGAAAAAAAGAATTAAAATGCTGAATGCAGCTGGATTGATGAGTTCCTGTTTGTTTGGATCCTGGAGGGGGCACAGATATGAGTATAAACCCCTCCAGCAAGGTTTTCTAACACCACCACAGCTTTTCTGTGCATGCCCCTCAATCCCAGCTGCTTTTAAAGAAAGTTAGAAGCAACTTCTGCTAAATTAGATTTTTTTTATTAAGACCTGTAAAAACTTCTTGTAGGCAGGATTTGCATGTCTTCCTTCTTGATATTTTGTCTCCTAAGTTCAACTTTTAGTTTGCCGCATTATTACATTTTCTCTCATCATAAACATAAACGATAGTTTAAGATGCTTTTTTTTTAAATGTCCCTCTGTCTTGCCACATTTAAACTTCTTTCTAGCATGTTTTTGTATTGTCAGGCCTCAGAACCTTTCATTTTACACATATTTGCTCTTCTACATTAACTTGTTCCCCTAAAGCTTCTTCGGTAAGCCTAAAGTTTAGCCTCGTCCCAGAGGACAGTCCCATTAACATCCGGATCATGTAACTCCGCACCCGGGACCACCCAGCATGCCTAACCTGGAATAGCAGACCTGTTGTCTGGACAACATCATAGCAGATTTGCTTTCTTAGCCTTGGCTCAAAGTTGTGCATCTGCATCCCCTCACACGAGCTTATATGGACCAGCCTTCCTCCAAAGGTAATTAAGGCCACAGCTTGCATGAAGGCATATCATTAGCTGTAATTGCACACATGCTCCCACTGTCATGCCCCCACCCCCGCTTTAATTTTTTTTGTTCCAGATTTAGGTTGCACTGATCCATGAAGGAGCCATGCACAGCGTCACAGGCTGTGAGCAGGAAGGTGGAAGGGGTATAAATGATTCAACTCCATTTCACTGCATTTAGACACGTGTTCACATCTGTCAGAGCGAAGAAATCCAGTTCAGAGGTTGAGTTTGTTGTAAGAATGCAGTGAAAACAGCACATGCGAATGGATGGTAAGTTCAGCTCCAGGAAGTAGAGGGATTACCAAGAAGGAGAGAGCATGTTTGTTGTGTAAGCATGTCCATGTGTATGTGTTTTTATATCAACAGTGGTACTCTTGTTACCTCTAGCTCAGATGTGGAACGTGTTGGGACACGTTGTACTGCACATGGCAGAATTTCACATGACAAAGTATGAAACTGTTGCATCTTTATGGCTGGTGACTCACTTCAGAAAGACTCAACGGTCATACAGACGCTCCACTTTTATAGGGATGAAACTGAGAGTTTAAATGATACCAAGTGTGTTTCTGTTTCAGTATTATGCAGCGTAGATTTCATCTCATTCTGGATGCGAGTTGTCAGTTTAAGAGCCTCCACATGACACAATAAGGTCAGAAGACATGTTTCCATGAAGAACATGTGAGTTGTGTCCCTGACACTAGGGTTTTGTCTTCTCACTGTACCGGAGCCAAGATGGGGATGCATAAAAACCCACATCTAGAGTAAATAATGCAGATTAAACACTAAACTATGTTTAGTGACGTGTCGTACGCGAACGAGCCAATTTTAAGAGGCGGCTCTTTTAAATGAACGGTTCTTGCGAGTTTCCTCGCAGAGCTCTTTGCTCTAGACTATGGATTAAAAGCTCATCATCTCCCTGTTTGTATGTAAATTCATGACATGAAGAATGTGAACATTTAGGCCTTGTCCACACGTAACTGTGTATCTCACAAAACAAAGATATTTTTCTTCAGTTTGGCCACACCAAAACGCAAATTTACTCCTCAAAAACGATTGTTTAAGAAACTCAGACCAAAGTAAATTATATTCGAAATATTCGAATATAATAATATTCGAAATCTCTGGTTATAAATCTGCGTGTGGGCTTTTTGGTGTGGAACTGTGACACAGAATGCGGTGACGTCACATGCACGACCTGTGTTTAAAACAAGGATTTGCCCAAAACTCTGTTAGCTTTGTCAATTGTCCAGGCGCATTGTGTTTGTTTGTTATTACAAGCACAGATACTACTTTCTGCACATAGATGTCCTCCATCCTCCCGGAGGAATCACGGGTTAATCTCCTCACACAGAAGAACAGTATAGTCATTCGATCACCGGTCTAAGTTGTCATAAAAGTTACCTGCACACTGTACTATTGGGCTGACGAGGGTAGAGTAAAAAAAAAACGGTTTGATATAGTTATGAATGTGCTTCACAGCACATTTCTACGGATAAATGTGGATGGAGTTTTATTTAAAAAACGAGGTGGTGTAGATGCGATTTTTCTACTAGAAAGGGGGGGGGGGGGTAAAATAGACGGTTTTAAAAAAAACGCGGCTACGCGTGGACATGGCCTTAGGTCATCTCTAGCCATGCAGTTTCAACTTTCATAATTGTTTGTGTGCCACTGAAGGAATCATCTGTGAAGTCTAATAGAATATTTTGTGCTGTGGACTGTAGGCATACAGGCACAAAAACATCTTTTTTTATTAAGGAGGTAAAATAGAAACAATGAAAAGGTCATTTCTTGTAAGTGGAGTCATATTTTAAGACAATAAATAAAACAATGTGCCATAAGAATGTTTTGTTATTGTTATTTTTTTCTCTTTTTAGCGTTAGAATATTTTAGATCAAAGAAGGGAAAAGGTAATTTGGTAATATGTGTACTTATAATCATGTAAAAATGTAGGTAATAATGTTCAGTACTTTCTCGATAAGTGATAAAATTGTTGGGAGCCAAAAGAGCTGAAATTCCCATTAAAAAAAAAAAAAACTTTTTAAAAAGTTTTCCCATCTGTGTATAAAGTGCTGTTGGGCTACAAAATCCTCCGTACCTACAGCTGCCTCAGAAAAACAATTAAACACAAATACTGTAGATACTAAGGAGTTAACAATTCTAAACAATCAGGTCACACAGGTTAACACTGTATTAGTATGACATTACATAAAAATTAACATTATTGCATTTTTAAACTTTAAAATAAGCAGTATACACCCATAACCTTCTTGTTCTTCATCATGCTGCATTGTGTTTGTACAGTAGCCCAGGATGGACAAATGCAATGGCTGCCATTGGAAATCAGTTATTTCTATTGGTCTGGATGTTGCAGTGATGGTTTGCAACACACTGTGGAACATTGTGATGACTACCCTCTTAGCCAGCAGACATTAAATCTATTCTGTTTCTACACCCATTAAAGGTTGAGTGTAAAAGCTGATGAGAAAATCCCACACTCAAGTTAAGGAACATAGAAGAGAAAAGAACGTGTTGAAGGGAAGGAAATATGTTCCAGGAAGTATTTTTCCACCATAACTTTCCTGGAGACAGAAAATAAAAGAATTTGAGGAAGGCTCTTCCAGTCCCCAGGTTCTCTTTCATCTTCATCTTTATGACTCAAACCATAGCCTTGTACATAAGTATCTCCCAGCACCTGTAGCCACTGACCCATCCTGTAACCCCTCTCTGACCCTGTGTCACTGCCTCCTGTTGCAGTGTCGCTACTTTTTAATTCTTCTTCTGCACTCCACTGTAACGCTGCTAATGTTTTACGTAAACAACCTTTTGAATTGTCTTGGACCGGAAATGTGCTGAACAAATAAACCCATGAGTCAATCCATCCCCTATCCTGTGTCCATTCCATTTGTGTTATTCACAGGCCATCACAACATCTGTGTCTCCACAAACATCACTAAAATCCAGGAAAAAAAAAAAACACACACACGCGAGTTTAAACCAGTTTAAATTGTATATGGGAAACTTGTGGAAAGGAACAACACAGCTGTACTGTTCTGAAGAGGTATTAAGTTAGAAAGTTACTGCATGATAACATTATTAATCTAACTCGGACTGATTGTCTACAGCGCTTAAATGAAATGAAATAGTACATCCACTCTGTTGAGGCTCAGTAATTGTTCTAGATCCTTGATATTCAAGGACTGACTGTCTTCATCCGACTGTCCCTCTGCTCCCCGCTGAGCCTAAAAGTAGAGCTGGAACTGGTTACTGTGGAAACATAGTTCCTTCACAAGACTAAAACCACAATATTAGCTTTCTGGACCCAACTTCCTTACATATCCATAATCTTCTTTCCCTTTCTGCCCCATATCTGCTCACTAGCATGATGTATGTGTGCAAGTACTCCATGTGTTATGGTACTATGCTCGTACCTTTATTTTTATTTTTCCTTTTGTCATATTCTTTGCTGGCAACATATACTGCATGAGTAGGAACTACTCGCCACCTGCCAGCAGCAACAAACCTCTCAACATTTCGCTCAGTACTTATCTCTGCTGATCACAAGCTCTTGCAGCAGCTGAACTCCTTGAAAGGAACAGTAACGGCGGGCATATTAAGTTTGTTGTAATGTGCAAATTATACCTTTTAAGAGCACAGTGGAAAATATCAGTAGAAAATATACTTCATGGCATATCACAGACCAGCAACATCAACACGAAGAGGTTCGGGAATATTTGAGTGGATAACATGGAAAATATGTCCCCCAAGGCAGCAAAACATAGGCAGAGTTCAGGTGGAATCAGTAGGTTTTGGGTAAAAGTAAGGAGATAAAGCTGCCATTGCATACTAGGTGTCCATCTCTGCTTAATATTTTGAAGCCAACCATTCAGTTTGGCAAATGTAATAAACTTAGATACATTGTTATATTCCCGAACGCGGAGTGTGGGGGATATTATGGTTTCACCCTGACCGCTGCTGAGTCAGCCACCACATATCCTTCGTGTGGGTGCAATAACTCAAACAACTTTTACAATTTCATTTTGATATTCACTATACCTTTTTATGTTCCCAAGGGAAACGACCTGTGTCGAATTGTACGATTATTGGGGTCATGGTCTCCCCACCAGGTGGTGCTTTCTGCACAAAAAAAATCAGATTTTTGCCTAAATCTCTCAAACTATTTGTCTCATTGAGCTCAAATCAAGTGCAAAAGGTTATGACCTCAGGTTGGAGGTGCAGCCTTGTGACTGAACATGTGTGGCTTTATATTATTGTATTGTGCCTATTCCAGGATTGGGGAATAGGAGGATTGGGGGCTTTCAGGGATATATCCCTAGCCATCCCTTTTGACGGCATAAGCCTTGTTATAATTAAATTGTAGACTGATAAAATGATATGAAAATTATCCATATTAGGTATAAATTCCCATGCAAAATGAAGGTGTAGCCTCAAGTTACTCGCCGTACTCCCACACATTTGAAATCATTGTTGGCAATTTAGTAAGGCGTGACCATGGAATAATGTAATTGGGTGAATGCCTTTAGGCATTCAACCTATTGTTTTCCTGTTTCTCTTTATTATTATTCCGCTGATTTTTCTGTGTCCATATCTTCAGCTATCTTCAGCCAATTTCAACAATTTTGGTATCAAAACGTTCAGCTTATTCAGGAGAAGTATGCTCTCAACTTTTCAACC
>JBAMHX010000018.1:4502083-4514735 GCA_037177515.1 Pseudomugil tenellus | reverse complement strand
TATATATATGACACCACTCTGCCTGTCAACTGTGTACTGAAACTCTTAGCAAGTTGAGGAGGGGGGGGGGGGGGTCAGCAGTGCAAGCTGAGAAGTTATGTCTTTCTGCCTCAAGCAACAAAAGTAGATCAACAGTATATGACTTTCATTGGGGGTTTTCTATGCATCATTTTACATACCATGAGATCAACTAACATATTTAACAAAATACTTGAGTCGTTAAGAAATGAGGGAAAAGTAACATGGCTGTGCTGCTTCAGTCAGGAGACAGCAAACAAAGAGTCTACAGGATGCCCAGGATCTCTCTAACCCCCACCTCCTCCCCAACATCTGACTGAACAAAAACAATCCCATGAATCACTCGGGATTCACAGATGTAGCCAGGAGATTTCAGTTTGTTTTTGCATCCCTGTCTGCTTACGTCTCATGTGTGGAGCAATTATTAATTAGGGCACATTTGGGGAGCCCATTTTACTCCCCCCAAGAGAAGTAGCTGGCAGAGATCTCCGAGTGAACAAGTCTCCTGTGAGGTTAGCTCCTCTTACCTTTATATACAGGCCCCTTAGGGTGCCAAATATGAGCCTTTACTATGACTGACATGGCACAAACAGTGCTGCTTGTGACAGGGTACAGGCAGTGCAAGTTAAGCAAAGTACAAGGACACACAATATGACCACAGATGATTCACAGCATTCTTGCTACTTTTTGTTGTGTACAATGTATCAAGATGGCAGAGATTAGTCATAATTACTAAACTAAACCATGGTATAAAAATAAATATATCTAAGCTGTGGAAAACAATGACAAGAAATGATTCTCCTTAAGCTGAGAAGGAAGATGTCCGATTTAACGCTCTGACAAGGCCTGCTATATAGATCTATTTTAAGAGATTTCAAGGCCTTTTTCCTCTTTTGGGTGGGTTATTCTCAGGGCAGCTTGGACTCTTGCATAAAGAAGGGGTGAAGCTAGTCAGATTTTGATCATGAAAACCTATAAATAGTCCACAGCCAGTGGCTGTTAAGGTGCACAATACCAAGACCAACACAAGGATTACACATTTGATATAATAAGGAAAACAGAGCAGGTCCTGGAATGTGAAATCATACTTAGATATCTCTCATTAGAACAGGATTAGTAATTGTGAAAAATGGGGCCTTTTGTGCCAAACAGGCTCTAGATAGTTAGCATTGATGAAGATTTTGTTTTAATAAATTAATCAATCACAGTTACGTTTAATCAAATCAATGTCGTTTCCCATTGTTTCTATACATTACACATGATTGACTCAAATAAGGTTACATCTCAAGTCAGGCCCAGTATTTCAGTTTTTTTATTTTTATAAACACCACCTCAGCAAATGTATGAGCATTCACTTGCATGCATAATTACATAGAAATATAGCTTCTGAAACAGAAAGTTTGATATACGTCTACTTTTATTTAAAACGTTTGAACAGCTCTGTATTTGATTAGGCTAACAATAAGCTATAGATGACCCCAGTCACAGTGGCTGTTGTACAACATAAGTCTTTAACAATCTCTGCACACTAGATTACTATCATGACAAAATGTTTCACTACTAACATATAAAGAGATTCCTCCTTTCATTATGTGATAAATTGTTATTAGTTTGTCATTAGCCAACATGCTAGTCGTTAGCTACCTTCTTAGCTACAATAACCTATCTTTTTTAAAGGCCCAGCATGTTAGCAGATAGCTAACAAGCTAACTTTACTTAGCATCTAAGGTGTATTAGCCGTTAGCATAGTTTGGAAAAATTATTTCACACGAGAATATGAACACAATTAAGAAAATATTACTCACTTTTTGTTGGAATCAAGCAATATCCCCGTGTAGCTCCTTTCTCGATAGGTCAGCGTCACCACCAGTGTATCGTTAACTATATGATCGATAGTGACAGGTATCCGAGAGCCGGCCCGCAGCTCGTCGGCCGCAGCCTCCATGTTTCCCGGGATGAATGGTCCGGCTCCGCGGTACTCGATCCCGGCCAAGGGAGCCACGGTCGCGTCGGCCAAAGATCCGTCTCCCTTCGCTTTCGGAGCAAGAGGCTACACCAGGGCATAAAATGACGCCATCACCCCCACCAAGTCAATTACAACAGCACTGCTACCGCTGACATCACGCTCTCTGTGCTACAGGAGCAAAAAAATCCCCAAAGACAGGCCTACCCTTTCTCTGGCTCTCCCTGCGACGATTGATGGCATTCATGACCGTGGACTTTATCTTTTTTGTGTCCTATAGAGACACTTTATGTTTAATTGGAAACATAAACATAGCTACCATTACAAATAAAGTCTGATCAAACAAATATACCCCATATCAAGTTATAACTGATATATAAATAACATATTTAAATATTTTATTGTTTTCACAGAGGAATTGATGTTTCTGGTAACAGTTTATATCTGATACGATTTAAAGAAGCAAGATGTATATGTTGGTTTGAGCCTTATTTGGGTATAAAATTCATACAGATTTTTATAGTTTATAATAGAGGAAACCTTTTCATATCAAGTAAATGTATGATCTTTTTAACAACTTTAGAATTTCTTTTACCACAATAAATGCAACATTATATTACTTTGTTCATTAAAATAATGTTATTTAATGGTGGACAATGTGTTATGAACAACAAAGGGAAATTTTTCAAACACTCTCCCTGCAAAAAAAAACTTAAAATATTCATTTTCAAGAAACAAATATCACAAAAGTCATTAATCTCAGATCAATCTTTTATTAAATCCATTTTTAGTGTGTATCATACCATAAAACTCACACAGATGTGGCAACTTAGGAAAAATAGCTCTACTGGGTGTCTTTTGTGAAGTTAGAGACATTTTTTAATGCATCTTTTTTTCTTCTCCTTTCCAGAAGTTGCTTCTGTAGCCTCATCTGTCAGCCAGTGAGGGGCAAGAATTAGATCAGGCATGTGATTTCCACACTGATGGCTTTTTTATCAATAGCTAATAATGAGTCATGGGCCTCACCTCCTCCACATCCCTTTTTGTCACCACTCAACTTGGCCATAGTGCTCATGGGATTCCTGTGGCTGATCTGGATCCTCTCAGCACAGACATGAATCTGCTGCTCCAGCTTACAGACATATCTAGAGCCACAGAGGCCAAAGGTCAAAATATTTAGCTTAAAAGGCTTAAGATGCTGTGGTATAGATGTTAGCATAATAGGCTTTATGGATAGTCAGCAGATTACACATGCAGTGGCAGTGACTGATTGTTTTCTCTTGGTTTAAGATTGTATCCATCAATGCAAACAGAACAGCACATGTTGCGCTATGTGATTTTGTTTGTCTGTGTTTTTCTAAAGGTTTTATGTTATTAAAAAGAACAAAGGAAGCAGCTAATGCTCTGTGGTGTGTGTACAGTTCCTCTTTGTCCACTAGGTGTCTCTAGCTTTATGGCTTAAACCATACACAGCTCTTCAATCTAAAAGTGTGCAGTTTTTTAAAATGAGATTGGTGGGGAGCCCTCACAAAACATTTCTGAGAAATGTAATAAGCATGCTGACAAGACAAAGTAAAACAAACACTGCTGAGGACTGCTGCAGGCCAGGCTCAGAATATTCTGTACAGAACAATGGTTTTGACATTCACAGCTCCTATTTACCTGTCCTCTTCTATCTCTGCGCACATGCTACATGCTGGCCACTGAAAAGTAGCACTCCTGTCCTTGGAAGAAGGTTTTGAATCCATTTCCTGTAACAGAAAGAGGAGCAGTGTTTTCTTCTTGATTGCAGCGGTTGTGGGCAGAAAGGATGCTGCAGATGTTGCAACATATCCTACAAAGCTAACACGTTCAGCCTCAGATAAAAGCTGCAGCACAACTGCCTCAATGTATGAAATTATCTGCAAATATCTGATTTTTTATCCTGGTGCTACTGGTTAAACTCTTCAGCTGTTTGCATGAAAATGTAGTTAAAGGTCAAATGTGTTCAAACTGTCCAGCTGTGTATGCTTCTGGGGGTGTAACGTATCGCTAACAGCTAAATACGGCTAGCACTTATTGTCAACAGGAGTTGTATTTAAAGGTACTACCTGAAAAAGCCACTCAATACACCCAAAGTGATTAATCTTCTAGAGATACACTGAATTTATTGTTTCAGTCTTTTTGTCAGTGAGACAGAGGTGGTGCTCTACTGCCCCCTGGTGGTTGGGCAGTTGATAGGTGTTCCCTACCTCTGGCTTTCTTCTTTTCTCTTGTTTGTCTTGTTTGTGAGATGACATTTTCTCGGGTGTGTTTTTGGCTTGTGTACATTTCTTCTGAAAGGCCTGTTGACTTCTGCAGGAAGACATAAACAAAGTTGATCGATCCAAATCAGAAAACAGCTTGTGGCTTTTTGTTTCTGCATAGTTGTGAGGTGGTCTGGAAAACATTGATTACTCTCTATTGAAATTACACGTGTTGATCTCTCATTTTTGGCTGATTCATCTAAATGAAGTCTTTTTATTTGTCAATTTTTTTTGCAACTGGCAAAATCAAATTTACTGGTCAAGATATAGCATCACAGACAACCTTCTGCTTCTCTTGCGGCCTTTTCCTATGCCGAGTGTCAGAGAGGAAGCTCAGGAATGAATGCCAGCCTGAGTTGTATTTTTCCTGCTAAATTTAAGACAAACCAAGCGCTTTACTTTAATTTCTCTCCAGAGTTCTGAGTCCCAGCGGAAACAGCTTGAAGAGATTTATATCTCTTGTTTTCTTCTGTGGAGAATGCCATCAAACAAGTGTTTAGCCACCCTTTCCAGGGTATCAAGCCCTTTACAATGACAAACTAAAGTAATCTGCTACAACAATTTTATCTGCTCCCTCCAATCACGGGGAAGCAAATAGCACTTTTAACTACACCGGATAGATGGAGGATGAAAATTATAGCTCCATGATTTGCCACCTGGAAATTCCTTTAAAAGAATTTTTTTTTTGACTCCCTTTTAAAAATATCGTTTTAAAAAAGAAGTTTATTTTTATCAGCTAGATCAGCTTTACAATCGAATATATACACGTCTCAATTTCAGATGCAGCAAATTTTGTTGGGGTAATGCTTTTTTTAATTTGAAATTAATTAAGACTTATAAAACGGTATGATGTAACGCTATGAGTCTTAAATTCTTTACAATAGCAGTGATGGGTTTATTGGTTTCATGTTACATTTGTAGGGATGACAAATTAAAGCTAAAAGAATGTACATACAGGAATAAATAAATGATCCTGAACATTAATACACTGGATCATGTACAGTAATGAATAGTTACAATCTAATATTAAATTAGCTAATTAATAAAAGACGAGGTGAAGAAGGTGACTTTGCATTTCCTTTTTGGAAATATGTTTGGACATCCCTGGAAAAGATACTTTAAAAGTGAAATGTACTTTTCTGGATTAATGCTGTTATCACATAGTGTAAATGCACAGATATCAGGCAATACCATAACAGAACCTGGCATTTGGACTCGTTGTGATTAAAAGTTTGGAGCATCCTTTCTGTCTTTCTTCCAGACCACATGGTGTCCATTTCTCACATAAGATCCAGAAACTGACTGGTCCGATCCCATCACTCTGTTGTGCATTTCAAATGCCTCCGGACTGGAGAGGTTGACACCGCCTCTGTGGAAAGCTAATGTGAATTCCTCTTTGTGTCAGTAGTTCCTTCCCTACGTAGCTATATCACCTGCTCATAGATAACAGTTGTTGATCCAGAGTGGTCTAGCGGATTACAGATCACAAGCGTCCAGCTTTCGCCTTTACGCAGTAAAATTACTCCAGATTCCTCATACTGCACGATGGTTTTGTCCTCTGAGGCATATTTATTTAAATATCACTATAAGGAATATTACTAGATATAAACTTGAAAGATATTCTCACATTTTTTCCCTTTTTGCTCTGAAAATAATCAACTTTTTGTGGAAACTCTTTTACAGAATCATAATCTACTGAAATGAATATATTCATTATTATCCGTAGTGGTAATAATATGATTATTTATTCATTTTTACCTCATCACTATGCTTGCACCTTATTGTAAAATCTTTGCTCAAAATCCTCTTGTACTTTTCTTTGGGTATCTGTGTGGATACCTTGTGCCCTACAATATGTCTGATATATCAAATAATATGAGGTATATGCTTTTATTTATTTACTTTTTACATTTTAGGAAAGGACCAATCGAAGCATAAAAATCAGCACAAAAAACCCAAAACCTTAATTTTCTATTCATTACTTTTTGGGTCAGTCGTTAAAGTTGATAAGACTAAACTTGAATCATCTTGGGTTCATGCTGTCTGCAGGGAATCAAGTCAAAGTAAATGTAAGAATAACTTTGCATTTGATTTAGGGCTGTAATTAGCATCTACTTGTGTAATATCAGTAACTTTTAGATGTGAAAACTTAAGTTTCCTCCACAGATTCAAACAATCTCCCTGCAAATGGCTGGATGTCGTGCTTCAGACCATATACTCTTGTAGTGCTTTTGAATGTTAAGACTTCTGGTCTACAGGTTGGAAAAGAAGCATCAAGTATTCCAACCTCATCATCCTGTGCTGCTATGAAGATGTTCCTGAGACTCAATGCTTCGTTTTTCTTATTCAACATCTCCATTTTTGTCCTCCTACAAAATGTTGCTACCAAAAAGCTCTTGTTTTGGAAGACCAGACCCCCATTACAGTGATCTTCACTATATTAGCAAGACAAATAGATACTTTCACCATAAAACATGAAAACCCAATCAACATAAGGAGTAGATCACGTCTCTGTCCATTTTTATTGTAATTTCCTGCCTACTACTCTCCTCTCTAACATCTTAATGTCTGTTTTCAGACTTTGCAGGTTCAGGCATAATTCTACTTAGTTGTTGCAACACTTTGAGTCTCTCCATCTGACACCCCCCACCATTTGTTTAATTAAATGAATCCACTTTTCGGAGTAGATTATAAATAGCCAAGCTAACGTTGAATAAACACTGCAGCGACTCAGCAGAGCTGCCAAGTTAGTGACAGTTTCCACTTTTTAGCAGTAAAAATGCTTTATGCATAAGCCCAGATACTGCGGGGAAATGTTGCATGCCTCGTGAAATAATTATGTGCAATGTCCCACAAAAACCCACAAAAAAATGACACTGCTCTGTCATTTCAATATTATCACTTCAAAAATAAAGCTAACGTGGCCATGAGAAAGCCACTAGAGAACAGGAACATTTTGTAGTCCAGACCTGAATAATGTGTGGAGGAAAGAAAAGATGAAAGCGATGACAACACAGCCTTTGAACATCTAAAACCTTAAAATCACTGCAGTAGAAGAGTGATGAACAGAGCCAGTAGGAACGTGTGTTAGCATCACAGACAAAGCATTTCAACATGCAGGCTTGCTTATTTATTTAATGGAAGTTATTTACCTATAGGATCAGCGAAAGCCCGATTAATGCCCAGGATAAATCCATACAAGCTGAATGACCATATCAGACCAATACAGGCTGACAGAGAGGTAAGAGTAAAATAGGAAAAAGTAGTTCTTGCTAAAAGTAGACAGTGAAATGAATGTGTTTCTAAGAAGGGACATTAGTACAACCCAGATATCACACTGCTGTTTGGAAGTAACTAACCAGCAGTGTTCAATACGGTTTTTACAAAATGTAGGGAAAAGAGGGGACTTTGATAGATGTAGATAGGATATGTTTATACATGTAAATGTATTTTAAACATGTGCAGATTTTGGGTGTTGTGCTGGTTTGATATAAATAAAATTGGTCATTTGGATATGGGGCTAAACTGAACAGTGATGATTGCTTATTGGTTGTGGGGAATGTGCCGGAGTAAGTGTCTGCTTTTTCTTGTCTTACTTTTGGTTTAGTTTTTTCTTTACTTTGCTGATTTTTGTATTTATTTATTGTCTTAACATGTTCAAAGTAAAGCATGCAGTCATTTTGGTGGTTGTACGATGGGCCCCCTGTGCCACTGCTGACACAATATGTGATGATGTCATCAGCTTAGTAGTTGCCAGGCTACAAATCTGAATGTATTCATGATGATCTTTGGAGTTATATTACTTCTGCAGTTAGCCATTGCTACATAAGCAAACCTACAAACTAAACATAATTATAATCATTCAGACTGTCCAGGGTGTACCCTGCCTCTCGCAAGATGACTGCTGGGAGGGGCTCCACCTAACTGCGACCCTGAATTTGCATAAAGTGGATAAGAAAGTGGATGGATACAAGTTATTCATTCATGTTGGGTTGTGAGGAAGCTGGAGCCCATATCAGCAGGTAGCAGGTGAGAGGCAGGGTACACCTGGACATGTCAGTTCATCACAGATACATTTACAAGTCAAGAATACGTATTTATACAGCTTCAAAATACATTTCTCTCATTATTAATTAGAAATGTATTCATCTAAGTTACTGCATGTAACAACAACAAAGTTCTAAGGAAAGAAATATATAAAAAGTTGTGTTTCAATAATCAATTATTATACATTTATTATATTAGAATAAACAATGTCCATCTATTTCCTGTAGTTGGTCCTTATCACCTTGATAAACAACAGAAAGCAGCACCAGTTACAGAGATAAAGATGAAGAAAGTGGAGTGTTGGTGCATGGATTACCAATATGAAGGGTCACATAGCGTGCGAGAACAAACAGTGGAGCCTGAACCAACCTCGTCAAAAAAACAAAAGATGAACAGAAGATTTGGTCAATAAAAGTTAAATAAACACGTTTTTTCGGGATGGAAATTACTGATGAAGACCAATTCTTCTCCCTTTTTTTTCTCTACATGTGATGTAGAGAATCGATATGTAATCTGTTATGGGTGGGTGAAGATTGAAATGACTGCTATCTGCAAATTGACCATTAGATGTCAGTAATGTTATACACTATTTCACTTAAAGCAGTATACTAATAAGAACTAAACAATACTGAATACATACTGAAATACATAGTTCAAAAGTGAAAAATAATAAGAAGCTAACCTAGCACCTTTTAGCTTGATAATAATTAAGGATAAAGACGGGAAACCGGTACCTCTGAGACTCACTGCTTAGCGTTATAAACCTGATGATAAACTAAAGAATAAAAAGACTCATTGTCTTCACAAAGGATCATGGATGGCTGCTTCCTGGCAGGCAACTAGCTGCAACTGCAGGAGGTTGCTGATAAAAAATATATCAATTTATCACTTTCCTCCATTCTCCATTTTAATGCTAAGCTAGTGGGAGTTTTGTAGGATAATACTGATTTAGACTAACATCAACCATCGTATCAAACTAGTCACTATTTTCCTCTTCTTCCTTTCACCCATTAAAAAATCTACTCATTTTCCACTTTTACCTACCTTTTGGGGGCAACAGGAAGCTTTTTAGCACTGTGTGGAATCGAGGCCAGCTCAGCTGTTTCCAGTTGGATGAACTTCTCTTTCAGCTCCCTGAACTTCTTCATCTCATCCTCACCCACTGACTCCTCCTCCTCCTGCTCCTCCATATTGGACTCTATCACTTCTGACAGCTGGAGCTTCTCCACCGCTGGCAATGAAACAATCATGGCAGCATAAAGAATGTTGTGGGGGCAGATGATACTGGCAGCAACGGTCGCTACCGACAGCTATCGTGGTTGGAAGAAACGCATCATGACTGTTTGAATGACTTACAAGGCCCCGAGCTTGTACTATCGTTTAGCATTTCTTTCTAAGCACCAACTTCATGATGTAGCTTTAAACCATACTTTCACTAAAAACAATGCTGAATATTACACATTGTCACACTTGTAAACGATAACTGTGCTGTGCATGCACATCTGGACTTACACTCTCAGCCAATTACAGTAAATAAAAAGACATGTCGCTCTCATCTTTGTTAATGACCTTCCATGCAGCGAGATAAATAATTTGATTGGGGGATCTGGCTCTGCTCATTGTGAAGCAGCAGCCTCTGTCTTGGGCTTCTCACAGTGATTACCTCCAGACAGCGCTCAGTGACATACAGCTCCTGTTTAGAGCCTACAGGTTATCGATCATTTTCATCTGGCTAAAAATATTCCTGACTTGGAAGCTGGAGCATAGCAAAGGGGAGTGGGAGGGGGGTCAGGCGAGTGGCACGAGCTGTCTCCAAGGGAACAGAAGTCACGCCAGTGAAGTGGTACCAGGGCGAGGAGCTATTTTTTGCTACCAGCCGTCCTATCTTTTGACAAAAAGAGCAGATGGCTAGGGAGCACATGTGCATATCGCTGCAGCTCAAAGTTAAGGTGCCTTTGATTCACCTGGAGAAGTCCTCGCGTTGACTCTCCGCTCGGCCAGAACACTTTGCAGATACTGCAGGATGAAGTCGCACCCCTGGTGCACGACGTCTTGTGGAGGGAAACGGATGGGGCAGTGCCTCAGGAGCAGGTCTCTGAGGGTGGTCACATTTCCTAAACAAGCAAATAATGGAGTTTGTAGCAACTTACACTTTGTTCATGTAAGATAGTAGAATATTATCGGAATATTAATGGAAATGAGAGCATTAACAACAATCAGCTTTTCACTGAACTGCATAATTGACCAGTTTTCAACGCAAGTGATTCAGATGTAAATATGGTGTTGTCTGGAGATGAGCGTTATAAAACAAAAAGGAAAGGTTATTAAAGCATGAGACGTGCTTCATAACTCACCCAGCTCGGGTGGAAGCTCTGAGATTGGATTTGCTTCCAGTGCCAGCGTTCTCAGAGACCTACAAGATCACAACAACAGATTATCAGATGACTGACAGGGCTATGCTTCGCCAGGAAGCATCTTTTGTTTCTTCTTGAACAATGTAGAAGCACAGGAGAAAATTGTACAAAAAAAGCAAGAGATAGAGAGAGAGAGAGAGAGAGAGAGAAGAAATCCCATTGTGACTTTAGGAGCTGGAATCAACCATGCAGAAAAAATAACACTAGAAAACTCTTTAAGCATTGTAATTGCATACCTGTGAGAGCCTATTTTTGCAGGAAGAGATGTTATTAGGTTCTTTCTGAGGTCCAGAAAATCCAGCTTGGGCAAACAAACGAACATTGATCCTGGGATGCTGGTGATCTGGTTGCCTTCCAGACACAGATACTGGAGAGGAGACAAGTTACACAGATCCAACACAAGAATACATGCAGGATGTAAATGATAAAGACATGAACTGACAGTTAGCGAGTTGTTTCTCAGAACAGTATCTGGGACGTGTTTTAGACTGGATCTCCTCAGACACAACATCTCTGCGGTGCAGCTTTCAGCGGACTCCTGCGGCTCGGCATGCTCAGGAGTGATGTGTTGCATCTGTGGTTTGACACCATTCCCAAAGACGAAGCGTATCCCTGCGTCGCTATCTGACTCTGCGAAAGTTACGGACATGCTTAGGATTTAATGCCTTGCACAGCTGGGCAAAAAAGTGCCTTTTCAAGGTTGCGGACTTCTCATAAAATAACAGCCAAAACCTTAGTCGAACTCGGCTGCGAGCTAAATGTTTTCAGTTTGTGGGACTGCAGCTAACATTAGCTAACATTTGCATTATTAGCAAACCTCCTGCTTTATTCAAATTTATCTTAAACAAATTGAAATGCGGACAATGTCTGAAACGAAGCAAAGAAAAAGTTAACCTAACTTTCGGCACAGGTTCGCCAGTTTAACTGTGTAACCATAGCAACGAATCTGCAAACTACGGAAGCTGTTTAGTGGCAAAACATGTCTGGGCCCGCAAAATTCCGAGCGTTTTTAAATGATTATTTTGGAAAACCAAATGTCACACTTATCTGAAATTCAAATAATATGATGCATTATATTGATACTATTCAATCAGGATTAAATGTGACATTGGGTGAAACGCAACATGAGCAAATAAATGTTGTATGTACATTTTGTTGACAGTGTTAATCCCCTTTTCCCCTTCAGTGATCCGGCTCCACCCATCCATCTCATAATGAGGTTGAGAAATAATTCACTGAGGTTCATTTAGGACAGTGGCTGGCTTGTTTCTAAGAGGAAACACTTCTGTTTCGAGGTATCTCCGCCTCACCTCGCCCCTCAGTTGGGTTTGTTGTATTTAAGTATATGTATGGTAGTATGTGCACACAACTACGTCGAGTACAGTCACTGGCCAGCAACTGTCACATTTTTCACTGATGTCAATGGAGGCAGATTACGAAGAAGCCACTTCGTTAACTACCTTAAAAAATAAAAGCTGTATTTATAACTCATTTTAGTTTCACACAGAGCTCATCAGTAACGTGGTACTGTAAAATAATAGTAGAATAGTAAAATAATAACATAAAAGGCTATAAATAATGAAAACTCCCTAATTCCCTTATGTCTTAGTGCAAATAAGTTAGTTACATTATCACAATGTTTTCTTTGACTGCCTTATCTTGGTAGAAAACACATTATGAACAATCAAAGTTTACCATAAACAATTCATCAGCTCTTATTTCATATGTTGCCTCAGTTTATTATTTACATGTGCATTACAACTTACAGCAGATCTATGAAATCCCAGTTATCTGGAAATAAAACATATAGTATTAACAATAGAATTAGTCATTTTTCAACAATTCTTAATGATTTAATATGCACATTTGCATTTGTTATTACTTGTTGGACTACAGCGTACAGCACTTTGGTAAAAGTATATATA
>JBAMHX010000018.1:4484172-4501780 GCA_037177515.1 Pseudomugil tenellus | reverse complement strand
ACATTTATCAGTATTTGACACAAAAATTCACCCTTAATGAGATATATTTAACACAAAAAAAGAAAAACATCCCGTTTCTTTCACTGGAGGTGTTGTAAGTAATAAAAAAAACCCCACTAAATTCGATTAAAATTAACTGAACTAGTCAAAATCTCCAATTTAGCTACACTACTTTAATAACAACAAACAAGCTTTTATTTGTGAGAAAGATTTGTTTGACTTCCGGTTTTGTTCCGGCTAACTACGTCCGCTTTGACGCAGCTCTTACTCACAGCACCGACAAACACAAGTCTGTGGGGTTTGGTTGCGGAAGAAAACTGAACAGAACCAACACCGAGTGACTATTCCAACCGAGCTCTCCAACTCCCACAACTGTCTTTGTTTCACACATTTATCCCAGTCCGTCCGCACGTGCTCGCACTCGCTCACACCACTGCCTTGCAGAGACTTTTAGCCCTAAAAGAAAGAAAAATACACAACGGACTGATAAAGCAAATTATCGGACACGGGTTTGGGTGAAATGTACGCCTGGTGTTTTTGTCTTTTAAGGAAGGTGTCTAACGCAAAGCTGTAGTTTCTCCTCAAGAGGCGAGGAATGCAATCTGAGCATCAATGTTTCACTGGGGCAAGTGGAAGAAGAGGATGGGAGCCAATAGTTCTTCAAAGAGACCAGTTTTCGACGAGAAGGAAGATGGTAAGTGATGGGAAAAGTGATGCGAAAATGACTCTTGTAAAGGCATCATTTCTAAATTTGTTTTAGGTAAGTTGTGCACGTTTCTATATGAGGCTTGTGTACCATTAAAGGAGGATTAAACTAACTTTGTACTGGTGTGGAATTCATCGTCCTACTCTGCCAGCTGCAGCTACTGTTTCAGTTATGTCACCCAGAAGAGATGAAAGGTAGCCTTAAGGTTTATATTTGTGTCTTATTCCCTGCTGTGCATCAGCACAAAAAGTTTCCTCACAGAAAAAACAAAACATCCTCCATTCCCTCATAAACTTTACGTGACATTCAGGCTCTGTGACATCTCTGTTTCGGCTGGGAGAAGATGCTAAAATGCCTGAATGCACTGGTTTCTTTCTTTCTTTTTTGCAACGTGGACTTTTTAAAGACGGAGTGTTAATTGCATAATTACAGCGAGATTAGTGTCATGCATGTAAGTAATGTTAATTCACCGTCTTGCCAGTGTATGTGGAGAAATAAGCCTCTTGGCAGCAGACCCAATAAGCTCAGCAGTGAAATTCTGTGACTGACTTCAGAAATGTTGCAGAGCTATCTTTAAAAAGACGATAAAAAAGAGACCAAGTTGCAAGGCTAAACTTCGGTAAATGAGGCCATTTCACTGCAGGGATGTGGTCATATGTGTGTGTTGAGTGCACCTTGATCCAAGGATAACCCAATTAAGGCTATAGCAGTTTGTCGGTCCAGCTCCGGTTCAGACTGCGATCAGGGCGAGTGGATACAGAAAGGGATAGGAGTGGCCCTACAGCTTTAAGTGGTGTGCTCTCCTCCTTGCAAGCAGCTGATCAAAGCTAAGCCCCACATCCAGAATGTTTTAAGGTTTAGAGAAATGTTCCTGGCTACAGTGATTTCGTGTGATTTCGTGTGATCAGAGTCAAAACCTGGAGGCAGAGGGCTGAGATGTTCTCTGTTTTTGTTTCTGCAATGTGTGAGGAGAAAGCAAGAGATCATCCTTGTAATTAAAAAAGTATCCGAGTTATCCGCTTGTAAAACAAACAAACAGCCTTATCGCTGAAACTATTGTCTCAGTAGCTGATATTTCATAGCGCCGATCATCCTGAACGAAGACTGATGATGGATCAGTAGTACAAAGGTGCTTTTGATGTATTTATGACATGTTTGCATGTCATAGTTGTTGTCTGATGAGGGAAAATCTGTTAAAAACAACGTCTGAACGTACCAGCATGGTTTAATGTGAGTAAAGGGCACAAATTCTTTTCAAAGAGAAGACACTGATCACCTTGAACTCTTTAAAAGCGCTGGTTCTGCTGGTTCTTTGTGAAGCAGCTCTTCTCTTTTACCCTGTTCATTGTTCAAAGAGCTGCTGAGAGCTGATAACAGCCTGAATGAATCATGGTGCACTGCGTTGTGGATGCTGACTTAGAGACTCTAGATGTCTCTTGCTGCCTGTCATGTCTCTCAGAAACTGTACCCCCCACCCCCCAGCCCCTCCGGCTTCTTGGAGAGCAGCATGTGTCCTACATTAGGCAGTAATATTAGAGCGGCGTTTGGCTCTAAAGGCTGCAAACATAATCAAGCGGTCAGGTTGATGTCCAAGCGTAGCTGCCAGAAGGGCTTTTTTGGCAGATAGTTTGATGAGCAGAGGAAGGCTGTGGAATTGATTGAGGTGAACATCCTGCCTGGTCGTGCGCTGCTCTCTTTCACTGACCCTCTTTGACAACAGCACTCTGGGCGGGAAATAAATCCAGTGGTTAAGTAACTGATTAAGTCTGGTTTATTGACCACTCATCCTCATTTGAGAGATATTGGTTTTATCTGCTATTTTCTTGAAATGTAAATCTCTGATATGATTATTATTTGATTTCTTTTCAAGAATGAGATGAGTAGATTCACATTGCTCTCTGGTATTTAAGCTATAAATAATGTAAAAATGTAGAATCACCACCATTCAGCTAACATATGAAAATACTTCATTAACAGCTGAGCATTTAAGCTTGTCAAGTAAAGAAAAGAAATTGATTTGCTCAATAATGAAGGGAAAAACGTAATTACCATGCTTTTTGCATTTCTAACACAAATAACTGCACAAGTCTGAATTTGTGAATGAGTGTGCAGTTTAAAGGCAGTTCTTGCAGAATTTAACAAGCTGTTATTGACATTTAGCAGTAAGCTGTCATTTAGGATGGGAATTAAAATAAAATTTAAAATAGAAGGTAAATTATCATGGAGTGTGTTTTGTTTCTAGTTGGTGCGTCTAGATTTAGAGCAAGTACAAAGAAACTGGGAAGGATGTAAAGAGGAAGCATATAGGTCAACCAAGGGAGACTGCAAAGCATCAGGACAAAAGACAGAAATAGACAGGAGTCGGCATATTTACATAATTTGTTTTTGTCTAATCATCAATTTTATATTTAAATGAAGAATTTAATCACCGAGAATATCCAAAAACTTTGTAGAGCCGATTAGTCCAATGATTATACTTTGCTTTTTGCTGGGATTGTTATTAGAGCAAACAGAATAGTTTGTTTTTCTGATCTTAAAGGTTTATTTGCATCAAAGTCATGTGTCTGTTTACACAAACTTACTATAAATAATTTTTCAGGTTCATCTGAATTTATGTCAAAACACAAGGTTGTTTCATCAGCAGATAACATTTTATTTAATACAGATGAGAAATTCACAAAGTGGCCCTAAGGAGGAACCCTGGGGATCCCCATAATTGATGAATTTATCTAATGTGCTTGTTTACATGAACATGTTAGTGTGTTCCCAAACAAGCAACTACTAAACTATTCTGCTGACACCAGGGTGAATAAATCTACCAATGAGACATCAAACGTGATCGTAACAAATAAAATACATTTTGTTAATGGCAGAGTTGACTTGCTTAGTTTGTGTCACAGGGTTCATCTTTACTTTTAGCTGTCTTCATGCAAAGGGACACTTCACACACTCCACATCCTTGTCTGAAAAAGGAACAGTACAGGCCTGTGGGAGTTTTAAAAGGGAGCACTTGTTGTGGACATGCTACAATTCTCAAGAGAAACTGACAAATGCCTGCTTTAATTAGGCATAAACACAGATTTAGTTAACTTATTTTCGCTCCAGAGAATGTTAAGTCATCAAAAAGCATCTGTGCATGTGAATGCAGGACATGCTGATGGGGTCTATTTGTTGCATCATGTTGTTTGATCATTTTTGATAAGCCAAAGGCAAATTTCCATTTCCGTGGACAATAAACTTGTATCCTGCATATAAGCTTTGCTTATCTGTGTGTGTGTGTGTGTGTGTGTGTGTTTGGCTGACTGTGTGACTGGCTGCTCATCCCATCGAGGATAAATTTCTGAGGCAGAGAAAGCAGATTTGGTTGAGGATAAAGATAGAGCCAGAGAGAGATGGCTGATTACGAGCACTGAATTCTGAGCCACTCACTTTCTTTCATCTTTGTCAAAGACTCCCAATTTCGCTCGCTTTCTTTATTCAACACAGCTCATTGGCCGCCTGGAGCTGCTGGCTTGTTGTCACAGTTGTGTTCTGCTGTAATTGGCCATTGTGGTCACAAAAGACTCAGGGAAAAACCTGCTGGTACTGTTGGGATGCCACCTAATCACTTAATGTTTTAGTCATCAAATCTGTAGTAAAGCATTATTATGTTGTTTTTATTTTTAGTTTTTATATACTAATCCGGTGGGAAATCTTCAAACATCGATGGAAGAATTGTTCAAATTGACTTGCATCAAATTGTCATCCTTTTAATAGATACGATATAGTTAAACTTTTACCCCATTTAGTTTCGGAAATTTTGAACAACATTAGTGAAAATTTCATTGGCCAGCAACACTCGTAATGGTTAGATATCTACTTTCACTGGTTTAGTTAAAAACTAGTTGGGACTAGAAATGGTTTGTTAAATGGTGTCGGGATTGTAGGCATCACAGTGGAAACTGAAGCTTACAGAAGCAGTTTGCAACTTTGAGAGGTTCTCAGTGAACCACCAATTTTGCATCTTACCTCTACTCTCAGCTCTCTCAAGATTATAAAAGTCAGCCTATATTGATTCTTGTCTTATCTCTTTGTGTTTTTTCTCAGTTTTGTCCACTCTTTCTTTGTTCTTTGCGCATTGAAAAAGGCTGGTTTCTTTATATTTATTTGCTATTGTCTGCCACTGTGCATGAAGAGAAACCTGACTAAAATGTAACATAATATCCTGAAGGCAAAAGCTGTGAAGTGCCCACGAAGTGCACCATTTCTGTGTTAGGAACCAGTGTTTGTGATGGAGAACCTCATTTCACCAGAACATTATGCTCCCTTTATATATGTTAGTAATAGAGATGGACGAAATGTTGCTTATCAGGGCCGATAGTAGTAATTGAGACACATAATCAATTAATATTTGGAGTAGATATTAATTTATAATAAAAGTGAAAATATTGGAATTAAAATGATGGAAAATTAAAACTGAAATACTTTAGTTTAAATGGCTTTAAACATATATGTTTATTTACAAATATATGCTCAAGTAATTATGCTCATTATATCCCCGAATGTGGCGTGTCGGTGATATAATGGTTTCATCACGACCCGCCGACAGATATTCTTCGTGTGAGCACGATAACTCGAACAGTTTTCACAATTGGATTTTGATACTCAGTATACCTGTTTAGGTCCCCAAGAATACGATCTGTATCAAATTTCACGATTATAGGATTTATGGTTTCTCCACCAGGTGGCGCTTTATTCAGGAAAAATCTGATTTTTGGCTATAACTCTGGAACTATTTCTCTCATTGACCTCAAATTAAGTGCAAATAAAAGGCCATGACATCAGGATGTATCCTGTCCTGATTACATATCGGGCTGGTTCAAAGTTTCCACACCAGGTGGAGCTTTGTTACTGAAAATGTGCGTCTTTATATTATTGTATTGCGTCAATTTGAGGATTGAGGAATAGGAGGATTGGGGGCGTTCAGGGATGTACCCCTAGCCGTTGCCTATGATGGCATAAGCCTTGTTTATTTTAGTGCTTGTGATGCCTGGATGTTGTTTTATTATGTTAATGTTATTTTTTATCAAGATGTGATAGCAGGGACCCATTCATTCCCAGCTAAGTTGCTGCATTAATAATGGTTAATGTTACTGGAGCTGAAACAAATAAGGCAATAGCAGAGACTCTTCATCCCTGAACAGCATGCAGTTCACGAAGCCTTTATGATGCAGTTACAGTGTCTTAAATATGTCTTATGCCTTGAGCTGCAATAGCCTGCTGCTCTCTACAAGAAATCAAAAACAGTTTCCGGACATAGTTCATCTAACAATATATCATTTTCTGCTGCTTGATGTCTGTCATTCAACAGAGAAAAATGAAGTAATTACTTAGTAGTTAAACATCCATTATCGACTGGCAGCTTTCTCTGAGACAGACTCTGCTTTTTGCAGAGCTGAGCCTTATGTTTATATAGCATTAGTGGACTCACTCACTGCTAGCAGTTGTAAGTTGTAGAGAACTGTGATTTTTATTACAATTTCAGGAGCGAATGCTGCCTTATCGTACCTTAGACACTGTTACATCTGCTCAACAGAGTTTCTCCAGTCTGCAAGCCTTCGTCTCCTCTGCTGTGTGGCAATGCTGCACATACACATTGGAGTCTGCTGGGGTAGTGTCTGCAGACAGAGAGGCACGCTGCAGCCAACATACCGAGTTTTAAATGGATCTCTTATCGGCCTTCAGATTAAACAAAAAGGTCGATGTCGATATGAGTAAAAATATAATATCAGCGTCTATAATCAACCTGGTTAATAATCAGTCTATTCCTGGTAGAGTTCCACGGTATACCAGTTCCAGTATAGTATCACAGTAGTAGAGCTTTGATAAAGATACTTTACCAGTATTTAAAAACAGATGGTACTTTTTTATGCAAATGAATTGGTAAATGGGAGCCTGACTTAGAGCGCGGTGAGGTCAGCAAGTGTGTCAGAATTGTAACATTAGGCGACTCCCTCACCGAGGAGGAGGAAAAGCGACAAGTGTTATAGACTAACTGGGTTTAAACCTTTACTTTTAACAAAATGGGAGCTGAAGTACAGTTTGAAAATATTTTGGATTCAAACTGAATGATAAAGGCGAGCCGCTGAACCCTGATACAGTAAAGCTTTATGACGCAACACTTGTCTAAGTAATTTTAAAAACAATCAGGCGGACGTGTTCCGGGACTTTAGTTTGTCCGACAGGTGATAATCTTGTTCCCCAGTTCACTGCGTTGTGTATGTAGCACAGCCCAGTAGTAACCCTAGCTAAAGCAGGTCAACTCGCTACCAAACACATCTGACATAAGAGGAGTTATTTGCCATAAGAGGAGTTATATTCTTTTGAACAATGAGTAAAATAAAGGAATGACATTCAAAATAAATAAACCAGGTACTCTCTTCTAGACTGAAGGCTGCAACATACTCCACGAGAAGCGAGAAATTTGTTCTTGTTCTCGGGGCTCCGAGAAGAAAATGACGTCATTTTGTTCTTGCGGACGTATTTGAAGACAGTTCTCGACACACCGGGAACTTTTTTCCCGAGGGGCTGCTCTGTAATTGGTCAGAATCTTGAAGGAGGTGTAACCAGGAAAAGCCGGAAGACAACATATACTGTAGACAGAGTCTATAACCGGGGACTTAAAAAGATACGCTCATGGCTAGCAACTCGTGGAAAGAAATAGTCAAAACTTTATCAGTCGACGAAAGCGTCTGCAGAAGGCAGTGGCGCTATTTTCGCGACAAAATTGCAAAAGCTAAACGCCAAATTCAACAAAGGAAGAGTGGCGAGGACTGGCGAGGAACCTGAAAAAGTAAAAGCAGTGATGCTGACAACTGAGAGGAATTTTTCTTGCTACAATATTTTATTTAACAGTCATTTTAACCTGAAGGCCACTCCTTTGTTTTACTGATTCTCTCCGGATTGAAAGTTACAATTTCCATGCCAATTATTTATTCTAATTATTTGCGTTTTTGTTCCAAAAATTTGGTTTAAAATGAAGGAAATATTTTACAAAAAGTATCTAAGTATCAAAATACAAAATGGCATGGAAATTTGGTGTCATTTGGTCGGTAGTTCATAGGTTCATCTGCTACACATGTCCCTTACATTAGCATGGTTGTTAGCTAACATATCAACCAAATGGTTGCGTAGTTCATCTCTGAGTTCCGACATCCGTTTCAGGCATTAATAATTGTAGCGATGGTGAAGGAGATCATGGTAATATGTATTCACATAAAATGATGCATAAAAGGAGGCATTGCAGTGGATGGAGGTGGTCTGTGCAGTCATCATGTTAGGGTTTGAGAGTTTTGGTTTAGTTTCTTGGTTTCCTATTTTATTTTGTAGAGTTCATTGTTTCCTGTTTTGCTTCTGTTCATTACCTCACCTGGTTGAAATTAGTCATTGTTTTCACCTGTGTCTTGTTTTGTGCTGGTGCATTTATACCTTTGGTTTTCTGTTCAGCTTGCTGGTCCATTAGTTTAGATGATTTCAGTCTGTAGTCTGAGTTGTGTCAAGTGTTTGTCCATGGAATAAAATCCGCTTATCTGTATCCCTGCTGCCTCCTGCCTGTTCCTCCTGTATTTTGAGTCCACCACCTCACCTCAACATCATTATACATTAAATACATTGTAGTGGCTTCTTCTTTATTGCCTTTGCTGGTTGCAAACCATCACTGTTGTAGAGATCCATAGAGTCCCAAAAACAGACCAAATTATGTTGTGCTTTTCCTTGCATGTTGGCTTTTCAAAGTGCTTTACACAACATGGCAAATGTATCCATTCACACTCACGCTTTCACCCCCATAGATGCATAAGGGGGCAACTCAGGTTTCACTGTCTTGCACAAGGAGCCTTAGGCACAAAGTGAATGGAAGCCTAGAATCGATCCACCGACCTTCCCCTTGAAAACTACCGCACTTCCTCCAGAGCTACAGCTGCAGATGGATGAAATGTTCCTTATCCATTTTTTGTGTATTGCATAAATAAGCCTTTAGATAACATTTAAAAACCAACCAGGAGGTACGTATTATACCGTTGCAAAAAGACACAACTCTGAAGCATAAGAGAGGGTTGAGATATGTATATCATTAATGAAAAGAAACTGGCTAACAAAAAAGATTCAACAAAGCTATGTTTGCTTGGTCAAAAATCACAGTGATGACTTGTTCTTACGGCTCTTCACTGTACATGCCATGTTTTTGTGTAACGTGTTGGGAATAGACTATGTGGAACATGTTAGCTGGTCTCTGTTGTCATTGCCACCTTTCTCCTCTTCCAATCAAAGTTATAGTACATTGCAGTCCAAACAAACTGACGGTTCATTGTGGGCAAAATCTGTAAGAGCTTTTATGAGAATGAGTTTAGCACTAAATTGAAAGTATTGAATGACCATTTTCTGCCCAAACACATGAGGAAGATGAGGCATCACCTGTTGCTGCGAAACCTCATCAGCTCTCTGGGTGTTGACAGGAACCGAAGCTGAAATGTCAAAGTCGAGATGGTAATTTAAGATGTTGATGGAGGGAAAGGTGTCAGTGATGCAAGCACTTAAAACATCTACAAGTGTGAATAAACACCGTTGAGAATTAATGGGGTGTAAAATGTGGCTGTGTAATAAATTATAAATAAGTTAATATATTTTCTTTTTTTACTAATCAATTTTTGCCTTTAATTGTGCAGCTTTAGTTAGAACTATTAGATACAGAGAATATATAGTGTAAGATGTGTGTGTACATGCTTTAAAAAGACCAGTAAAGGTCAAACTGGTAATACCATGTTATTATATTATCACTTTATTTGATCTTAATATGGTTTTATGTTTCTGTAATTGGTTCTACGTGTACTATTATCGCCAGACTACTCTTAAGCCTCATCCAACAGTGTTTTTTACGTCTTGCTGACTGCACCTGCTGTTCTTGTTGACAGCTTTGCATTGACATTTCCGCTGCAGACATCTCGCCTTGCCACAGCTGGAAAATTGTAGGTCTTTCTAATCACATTAACAATGGATCTGTTCCAATAAAATGTCCCTGTAAGTCAGCATGAGCAATACCAGTACCGAAATAAATTAAATTATTTTTCCAACTTGTCCTTTTCCCCACTGGAAGAAAACAAAATGTGTTCTAGGAAGACGGCCCTCTTTGGTGGTAAGACGTCACTTTTTCCATGTTGTTTGCTTTTTCATGATGGACTGACGCTCTCGCACCGTGTCTTATATCCCCACATAAAATCTGTGCCCAACGCCGCATATGTATGCTTTGTCCATCTCTCCACGTTTATGTAACCTTGTTTGCTGGAGGTGATATGCAGGTCATGACAGTTGTAGCAGCTCCGGAGCCACAGTGAAGGAGTCTTCAAAGAGAGGAGCTCAGCTTGATGCTGACATCAGAGAGCAGAAAGGTCGCTCCTGCTTGTCGAGGCGTTTATGTGCCTGTTTCTGTGCAGGGAGGAAGGATTAAGACAAGAGAAATAAGAAATACATTTGAAGTGGGCTTTGTGAGGTGTACGAGTTTTGCTATGGATCCTCTTCGGTGTTGATTATGTTTTTACTCTGCTGTTTCACAATTTTACAGAAGTAGAAAGGAAACGAGTACAAAGAGGATGAAGCAACCAAAGCCACTAGTTTAGGTCAATGTATGACTGCTTTAAATCTGCATTCAGTTCATACCCACTAGCTGAACTTGTTCATGCCAGAGAGACGAGAATCGCTCAGCCAACTCCTGCGGGAAACCCGAGTGAAACTGTAAGTACATTTTCACCGAGCTCAGGCATCCTCATAGAAAATGATCCCATATTACAAAGTCAGCACAAGTTGCTTGACGGGCTCACTGATGTAAACTCTCTGTAGTTTGTAATCCCACTCATTATACAGTGTGAGCTTGTTTGTAACCTGATGTGGAAAAAACACCTGGGATCCAGTTTTGTTTTTTTGTTTTTTTTTAAATGAGCCATTGAAACTAGTTAAGAATGTTTCTTAAGTACCTTCTTTATTCCATCGTGTCTGTATCACATTATTTCCATTTTTATTAAAAATTTAGTTTAACTAGTTGTTTTAACAGACTAAATTTTTGTTAAAGTCACTGGAGGATATCTGGATTTACTCCCTCGGTCATTGTTGCTACGCCTGTTTAGCACAAACCCAGTTTACTGTAATGGTAGTGGGAGATTTAACGCACACAGTTCAGGGGTCTTTGTCGTCAGAATAAGGCAGAATGAAATGGCATCCAACACATTTCATCAGCTGTAACTTAATGCCTGAGACCGCAGCTGGTGTAAATTATACCATATTCTAACTTACTTAGCTAGAGACATCAATTACTATGTAAGCTAGCTAGCTACATGCTAACTATTAAGTCTTTTTTTGATTTTGAGAAAATATATATACAGTACCAGTCAAAAGATTATAAACACGACACGTACTCGTTCATAGTTAACAGGTATTGTGTCCAAACATTTGACTGGTATTTGATACTACAGATGGAAACTAGCTAGAAAGCTATAATCTGGTGTAATATATTGAAAAGTATCAGTCAGCAGAAGTGTGCAGAACAGCTTCAACAAGAAAAACTTTAAAAATCATGCAAGAAAATATGGTCTCATTAGACAACAATAGAAGGTTGAAGTTTTTGCTCACATTTCCACATGAAAAGTACTTGGTGTCACAAAAAAAAGCACCATACCCACAGTGAAACATGGTGACAATATTATGCTTTAGGGTTGCTTTTTGTCTGCTGGAACCAGTGCTTTAGTTGAGGTGAGAGGAATTCTGAATTATTTGGGGAAGCTCAGAGTCCTGAACTTACATCCAGTCCATGTGTGTGGCAACCTGAAAAGAGATTTCCTCAAAATCTGACAGATGTGGAGCGAATTTGCAAGGAAAAGTGGGCATATATTGCCAAGCAAAAACGTACTCTGCTGATATCCTACTACTCAAAACCACTGAATAGTGGGATTCAATCAAACAATTTTGTGAAAGTAAAAGGCATATTACCTGTAGTAACACAGTTAGAGCTTGATGTGGACTTGGTTGGTGTGTCGTGCCATTGGCTGGATGTACTCTAGTAGATCTAAATCAGAGATTCAGAGAGTGGGAAGATTTTTATCTTTGATTTGTAGGATGATTGTCCATCAGCGCTACAGTGTGAGACCAGATGGAACAGACTCTCCAGCAATTTGATTTACAAACTAGTTAGGCACTTTGGCACAGCTTGATTGAATGTGTCTGATGGCATCAGCTGCTCCGTGTACTCCGCTGCATGTTCCTGTAGGATTCCTTTCTGAATTGTCCAAAGGTTGCGTGTAAATACATAACAGATAAGCTGATGTTAGTCTGACAAAGGCTTTATTTCTAAATGAAAGAATGAAGCGAGGGGAAGGTGACCTGACAGTATGGGCGTCCTCTTTGATGTTGCAATACCAGACCTCCCACGATCACTGTGAAGCTTTACATGACGTTTTTGAGCTCATTTGTGTCCCCAGAGGGTTTGTCACACTCACTATATTTATATATACACAGCAAAGATGCTTAATTAGAGAAATCTAGTTGTAGAAAAACATGTAATCAAATGTCTCCCCTACTTGCAGCAATATTTTTTTTCTATCAATCTAATTAATTTTGACACAAGTATGCACCACTACACATTATAATCTTCCCTGCCACCCAGCTGCACAAAGTAATACTTCCACATTTGTCTTAAAACCTGTCACGCCATGCGCTCCTATTAAAGCTTAGCCTTCCTTACTGTTAAGTGCACACTTATGTTTTCCAGCAGGAATCTAACCATTTTAATCACTCATCTGTAAATAAAGAGTTACTTTTATTTTGGTATGCTCCAGTATTTAATTTTCTGCTTTTTAAAAATACTGCATGCTGAAATACAACACCATTAAATTCGACAGACTTCTCTCTTCCAGCTGCCTCTTCCTCCCTTGGGGAAAGTGGCAAACAAACTTGCTTCATTTCATAAATGAGGAGTCTATGAAAACAGCCACTCTACTGCTTACAGGTGTCAGAGACGATGTTTCCAAGTGGATCTCCAGTCAGAGAATGGTTTTGAGTTATAAAGGGATAGTGGAAATTGGATTAGGGCTGATGCATCATGTGAGCGCACACCTGACTGTTGAACTGAGTACACAGCTCTGTCCTTAATACCTGTGAGAAACTTGGAAAAGTCAGGTGTATCTGGGCCAGAACATGGTGTGTCCTGCGTCTCCCTCAAAGCGGAGCAGCTAAGGGGAAAGAAGTAGGCCACACTGTCCTTTTCCGCTCACCTTAAATGCACATTTGAATGTAGCTCTATGTGTGTGTTTCAGCACAGGCAGTGTTTTGACATTTTTAAGTATAACATCTCCTACGCTTGCAGAGAAAAGCTCCTGCTTAGCCATTCTCTCTTTTGAGGTGTGTTTCAAGCTTTTAAACTCCACTGTAGTGAGTTGTCCATGCAGCAGGATTAACGGGTGCTATCGGTGTTCTTTCTTAAGCCCATGCATACAACACATGTTTGCATAATAAACATTTCATAAAATTTACATTATCTCACTAAGAGACATACTTCCTTCATGGGAAGCTTTGAAGATAGGATACATTTTTTTAACTTTTTTAGTTCTTTCACCTTCAGATAGAAGGTTTTTTTTTTTTAACTTGTACCAGACAATACAAATTGTTTTACAATGTAAAGCCTGACCATTTTCTCTTCCCACAAAGGCTGTTTGTGATTCCCACTGCTGCATTTCCTCCCAACACCCAGCACCATGCTCTAAATAGATCCCTAATGTATCTCTCTGCCAACAGTCAAAAGGTTAGTATGGCATTTTAACCCTGAAGCGTGGTCCATTTCTTCTCTGATGTGTCACAGCTCAGTGGTTTGTGAAACCAGGCCCAGCTCAAAACACGCAAACTGTGTTGTGTTTGCTGTCATTCCAAATTGGGGAAAAAAAAAAAAAAAAAAAAAAAAAACATTCAAAGGTTTATATGAATAAATAAGCCTCATTATTCATCAGTTAGTTTGTGTACAGAGTTGCTATGAAAACCTACATTAACATTCTGTGTTAATGTAGGTTTTATATATATTCTGTATTGGTACCATCATTTATTAACTAATAGAAAGTGTTCACGTTGTCCTACAAATAAAATGTAAATGAACTAGCTTAAACATAATAAAAAATATGTATAAAGGATACATAACTCAGTCGTATGTATGTTATATTGAACATGAACTGCTGATGAATTCCACTTGTTCCAAAGCATCACGCTTCTGTCTATTTGTGGTTATTATATCTCCAGAGTGTTGGGGATATTATGGTTTCGCGGCATCTACTGGAAATCCTTGATTTTAGCGCGATAACTTGAAAAATTTTTACAATTTTTAAAATTGGATTTTTACTGAGGGGACGGCGTGGCTCGAATTTCACGATTTTGGGATTCACGGTTTCCCCACCAGGTGGCGCTTTATTCACAAAAAATCAGTTTTTGACTATATCTCTGGAACTATTTCCCTCACTGACCTCAAATCAAGTGCAAATAAAAGGTCATGACCTCAGGATGCATCCTGTCCTGATGTCATACCGGGCTCGTTCAAAGTTCCAACACCATGTGGAGCTTTATGACTGAACATGTACATCTTTAAATTAATGTATTGTGTCTATTTGAGGATTAGGGAGGATATACTCCTAGCTGTTGTTTCTGATGCCATAGGCCTTGTTTCAGTAAAAAATTCAGCATATTTGTCAACATCACACATGGACATAACATGTATAAGGCAACGCAACATTTTTTACACAAAGACAAAAAAAACATTAAAAAGTGCAAGAGCAGGGGTTAAATATTTTCTCGACAACATAGATGTATAATCTACTGCACTAAAAAAATTAAATAGAAAAAGGTTTAGCTAAAAGTTTAGATGTTGCAAGAAAGAATAGTCAATTTATGCTGTCAAAAAGAGAAGAAAAATTGATAAACCAAAAAAAAAAAATGTTGCAACACACTGACAGGACATATTTGAAGCAAGAGGAAATAAAGCACAACAAAGCTTCTACTATTGGAAACACAGTGCCAGCATCGTTGCAGACACACTTTCTTTACCTCATTGATTTATCCAGGAGAACAGAACATATTCTGGCCCCAGAGAAATGCAAGCATTCAATACCTATAGCACAAGTCAGCTCAGTGATTGCTGGAAATGTCAAATTTGTCTTCTATTGCACATTATTATTAACAGCATGATGGGGCAGCTAATGCCTTCCGCGAATTGCAGTGAAGAAGAAACAAAGAAGGAAAATGATGGATATTCAGCAGTTTGTGTTCTTTCTTTTTGGCATGTGGCTTTAAACAATAAACAATCCAAGATATATTTAAACGTGGAGCTGTTTCCAGTTTGGTCTTATAGCAATACATCTGCCAAATCTTGATATAAATCTAGCAGGATCTTTTTTGGGAATGCCTGCAGTTGCTCACTATACGGATCAGCTCACTGAAGATGTGCTCACTACAGAGTCCACAGTTTACAGTATCTTCTAATAAATCCACATCAGTCCGCTCATTTTTTTCAAATACCACCATGTTTTTTTTAAAAAGAAATATATACTCAATTACTAATGAAGTAATTATTATTTTGAGGCAATAAAAAACATAAGGGGGATGTTGAGATTGTCACTAACAGGGACGGTGTTGCAGTAGATTCTGCTGATGGGTCAGAAATATTTCAGCCTTTTATATTCATACATGCAAAATCAAGATTTGATCATTTGTATAAAAATATTCTTTACAAACTAGTTCAGAATCCCAGTTAATGAATTGGAAGCTTCAGTAACCCTTTTCAAGGACCTAAAAGGTTCCTTTCTACTGCAGTATTGCCTCCACTTGGACTTTACATGGCTGGTGGGTGAATGGGAGCCAGTGTACTTGTGTTCTTTTATTCCCACAAGACAGACGCCACTTTCGCCACTGATATTCAACATGAGTTGGAAAGCCAATCCAACCAAGTGGAAAACTAGTGCATGTTCTGCTTTTGATGCTTTGAGCTGAACAGTGATGCCGTGAAGTATATCTGTAATGATAAAACAACCCATCACCAGCTGACACTTGAGATGATATGTACATGGGAAGGACTCCCTAAAAGGCAGCTGAATATATCATTTATCTGTCAGAAATAATATGTATGGAGCTTTACATATACTGTACCTGATGTATACTGAAATAGTTTCTACTAATAAGAGAAAGTGAATTATTAATCAAGCTAGTTCAGAGTAAGGGATAATGCACCACAACATGTCCATTATTAGAACCGTTCGACTTGAAGCAGAGGACGGTTCATGCCTCCGCGCGTCCATTAATTTCTGATAATGGACACCTTGGAAAACATTATTGTCTCGCTTATACCACGGTCACTTACAAAAGAAGTAGATATTAAATCAATTATTAATATGTTAATGTTGTTTTTTTTATTGTAGAATCATCGTTTTTTGCAAGAATTTAAGAAGAATTATTTGACATCTGTGTTGCCAAAGCAACCAGTTATGAATGTTAAGGTATGTTCTGAGTTTCTGTTGTCAGGGTTACCAACTAGCGTTTAAGCCACCCTATTCATTTAGAATGAATGGGGTGGCTATGTGACCAGAACCTTTTTTATAGGTGTCCTGTAACACTTTTAAACAGACATCTTCGGACAGTCATGATAGAGTATTTACCCAGACCATGGTATAATTAAGAGTAATATTTAGTGATGGTGCGATAATAACAGGGGAACATGCACCTGCAACAAAAGGAGATGCTGCTGTTGATCGAAATTTACAGCTTCTAAATGAGTCAGTCCTGGAGGAGGCGTGCCAGAACAGATTTTAATGCCCAAAATGCTTGTAAGTAAACAGATTATGTGAGCAATTGCCAAGATTGACTTAGATGGACTGGCTCCAAAGTTTCTAAAGTGCTCTTTTTTAGATGGGATAATTTGCATCATGCATTGAGATTCCTGATCCCTGAGCAGTAGAAACTGGTTCCAGCAGTAATGGCCTAGAGGTTAAATAGTGCACTGGGCTGATCTGCAAATGCAAGTGGAAGCAGCTCATTTAAATAATGAACAAAACAAACCACAAAGAGGAGTGAAAATTAGCATGGAGTGGCCAAAAATTAAACTTGCTAATAGTCAGGGAAGGGGAACTTACTAATGACAGTGGTGCTGCTTGTTTGTTGTGCAAGTATAATATTTGAGCATGACAATGGCTCTGGATACCTCTAATTAACTTTCTAAAAATAATTCAAATGTGTTGCCATCTTTTTATTCTGAATAAGAAAATATTTTTAATCTGACTTTCTTGCACTTTTATTATATTGTGTTATGACTTGAATCCTCATTCCAACTGCAGCCAAATGTTTCAGAGCTTTTCTTCGTTCAGGACAATGAATAGCACTTAAGAGTAAGGTGATTAATAATTCATAAAACCGCAATGTGTAGTGATGACAGGAAAGAAGAAAACATAACTACCTTACTAAATAGCCAACAACCCCCATTGCCAACTCTCCACTGCTTCCTTCCTTCCTCTTCCATCAGTCTGCTCCTTGCTACTCTTCTTGCAGCACCTATCACATCATGTTAAATGCAACATTTAAGACAATCTCATTTTTCGGAAGTAATTTATGTCACAGTCAGCATCAAATGCTGGGAGATTCTTACTTCCCCAAAATTAGCAATCTGGAAAGAAAACTTGCATAAATGCATCTACAGGACTATCTGTAATACTCACCATGTAGAGACCTTTCAGGCTTTCTCTTACTGCTGCGCCTCTTTACTTAATCCATTAGTTAATTTGGCCTTAAAGGAGAACTTCGCTTTTTTTTAACCTGGGGTCTGTTGTCATCTTTCCTTCCATACATGTGAGTGATGTA
>JBAMHX010000018.1:4468560-4484072 GCA_037177515.1 Pseudomugil tenellus | reverse complement strand
TACATCACTCACATGTATGGAAGGAAAGATGACAACAGACCCCAGGTTAAAAAAAAGCGAAGTTCTCCTTTAAGTCTAAAACCAACAAGTATTTCTTTTCATTACAGATTTATCTGCAAATTACTGTGAAATATGTCCTTCACACTTGATTTGAACTAACACAGAAGTTGGTCCAAAGTGAAATAATGAGCTTGTCTTCCAATTCCAGCAACACACAGCAACATTCCTCTGTCATGAAGGGACAGAAGCGTCTCCAGCCTTTGAGGGCTTAAACTGAAGATTGGGGTTGTTCGAGGATACATTCATTGCTGTTGTCTTCATCAGCATCATTTCTACCTTATGGACACCTGCTTAAGGGTAATCTGTGGAACTGATTTAAGAGAAGTGTTACTACAAGATGAATCCATGCAGTTATTTATTGTAACATTATCTTATTACTTATTTTAAGCTATTACTGAACATTTAAAACAAACAGGAAGCCTCACAACATGTCAGGTGCGTGCTTGAAGCGCACTCTAAGAGTGCACTCGGAAGGCATTTTGATGCGCACACCTGACCAAATCGACTTTCTGCTGACAGAAATGGTCAAAACACAAAATACCTCTTTTGACATCTTTTTCAGTGAACTTTTAGATTAAAAAGAACACCAAAACACAACCTTGGCACAAATGCATCAACACAACAACAGACATAAGTAGCTTCCCCAAACCCAGTGACAATATTACGCATCTCTAATGCCTCGCCAAAACCACTGTGAAGGGATTAAAATGGGATATTTCTTTTTCCTTTTACAAACTGTAAAAGCAACATTAATGGAGACATGTTGGCGACCTTTTCCAATGATGAATTTACTGGCTGACCTGATTTTAATGTGCTGGTTCAGACTTGTTTGCCTTTGAGGAATCCAATAAATCCTTTCCTTTTTTTCCCAAAGAAGATACTTGACACTGTGCTGCTGAAATAACTTACACAAAGAATGACTTTCACTCTAGACAGTCCATACGTGGTGTCTGGCCTCCAATATAATAACAGGCCAGAAGACCGATAGTCCAGTCCAGTAGCGTACCGTCCCTGGTTCTGTGCTGTCATTAACAAGGTAAACATGATCCGTACCCACTGTGCTGATTTTTGGCCCAAGAGTTGTGAATCACAGGATCTTAATTATGCCGATGCAGGGACGAGATGATGTGGCAGCACTGCAACATAACAGTGAAACACTCACACACAAAGGGGTCCATTGCCATGGCAACGTCAGAAGTTTTCATACGGTCCAGATGATGTTTCTTTGTGACGAAGCTGTGCATCCGAGAGTTCCCATGCTGCAGTGCAGAATTATCCTCTGAAGTGTCCTCGTCTTGCTCCATCTTCATCTTGACAGCCTTTAGAAGTACAATACAGACCCCACGGTGATTTCTCAGCATGTAGTGGTCCAATTTCACATCTCCCTTTTTCACTCTTGGCAGCATGGCTCCCTGTCTCTGAAGATTTACTTCGACATCTGTGTGACTTTGTCATACCACACTCAAGTTTACCGCTTAAGAATGAGGTCCATGCCTGCACATAACATATATCAGGTTTTCTATAATAAGATATAAAATTACATTTATACTTTAGAATCTTTGTGCATTTTATTCATCCTAGTCATTTAGGAGTGTGTTTTACATATCTATTAAAGAGTAGTGTTGAATTTTCTTTTGGATCAGAACAGATGTTGAGCTTCTTAGTTGTAGCTGATCCATATTAAATGGAAATTACTGCCTTTGTTTATAATCTGAAAGTTAACGTTTGTAGCTATTATTGTTGCTTACTATTAAGATAGATTCTTCTTGTTGCAGGACCTGTAGCAACTTGTAATTTTAGAGAAAATAAGTCACCTAGCCTGCTTGGAAACTGCAGAGCAAAGTAATAAAACCTGGTTAAATGTAGTATTTGTACATGATTGCAATGACCACCATAGCTTGAGTATAGGGGGGAAAAAACGATCATATAGAAAATACAGAAAACAGCTAAGAAAGATTTGAGATGTGGATAACTTTAGGATGTATGAAGAAAACAAACCTAAATGGAGAAACTGTAAATAATTCAGACGCATGTCATTTTTTAATTTACTTGGAAGCATCTTCTTTAAGTTTTCTGCAGAAAAAGTTCTCCATGCTTCTTGGAGCATTTTTTCAAAGCTCTTTTCTGGACATTTTTTTGTCTTTTGTTTGCTTCTCTGTGCAGATGACCTCACACTTCTTCAGTGATGTTAAGGTCCAGATTCTGGGGAGGATCCATCTCTCCATCAGACCTGTTGCGTTTGCTAGTTCTTGTCTTTTCTCCCTCTTCTCTTCCTAAAGACAAATTTTTCATGCACAAGATTTCCAAGAAAACATTGCAAAGTATGCTGAAGTGTACTAATGTTTTCTTTTTTTGAGTTCTAGCTTTTTCTGAATCTCCTTGATGGTGCAAGAAACTGTATTATGCCCGTTGCAGTTTAATCTTGCATGTTTTGCAGATGCAACTCAAGAAATGGGAACAACTGATATGTTTTGTAACAAACTGCTTGTATCAAGTATGGTGTTATCAAAGTTATTTGCAGGCACTGGTTCATCACTTAAAAAAGCTGAATTTTTATGCTTCTAGTAGCTTTAAAGAAAACAAAATATTAATTAAAATTCACTAATTATTTTCAGGTACGATGACTGGAATAAAAATGAGAGTAAAAAAAAAAAAAATCAGAAAGCCTTGAGAACCAGTTTATAAATGATTCCAGGAAAGTTTGGCCCAGAGAGTGAAAATTTAAAGAGATAAGAGGGTTGACTGGGAGTTGCACATGACTTCAAGGCCAGCGTGTCTGTCCACGTATGTTAGGAGAGTGAAGAAGAGTGTAGGGGGTCAATAATGGGTGTTAAAGTAAACAAGCATGACTGCTTAAGGAGAAAAACAGTACTTTACTTCAGCCGCTAATGAAGCATCACATGGCACTGTGGCAGTCAATGTGCACATCCCCGATCTGTGCCCTCTATCAGTGTTCCTCAAGGCATCAGATGATGAAGTTCCCCCTAATTTGATGAGTAACCTTAGCAACGAGGTATGGCGTAGGAGTCACAAGGCCCTCTGGTTGTTTTGAATAGAAGTTCTTCACATTAGTGAGACATAAACACACACACAAGGAGGAAAAAAGTCTCAACGGCCACTTTAATTTTTCAGTAGTATGACTCTTTTGTGTTATCCTAAAAGCTGCCCACCAGATGGAGATTTAAAAGGGGGGAGGGCTTCTCAGGATAATAAACGCTCGTGCAAGAAGACTCGAGGTGGCACAAGCACGATTCTATGCTGGAATTTGGTACAGAGTTGCACCAGCACATCCTCAGTTGCTCTGCATCCACAGATCCTTCTCCTCTTCCAATTATCAGCTGAGATCCATAGTTGAAATTGTCATACCCTTAAGGACACTGAGCTCTGTAGTGCTCATGAATATTCATGCCATGCCCTGGTTAGAGAGCTCCATTTAGACTGTATTAGCGCTCCAGAGTACAAGGAGAAAATAATGATGATAGCTGTTCGCTGATGATAGTGATTTAAGTAAACAAATTCATCAAATGTAGCCGGCAACACACTGCAGATGTGCAAGCCTGTGGTGTCAGGACATCATTTGAAACAGCCAAAATAACTGGAGATGTTTTTTTTATGTTAACTTACAGTAGATACATGCTACATGCAAATATCTTCCACTGCTAGTAGCTTCCTTTTGTTTCCATTTGTTCTGTGTTGCTTAAAGCTTTTGGCAAATGACTTTGAAGACACATGCAAACTGATTTCTGTAGGGTGTAGGGTGCTAAACTTTGCACATAAAGTATGTTTGGTTATTTCTTTGTTGTTGCTTTGCTTTTTTGGCAGTAAACATCATACTGTTGGGAACAGGGGCAAAGCCATATATGGGCCGGGATGTGCTTAGGCCCACCCACTTCTCTTACTGGCCCGCCCTGATGCCCGTAATGCCCTATCCCCCTTTTATTATTATTTTTTTAAATAATCATTTTGAAAAGATCTGAAACATTCAAACGTGTAAAGTCTGGATTGTCATTTCAAGTTATAGTAGATTTTTAAACAATAAATAGAGGCAGAATCAGATATTCTTGCTAGATGTCATATTTTCTGACAAGTTATCATTTTGCTCTGGAAAAAGCTGGTCCGGTCTATTTTTTGTAGACCCACCCTATGTAAATTTTCTGGCTCCGCCCCTGGTTGGGAAAGCCTATTGATGTCTGTCAAATTGAGAAATTATTAACTGATCTATATTGTTTTCTCTGACTCATAAGTTTATAGGAAAATGGGACATTTTTTATTTAGCTAGGTTGTAATGTAACCCTCATGCTCATCCCACAAAATACAGCACCATTTAACAGGCAGAAAGACAAAAAGCACAAAACTTTGAGTCAAAGTGATGCTGAGATTCCCACCACACTGTTTAATTTTAAGTCTAATCCGGTTGCTCAAAGTCTGCAAACTGATTTGGATCAAAGCAGTGGACTCTGGTTCTGCCTACAATTGTGTTGTTTTGCTTCAGGTAGACTAAATAAAGGAAGTGGGCTACAAAGCAAAGGGGCAGAGGATTGTGGGTAAGCACAACTGAAACACACATGCATGTAGAAGGATAGGAGAAGACATTATTTAAAAGGTCTTTATTTTCAGCTGGATTAACATGTCAAATCACCATTGTAGTTGGATATTGTGAAAGCTATAATGGTGTACTTATTTACACTCTGGTTTCCCTTGTTGTAGTAGCTACATATAGTAGTACCATCCTATCTGCACAGGTACAAGTAGTCATGTATCCAGGTGCTAATTGGACATCCTATCCTGCAGTTGAAGATCATCTTTGTGGTGTTTATGTAGTTTTTTTTAGATGCTTGCGACACCTCTACCTGGTATTTACATTATAGTAATGTGTAGGCTAGTGTGAGAGAAGCACCACTGAAGTACATTACATTGATTAATGATAAAATACATACTTTATAAAATACAGACTCCATGAAATACTCCAGCCCTAAATATAATATATTTTCAGACAAACTTGTGCAAAAACAAGTGTGTCTTCATTGTTTACTTTTATTTATTTAAATTTTAAATTTTCTGAGCCATCTAAATAGACACTTATTTGCACCATCTGAACTTTCATTAAACAAGATTTTTAAAATGAAACAACTTGAAATGAAAGAAGCTGCTAAGATAAGAATTCCAGCCATAACATTCCCCTTCATCCCCATCCAAAACATGCAGCCTTCATTCTGCTGATCAAAAGAGCATGTATTTTCCCAATATGCTATAATGAGAGTCCCATCAATAAACATCAAAGTTGATCAGAGCAAGGTCAAGATCAAGATGGCCTGGAACCAGCATACACGCTCGGAAAATTTCAATAACAAGTTGAGAGGAGTTTTATGGTACATACTTATGCTACAGCCTCTTGATACATTCAAATGGATGCGCAGTATCAAAGACCCTGGTACGTCCCTGCAGCAGCTTGGCTACAACAGCATGAGATATGGCTTACTGCTGCCTTAAAATATTCAGCAATCACTTGGGAAAGAACCTGCTATAAAGCAAATAGTTTTCTGTTCCCTGTTTTTTTCATATGTTCTTACAGTAATCTTAGTTGCACAGTCAAGTTGTGATTGTCAAGCAGTCTGATCCTTCTGCGAGAGTTCGTGTGGAGATATTCTTGAGAAATTGAGGTTAGCACATAGGTCTTATATCGTTATGCTATAAAAGCTGGAAAATCACAGAAATAGTTTACACTCGCAGATAATTCAGACCAGGTTTGGATGGGAGGCAGAGAAAGACAGAACATGGAATGTTTAATGACTCTAAAAGCATTTTATTTAACATAGATTCCATTTAATGTTATTTTTAAGTGGAATCCATGTAAAAAAAACGTCATGATTGAGTTTTCTCGGATGCTTGAAGACATCTAATGTCCTCTTTTTCTCACTTTTTTTCTTCCTGCACAGCAATGATTTTATTTTAGGATCTGTTTTTTAATGTTAAGGTCTGCATATTTTATTTGCACGCTATATTATCAAGCGTGATTTTCATATTAAGGCCTTCATGCATTGTGTCACCCATTTAAATCATTTACAACAACAAAAATGAACTCAGTTGTGAAGGCAAAAGGGATGCAGCGTGTCTATATATTCTGTATAATCTATTTGATTATATATTTATATCTTTCAGAATTTATTAGAATCAACCACTTTTTCCAAACCCAGCGTTTCATCAGAGCTATGAGAGTAAAGCGACTGCACACGGTATTATGCTGGAATAGCATCGATCAATACATTGAGTACTCCTGAAGTTAAAGGTATCAGGTTGCCTCCCTATTGGAATGGTATTTTACCTCCTTTATGGTCGCCGTTACCACTCCAGCTCAGCTGACGCATTCAGTTCAGGTGACAGCAGAACCGTATCAATGACCTGGTGTATTGGTCTTGTGTTGATTTTCTTCTGCTGGGGAAATCCAGGGGGAAACTGGAGGCAGCATAGTGGAGGATGAGATGTATACTGGTAGGTGTTTTTTTTCCCCCAATCTTCCTTTGTCTCAGTGGAATTCTTGAAAAAGTTGCCATCCTAGATACAGATGTTTGTGTCAGATTCAGAATAAATCCAGAGTTTATTTATTAAACTCTCCTTTAAAGCACATTATTATGTGACTCACCCCCCTCCCCCTCCACATTGAACCCTCTCTATAAATAATGTGTCTTAAAGTGGTGACATTGCGTAACTAAGATAAAGCAGTTATGTCAGACGTAGTGGACCATGGGGTAATGTGCACATGAGTTAAAATCATTGCATCCTGATCAATGTCCCCCCCCACCCCCCCGCCAGCACACTATCCTCTTTGTGCCGGGAGCAGCATCAGTGATGGTGATTAATAAAGAATGTCTTATGAAAATTACATTATCTCAGGATTCATAATTAATGGCAAAATATGACTGAAGCCTAAATGAATATTAATTTGTATGTATTATTAGGATTTTTGAACATGCCAGTATGTTCTTCCTCCTCTTGTTTAATCAGCTGTTAGCTCACGATAACTGAGCTGTAGTTTGTCTCAATTCTTAAATAAAAGCGAGCCGATTCAGGGAAAAAAAAACACATTTTGACAGATACAAGACCTAAAAAATTGTGCTTACATTTGTAGTTTAGAAGATTTCTGATCTCATTGTATAGTATGTTTAGTCTTGTAGGTGTCCTCCACATGATGTCTCCTCAAGCTTTCACCTTTTCTCCACAGTTTAATCTTTGCAGTCGTTTCAGAAACAAAATCATCTTTTTATGTATTTGTTAGAAGGTCCCTGTGGAACTGTACTGAGGTTACTTTACTACCTTATTAAACACTAATGCTGCTTATAAAATTTAAATGCAGGATTGCAGATATTTTTTAGCTTTAATGAAATCCTGCAAAAGTAGCACTCATAATGTGGAAGATTTCGGCATTTATTTACAGAAACCTTGCTGAATATAGTTTAGCCAAAATGAAGCAGGAATGCAGAGAAAACTCACACGTTCTCACTCCTTTTTATGAGCTCTCGGTTCGATTGCAGCACACACAGACATGTTTTATTGTTACGAGCTTGGTGCATTCTTAAGGCAGATATACAACCTTGCAAAAAGCAGGTTAGCTTTAGCTTCTCTGTGTCCCATAACCTGGATACTCAAAGATTTCGGTGTAGTCTGACTATCTTTGGCATGTGAGTATTTAACAGGCTGTTAGCTCGGTTGCACTGTGGACACAAAGGCAATGAGGTGAACGTTAGGTTAGATGACATGGAAGACAAATTGTCTCGTGTTGTTGCAGGAAATTTTTCCTTTGGCTTCCGTAGAACTGCTGTTGCGTGACTGTGCATGTTAACCAGCAAGTCGTTTTACATGCAAACCAGTTGTCATAAGTTGTTACACTATTAAAACTATTTTTTTCTATGTTAAAATTAAGTTAATACTAACATTTTAAATGTTATGCACATTACCAGTTAGTGGATTAAAAGTCATCAATCTTAAAATCTTTACAGAAATGGGTATAAATGTTGTTTAAAACCATAAAATCTCTGATTGTTATATTTATTTACCGATATAATCAAATAATGTACACTACAAAAACTGACTTTAAAAACGAAGAAAAAAACTAGAAAAAATCAGGTTAATTTTCCTTGAAAATTGGCAGATAATTCATCTTCTTTCAAGGAACATTACCCTTGTCAAGAATTCCTAAAACAAGGTAAAAAACTTGAAAAAACCTGTTAAGAATAATTATCTTACTTTAAAAAAAATAAGCATATGTGTCCTTGAATTGAGTTGTTTAATCCTACTTAGATTTTAGTTTTTGCAGTGTAGTTCTTCCTTTGTCCTTCTTTTCTGCAGTATAAACATTTAACCTTCATCTCAAACGCAAGCTCTGGTCCTGGAGCACCTGATCAAAGAATTGTTTAACACATTTATTAAGCAAGGCAGGAGTAAGAGAATATATAAAAAGGAAAAACATCATTAAAGGGGAAACCAGTCTAAAGATGTTAAAACTGGGTCGATCTTTTTCGATCTCCATCCTGCTCTGCAGATGTTTAATGCTCTTTTTGGGAAGTCCTGTTAAACACCATTCCAGTAATCCAGTCTGCTGGAGACGAACACATGGACGAAACTGGTCTTTCTGGGAGACAATACGTTCTCTTCATGTTTTTGAGTTGGTAAAAAGCTGCCTTGGTGACAGCTTTGATGTGGCTCTTCAAAGTCACATCTGAGTATATTACCACACCAAGGGCTGTTAGAGATAAAAAGGCCTTTTTATGATGACAGAGACGGTAAACTACCTCCTAACCAGGAGAAACCCTCAACTTGGAAGAAAGAGACAAAATACAATCTCTGGTGAGAAGAGGACCGCATAAAACCTTTTAACTGAGGGCAGAATAATCCTTCAACTCCCAGGGAGAAGTCCTCATTTCTTGAAAAATGATGTTCAGACCCTTTAGTTTGGTCAGTTCACACAACCATAAGCTATGACATCATTCCCAAACCCAGTGTCCTGGTTACATTGTAAATGGAGCACACCATTATGTTCCTGTTCATAGCAGGTACTTGTGACCAATCAGCCTGGCGAGTTGGATGTTGTCTGAGTTCACTGGTTAGTCATTAAGAGGGGAGGCTGTAATAAGGGAGCTAATCCTTTGTCTGATCCGCGGTGACTCAAAACACAGAGGTGTGTTGGAAAGCTGCGTCCTCGTCTGTAGACTTTAGCATGTTCTATGTGATCCTGCTTCCTCCTACAGCTAAAACAAACAAAATACATATTAGGTTAAATCTAGAGGTTCATCGCTTACTGAGAATGTACATTACCATGAATCCCTCCCAGTCAGCACCTTGGTTTGGTCTGGAACTGATGTCTGAACTCGGAGGGGAAGTCTGAACTGTACACTATCTCTGGGGAAGATTTATTTATAACAATCATATCGACATGAAGGATGCATGAAAGTATATGGGCAGCAGACTTTCACAGCTATTGGCAGATGTTCCTGTTTCTGTATGTAGATGGAACATAAATGACACGGAAACATGGTGCAAGAAATAAATGGAGATTTGTTAAAAAGCTAATCCTAAGTTACTGGCAAACACTTGTTTTGAAGGAATGTTTTTGAATGAAAACTTTGGGGTCAACACAAGTTCTTCTCCCCACATTGCTGCTAAAAAGCCATTTTCAGATTCACACTTTCAGATCACTGCCCCCTGACATGAGTTTTCTGCCAACAGCAGCTTCACCACAGGAGCCGCACAACCATCGAGGAACCCTTCGGTGCCTAGTCAGCACATCGTTCTTGTGTGTCAGCGGATCACAGACCTCACAGTAGAAACGATGTTCTTCCATAGCTTCCGGTGATAAAACAAATCCCTCCCCTCCTCCTCCTCACTACTGGCTTCAGTTTCTACAGCATTACAGAAACTTGAGAGTGCTGGAAAGCAGCACCATGCTGTAGAGGCGCTTGTTATCTATTCAGTCTTGCTTCACTCTCTGGAGCACCACTTGACCGCGGCATGAAACAAGTACATCCTTTGCAGTTGCATTGATTTGGGTCATTTCTCAAACATTATTAGAATAACATCTAAAGGTGACAGCAGCTGTTTTTACTCTAGAAGAGGTTAATTTATCTGTTTAACAATGCTATCTAACTATCTATCTGTCTGTCCGTCGGTCTGTCCGCCCGTCACATAGATGAAATCATGACATACATTTTGTAATTTTATATTTAAAATGTTTAATAACTTTTCAAATATATTTTATTATGTTATTGTTATTTTAGTGCATCTTTAAACTTCTATCTGTGCGTGTTGGCCCTGTGATGGACTGGCGGCCTGTCCAGGGTGGACCCCGCCTCTTACTCAATGTCAGCTGAGTGGCTCCAGCCCCCCCACGACCCTGGATAGATAATTGATGGATGGTATCTTTTATTATCTTATTTTAAACTTATTATTAGTTTATTTTTTATATGAATATATCATTTCTTTTACCTATCTCATACAAATTCAACTTTCTGGATCAGGATGAACTGACAAAATGTGAAAAATACAGCATAACTTTTCCCAGATGAACAAATTACAGTTATACATTTTTACATATGTGTAGTAATCCTAACCACATGGACTGACTCACCTTATATTACAAATTAAAATAACATATATAAAGTAAGATATATAATTAAAATACAATAAGTTGTCGTCTTTCTTATTTTCTTATTTCATGTCTCCCATGGACGCATGCCCTAACGGATAACTGTACCCCCATTTGTAAAGCAGTGGAACTGCTGTTGGGCCATTTATTGAGTGCGAGCTCTTCACCCCTGGTGTTTGATTTCACTTCCCAGCTTGCACAGATGTGCTTCACTATGTGCTGTGATTTATATCGGCATAAAGGCTCCATCACACCATAACTCTTCCTCCCAGTGTGAGGGAGCCACTACTCCATTTAAGAAAAGACGGAAAGAAGAAAACACCATGTACCCACAAATTATCCTCTGAACACGCAACAAGGCTTCAACCTCTTTTGCTCCTCAGTCCAAAGAGCTGCTCCCTTTATCCCGGCTGCCTTAATGGAGCAGGGATGTGTGTGTTTTCCTCTCATTACCTGATGACTCATACATCGCGGAAGCGTTGCGGAAGACTGGCCTCATGGATCAATGGTTTCAAAAAAAGAAAAAGCTGAGATGGATGCTTGTGTTTGGACTGTTATATTGAATTCTCTGGATGATGAGTGAGCTTCCTTTGTAAACACCATCTGACACATCACATCAACAGGAAGCCTCAGCGTTGCATGAAAGGTTGACCTCTTCATTGATTGTGTCGGAGGTTTTGGGAAAAATATCGAGTTCACATGGAAAAAATAATTATCAGGTAGGCGAGTCCTTTCAAGGGCTTTGAGCCTGAATGCACCTTTAGTATGTGGTGGATTGGGAGATCCTCATCATGGACGTGCGGCCGACAAATCTGCTGCAACTGTGTGATGCTGTTATGTCAATATGGACGTTTGATCTTTAGTTTATTTGATTTAGTCACAAATAATTAATTTCTTGATACACAAAGCAGTCAACAACTAAAAGACCAAAACAGGAAGAAGCAGAAAGCTCATGTAAGACATCAAATGAGCTACCTTACCTTGTAAAACTGATACAAATATTTTGTGCAGTATCTCTGAAGAATGTCACAAATGCCTTTATGAATCTATGACACCAAGAATTATGGCAGTTCTGCAGAAAAGAAGGGCATATTCTGGTACTAGCAAGGTGTACTGACCAGTTTTTCATTCACTTTTTACAAGAGGAATTAGAAATACCTTTATAATCTCCTGATAGTCACTTTTTTATCACGTTAAATCACCCAAAACAGCTAAAATACAACAAGGCCCATGCCATTGGGAGCAGCCGGTCATGACTTCAGGATGCATCTGGGAATGACATCATACGTTCATGGTTTAAATTCTAATTAGTTAAGGTAGACAGTCTACTTTCTTCAGTACTGAGTTCAGTGAGGCTCAATTAAAAAAAATATGATAAATGACTTGTTAATATAGTTACAGGGTACTACATGTGCACCTTTATATTATTGCACTGTCTATTCGAGGATTGGGTAATAGGAGGATTGGAGGTGTTCGGGGATGTACCCCTAGCCGTTGCTTCCGACGGCATAGGACCTGTTATAATGACTAAAGTCTGAATAAATTGTAGCAAAAAACACGACTTCAGCCTGTATTTTTCTCATCTGCCCTGTTCAGTCCGGGATTTTTTCAGACTCGAGGTAAAAGAAAAATACCAGCAAAGGTTGTGGGCGGTAAGATATAACATTGTGGAAAAGCTACAGAGTTTTGGAAGGAGTAGCTCTCACAATGGAAACTTAACATGCAACCTTAAGGTCCGGGGCAGTGCCTCAACCCGCGTCTAATCACCATTAATAAAGCTTGCTTACACAAAAAACTGCTCTGAAATTTGCGTAGGAATTTTACTACGCAAACTTTGGGATTTATAAAAAAAAAAAATCCCAACGCAACACCCCCTGCAGCCACAAGTATTTATAGGCTTGGAGAACCGCAAAGACGGTTGGGGACTCCTTCATTAACGTACAAGTTATTTGTGATGCGTACATGCTGCTGACCAACCTGGCGGCCTTCCTCTTGTGATTTGCGCCGCTACCATGACCCCCAAACAAGATTACATGTCTCCACCTCACTAACGAGCACCTCAGTTTCAGTCACTGAAAAGTTGCGTTTACACGCCTCTCATTTGCCATGATTTACCGTACAATGTCACAGACACTTGTTGATTCATGTGCTGACATATTTATGAGCTGCTTTGCATTGCTGCACAACCTTTTCATCTAGGTTGTGAAACTATGTGAACCTGAGCGTACGCAATGTTTTTTAAATCTGTCTTCTACTTTGTCGTATTAACGAATTGGCTTTTGTACAATTGACCAAGTTTTTACACAAAGTTGTATAAATGAGGCCCCTAATAAACTTTCTTTTTTTGTTCTCCCAACCCCTCTTTTACTCACTTCTACTCTCAACCATCGTCTGTTCAGCCTTTCTTCTCACATAAGTAAACACTTTTGTGAGAAGAAACACTTTCCTCATCTCTGTCAGACATGTATCCATTTTTCCTTTACCTATTTTATTTTAAATAGAAGGGAGGGTACTAGTAGGTACTAGTCGGTCGACACCACAGTCGTCCCACCTCAACCTCGTCTCGTAATAATAATAATAAGGCATTTTATTTAAAAGCATCTTTCAGGTAAATTGAGGACATGCCAGTGAAAATAGGCGAGCCTGAACAAACATGACTTCATTAAGTTGCTAAAATTTCATGTGGACATGCATGATGTCGCTCTCTGGCCAATCAGTGGCATGCACTGCGTAGACATCCCATTTTCAGCTCTGCTCAGCTCGCTTGGAAACTTGCACAAGTAGGTGCTAAAAATACCTGGTACCAGATCCAACTGAGTCAAGTCAAATGGATCTGAAAAGGGTCAATGCATAACCTGTTTAGCTTCAGAAGCTACCTCCCACACTGGCCTGACACTTCCTTTTCTTCTTTCATATATATATAACCCCGATTGCCACCGTGGAGCCACCAGTCCCAGCTGAACGGTTCAGATGTGCAATTTGACTGTGAAGCTGATGTAAACTGAAGCATTATTTTATTTAACTGTTCATCTGTACTCACACCTGGGACCATGGTGTCAGCATCACATGTTTAACTGGCTGCTTACATCTGGAAATTTCTGTATGTTTTGCATTACTGAAATGAAGACATTAGCTTGCTTTGTTTTTTTCATTTGTTAATTCAGCCACATGATTGATCTGCTGTCTGTCAAAACATAGATGAAATGGCTGTCAACACTATCTCTGCAGTGTTTTATATTTTCACAGAGAAAGAGTAACTTCATCATCATTATCTTTATTTTATATCTTCCTCCTGTCAGCCGTGTCCTGAAACTAGAAGCTTTGAATCTGAAATAAGCTGAAGCACACTCACATTAAAACTGCAATATTCTAGCAAAATATTAATAAAGGAGACTGTTCAAAGTTGTAAAAGCCATTATCAGCAGTGCACAAAGCAGTTTACTGACTGTATTACTTTCCAGTTAACTTTCTCCAACTTTCAGGGTTGTAAATGAGGGTGAAAGCTGCAGAAAGTATTTTAGTTTGAATCATTTTTATCTTTTCAGGAAAACGGATTGAACAAAGAAATGTGTGAATAAGTACTAAACTAAAGATGTTTTAGGAATTAAGTAAACTGGTTAATGTTGAGTTCTGCTGACTTTCAGACTCGTTTTTCCTTTTGGTTTTGGCATAAATGTATGGAAACAGATGTGCAAAGGATGAAAGAAGACAGAGGGAGATTCAGGCGTTATTTAGTATCTGAAAATCTGCTCCATCATTGTATAAAGTGGATGTAAATATTGAATTGTCTGCCTGGTAAAGTAAGAAAACCTGTCAGAATCGGTCCGTAAAAGGCTGATGTCAGAATCCATTCTGATGGGAGAATGTTGCTAAAGCTGCTCAATGAGACGCTTGTGTGAGAGTCAGAGGGAAAAAAATGCATAATTTTTATCTAAAATGAGAATTTCTGAATATGTGAACCCGAGCTGTATTTCTATTTTTCTCCCATTTTGCATAATGTCTTTTTTTTCTTTGTTGTTACAGCAGACGTAGCGCTGTGCTCACACTACAGTGTTTCCATGTCAGGACTGGTGTGCAGTCAGAGTCATGCCATATGAGAGGATTAGCCATGTGCAGAAGTCTGAGAAGGGAGAATCCACAAGGGATTAATCTTTTTTTCAGAGAAAACACAGAAACCACACCTCTCGACTTTTGTCTGCAAGCAGTGAGCATTATGGGCTTTACCTGCAGCCAACAGACGAGCCCAGCATGTTCCTTTTGTTTTTCCCCCCTCTTGATTGCTCTTTGTCTGCACGGACAGGGAGCTGAACAGAGTGGTGAGAACTTCAGAAGCGGACTGAATTTTAAGGTGGAGCTGCATGAGTTAGCATCCAGCCTGCTGTGCCCACATCTGCCCCACAATGCTGCACACTCAACCACATACCCGCTCACATCACAGGCAGAGATAAGACTCCATCAGTAACACAGATGCCCCCGAGGAGGCCGGTCACTGGCCTTCATCATCAACTCACAGTCCACCATCATCATTTCTATAGTTTAATTATTTTCTCTTGAATCATTGCTAATTCATTTTTAAACACAAACATGATTTATTGCAATGCTAACGGCCTGGACATACTCCACTATTTTTTTCCTATAAGTGGAAAGAAAAAGGTCAGGACATTTCATACTTCTTGAGAAACCTTGTCCAAGAGGTGGGGGATGGCGTGGGGTGGTGTAAAGCTTGTTACATACTCCACGAGAAGCGAGAAATTTGTTCTTGTTCTCGGGGCTCCGAGAAGAAAACGACGTCATTTTGTTCGCGCGGACGTGTTTG
>JBAMHX010000018.1:4447294-4466279 GCA_037177515.1 Pseudomugil tenellus | reverse complement strand
ACTGCCTGTATTTCCGTACCTAAACGCATCATGAGCAGGCAGTACCCTTTTATCTGTCTCTGCAGTGGCTGGACGTGAACATAAAGCACCGCGTGCACATAAAGCATGCCAGAGTGGGTGGGCCGTATGAACAATTCGGCAGGCTGACTTCTTGTGGAGTATAAATGCCATGCCGAACAAGAACTTTTTTTTTGTTCTTGCGACCTCAATGGTGCTACACACAATAAATTATGATGTACAAAATACACAGATGTCATTGTTAACTTCATATCCTTTAAGCGTCTCATCTTTTATCTTTTGTTTTAAGTTTCCTGTTGCTTGATATGTTTTTAAATTATAATTACAGCTGTTCCAGAGCTTAACTCCTCTTGTGGAAAGTTTAGTGTTGGATCGTTCATGTGCGACCAAAATCAGTTTCTTTCGCTGAAACAATGTGGGATTGGCATGTTAGTGATAACACTATTTATGCAATAAAAGTAAAAACATTAATTTCACAATTTCATTTGTTTGCATTAATACATACATTTTACATGGATGTAACTCGCTTTTTATCTTCTTGGCATCAGATGGACACCAAATCTTGCAGTATTGCACACCCCTAGTGTCCACGTTTCTGTACCTTATAGATTACCGTTGGTTAGCTGTTTCTCAAAGCTATACATTTAACTTTGCTGAACCTTTTACGTCAACGGTAAAGACAAATGTCTTTTCCTGCTTCTCCTCCTAAACCACATCTCCTCCATCTTCCTTCTGTGATGTTCTTCCCAGATTGTGTTCAAAGCAAACTTCGAGAACTTCCAAACCACAGCAATGAGGAAAAACATGATCTGAATCTTTGTCAGGGAGAAACAACACATTTGTTTTAGTGGAGTATGTAATAGCCTTGAACCTTTCATAATCTCGAGTAAATTCAGTCCGCGTTATTTTAATAGCAGGGACTAATTCCTTTTTAGGAGTTGTTGTCACAAGTTGTAACACTAACTGTTCTTTAACTGTCTATGCAGTTTATCTTGGATGTTTTTGTTATCTGGTTCCCAAATACCAGACGTATTTGGGCCTAATCCAGGCTATATTTGGCTCAGTTAGGGCACTGGGAAGTGCTGTGTAGGACAGATGTGGTCCAGATTCAGCTGTCAGCTTGGATGTGGGTGATGGTAAGTATCGCATGGGCCAGAATGGCTTCAGATAGGAGGCGATTATGCAGGGCTAATGTTCCGTTGCCGTGCTGGATGTCCGGTATGTGGAGTTTTTGGTATGGGAAAACGGGGGGGGAAAAAAAGTGTTTCATGTTTCTAAAAGACAAGTAAAGCACCAAATCTTTGCTTATTTTTTTTGGACAGTTTATGTTCATGTCAACTGACTAACAATCTCATTGTAAATGTCTTTAAAAAACTGATGCTAACATTTAATGTATAGCTAGAGTTAAGATTCAAGTTAGTTAAATGTGCATAAATATACTTTAAATATCTTTGAATAATTGACCAAATATGTGGAACAAATTACTGTTTAATATTTTCCACAAATTGCACAGAACCTCTGCGGGTTGATTAAGAAATTAAAATATTTCCCATTGCCATTTATTATTCAGTAATTATCTGCATAACATGTTTATTGAATTACTATTTATTTAGATTTATTTTTAAATATTATTATTATCAATAGTAATCTCTTCATCCAATATTCACACTATTTCTCTCTTAGAGCTGCATGAAAATATTCTGGATGGAAGAAGCCAAAACATTTTCTATGATAGGAAAACATATTGAAAAAAGGTAAAATGATGCTCTCATGTATGAAACAACTCTTCTTTATATATTTATTTATTCTGAATATAACTTGAGTTGACTTAATATTCAAAATTTGAAATGTGATGAATTTTCTTTTTGTTTTACACAATAATGTTAAGCTGATTGTATCATTATAATAAAACTTACTCTGAATAAACCTAACAGCTGAATATATATAATTTGTCCTCCTGATATAAATACCAATCAGTTGTAAAGTTGACTTATTGCCATCAGTCTAGCCTGTACATAAAATGCCAATCAGGGAATATGAATGTAAGAGATAAAATGTACATAAAAACATTCACCATGCCACTGTGTGGAAGTATTTTACTTTATTTCATGAAGACAAATTGTAGAAATGACTTTTGGTTCACATGGTCGGTTAATGGTTGTTGCATCTGCCAGTACAGACCAGATGATTGGGACTTAATGAATGTGCATGCCATGTCATTAATGATGCAACAAATGGACCGTATGAGTTCATCTATAAGGCTTCTAGATCCCAAATGATATGATGTTGTTGAAAACTGAATGTGCATAATGCATAATCTCCTCACACAGCCACTAATAAACCTCTTCAGTCTGAGCCATGATATTTTTTAATTTTTTTTTTGGTTGTGCCTCATCTGCTTGTGTTTAATTGCTTCAATATCCTCAGAGCTGTAGTGTGAAGTAAAATCTGTACATTTTTTCTTCCAGATTATGTATGTAATAATGGTTTTATAAGAGTATACTAAAAGTTGTTCTTATAAAGGTGAGTCAGGGTTAAAAGTATTTGTCTCATTAAAATGATGCGTCTTTTGAACATTTATTCGTATGGATTGTCTTGCTTGACTTTGTGGCAAGTTGGTGTCTGCAGGAAGGATACTGCTAAAATAACAAGAATAAAAACACGGACATTGATTTCTTCTAAATGTCTTAAAATAATGTCTCACTCTCTGTCATGCAGACCTCCTCACAGTTCCTCATAAAATCATTTTGTTCAAGGTTTTGAGGCTCTTGTCCTGTGTGCAGATGTGGAAATAAGAATTAATTAATCTGACCGTTCCGTTTTAAACTTTTTCAAGAAAAAATATACTTTTACCAACAGAAGAGCTTTTCTAATGGACCTTTACCTGGTAAAGCTTATAATGAATCAAATCCAACCTGCAGGCCTATAAGTTGCAGCAGAAGTGGTCAATCCCATTTTTTTTATAAAGCGCTTTACAATAAAAACAGCTGTTCAAAGTGCTGGACTGAAATAAAAGCACATAAAAAATAAAGTACACTTAAAACAATGACCCACCATGAGTTATGTGCAGAGTCATGTTGTAAATTTGCTCCAAGTTTCATTATTTAAAACAAATAGACAGAAGGAAACTTTCCATTTTTAGACTTGCAGGATGTTAAACTTGGTTTGTTGAACACAATTCTCTGAAAACAATCAAAAAGAGAAAATTAATGCAGTTAAGGGACAATGCTTGCTGGTGTTTCTGGGTTGTGGACTTCAGTCAGCTGCGACAGACCTTGCATGATTAAAAAGTTTTAATGTGTTATCATCTTGCAAGTAGAAGAAAGACGGATAAAATAATTCTGCTAATCTTATGGCCCCAACTGTTGTCTTCAGTGTTTCTCTGCTTCAACACATTTGATGCAAATTAATGGGCCATTAAGAGGTTTGTGCAGAAGTTGCCAAGCTGTTGGAGCGGCATTTTGCTGGAGCCAGATGTGTTGCAGCGGGGACACAAATACAACCTGCATGGCCATTGACTCTCAGGGACTGAACTTTGTGATTTCTATCCAGCAAGGAGTCTGCTGTGAGACATTTACATCACAATTGCACAAAGAATGATGCAGCATGGAAAGAAATGAACCGAAAGTATCATTTTAAAAGCAGGATACATAAATGCATAAGACAGTAAATATGGCATTTCTATCAGCTAGTATGGTAATGATAAAAATGTATTCTTCCTCACACAACGACAATGGCTGGACTGGGTTAATGCATTTGATTGAACTCTTTTTCTCTTTTTTTCACAGTAAACTTTGACCACTTCCAAATACTGCGGGCCATTGGAAAAGGGAGTTTTGGAAAGGTAATGTAGCCACCATTGCAATTAAATGTGTTTGTGTGTGCTTTGATTTACCAACCACAGCCATTAACTCTAAGGAATCGCAGCAGTTTGGCCGAATGGGCTGGGAGAGATTATGCTTTAAATCTCATCATATTATGGTGCTTAAAAGATAAGTCATTTTTCTGTTTTAATAGCTGCATTCGGCCGGGCTTATGTAATTCTTTCTCTAAAGTCACTTTGAGTCGAGCCAATTAACTTCTCCTCTCATGCCAGCCAACCTGTTGGGAGTTCTGACCCTACGTCTCTATTTAATTACAGAGCAGCACAATACTGTGGCTGCATTTGTCATCATGTGTCTTGGTTGTGGTGAAAACAGCAGGGAGGAAACTGTGTTTTCCACACCGTGAAACTAAATTATCTCTGTTCATCTCAACTTTAGTTTTAATCAATAATAGCCAGCAATGATGATATTGGCACTTAAGACTCACTTTTTTTTTTAGTTGAAAACATTTTTTCTGTTAGCGCACATCAGGCTTCAGTAATGTCTTTTGAGCATAGTGTGTGTGTATGAACACACAATTGAGCTCTAGAGATTAGAACAGTTTATCTCCATTTTGAATCCCAAACATCAAAGCTAATATTTGTTCATTGAAGCTACTTGAGTCTGTTTACGCCTTTACAAATTCCTTCTGCTTTGCTCCTCTCAATTCGCAATCTTTTTTTTTTTTTGTTAAAAAACATGTCCCTTGGTTATAGAACGTCATCGCACAATGCTGAATACATTACCATGTGAATTTATGTTAATTTATACTTATTGCTTTGTTCCCTCAAGCCGCTGTCATTCCTCTTAGTACTGAATGGAGACTCCTGTCAGGCAGTAAGCAAAACACGTTGCTTTTTTCATATTCTTTATACTGTAACATCTCAGGATAACCACCACTTCAATCTTATTCTTTGTTTTAAGACGTTTACATTCATTCTTTTGTTAAAAAAAACCCTTTTGACCAAGACTGACACCCTAAAATACTTCATTATTTTAAAACAAGACAAAGAAAAATGAATCCAAAGATCATTTGCACATGCAGGTTAGATATGGACAGGAGATAAATCTGCCCCCGTTTCTGGTCAGGTCACAGTATCAACAGGTTGAGGAGAAAGACAGAGACATCTCTTTCCCCAGTGACAACTTCCAGCTTGTCCTGGTGTAACCTGAGGTATTCCCAGGTCAGAAGGGATTTATATAATTCCTCCAGTAAGTCCTGGATGTCCAAGGGTAGTGACTAGGAAGCATCCTTTTGACCACTTACAGTATATCTCATTCCTAGATCCTACTTGGATCTCATGACCATAAGATTGTAAACCAACCAAAAGATACCGTCATACGCTGGCGGCATCCTGCCATCAGTCCTTTACAAGTTTAATAGATACATAATCTCTTCCAGTGGAGGAAGTGTCTCATTTCCAACCTGCTGGAAGCTCTCCACCATGTTCTGGTTGAGAAGGATGGCCTCAGACTTGAAGGATCTGACTTCACACTAGGCTGCTAACTGCCAAGTGGATCCTGAAAATCTTAATCTGAGGAAGCGAACAGAACCAGCTGCAAATTATCTGCAAAAGTTAGGGATGCAACCCTGCAGCTTTCGAATCAGACTTTTCTGAGAAAACCCTGTCCATGAACAGCACAAGCAGCACAGGGGACAAGAGGCAGTTTTATTGTGGAGTCCAGCACACACTGCACATGTTGGATGTTGTGCTGAACGTAGACAGCTCTTACTATGAGAACACAGAGATCTAAAAGGCTCAGATGGTTGAATCAGAATCAGAAGTTTAGTAAATATATACTCACCTTGTTCACACGGGGAAGTTCCTCTGGACAAGACACTGAAACCTAACACTCCTGGTTGGAGTGTAGAATATGAAAATACATCCCAACGACCAGTGGACATGAACCATGTCTCAGTCCTGTGAAATCTTAAAATTAAAACAAAACAGTAACATTCAACAGTCCTTTCTCAGTTACTTCCGAGGCCATTTCAAGTACAACTTGATTTCAGAACTGCATATATCAAGCTTTCCCTACAGAGTCAAGTTGTTTTTGATAGTGACTGGTATGCAAGGTCATCTGTTCTGTTGGTCCAGCTCTTAATTTACAAAACCTATATACTAATATCTACTAATACCAATACATTTCATTTTCCCCAAGAAAAAAAGAAAATAAAATCCTTTCATCAAAAGACAGAACCTCCATTTTGCAGCAATTTTGATGTCTGCAGACGATGAAATCATTTCAACACAAGTCCGCTTCCAACCTCCTTGTGCTTACGAGTTGTGCCAAACAAACAAACATATCTGGAAAACTATACATGCCATTTTATATTTTTCTTTTTGAGTAATATAAGAGAAAGCTAGAGTTTGATATATAATATGTACATGTTGTGTAAAAGTTGAAAAACCTAAACAAATACAATATTTCCTGATATGGCATTATAATACTGATACGAGCCGATAATATTAGACATCTCTAGTCATCTGTGATGGTTGAAACAGATGTATGAATTTGTAAAAAATACTGGAAGATTTTTTGCTGCATCGGAAGTTTTTCAAAAGGGTTGGACATATCAAGACTGGTTCAACGTTGAGCTGTTCACTGATCAGCTAATTTCCTGTGAGGTCTTCTGAGCTGACACAATGGAGGTGGCGTTTACCTACCTCTTGTTTACGCTCGTGCACTGAGCCAGCAGCACAGCACAAGAGCTTAAAGCTGTGCTTATGCATGATGTATGGAATATGACACGGACACCTAAGGATTTAAAGGCGTAAGCAATCAGCCCTGTATCATGCAGCGTGATGAGTATAAATATTTCAACATGCATGACTTCTGGTGCTACTTAGGCTTAACTGTGAGAATAGTATTGTCGATGTATCAAAAACACTTCTTACGCACCACACCACACCACACGTCAACACACCCAAGTTACTGTTGTGCGTCATCTGATTCACACTGGATTGCTGGTTAAAGCTGACCTGTTTGGCTCATTTGTTAATGGGAAAAAATGGCTTTAACTGGCGGGCCGTCCCCTTTTTGCATGGTATGCAGGGCTGCTTGGGTGACACGATGTGGTTACTGCCCCACAAGTTTGAATACAAACGACACAAAATAAATAATTATTTATGATGTAGGTGGAGGAAAGGGTGATGGGGTCCTCTCACACATCCACTTCCTGGGTGCTGTTGGGGCGGGGTTTTGGTGGAGGGAGAGATTAGTCCCATAGACCTGAGGTTTGTGTTGGATTTGCTGGTGGGAGTTGTTGCAGGTCTAGGAGGGTGCTGGGTCTGCTCTATCCCGGAGGGGGGTAAAATGCAGAAGTAAGGCAGGTGTTAGGATTAGTGTGAAGGGTTTGATGTCTTGGGTGCATGGTGGATGCACTGAGGTGTCAAGTGGCCCCCCGTTAAATGGCCCTCTGTTGTCGTTGGCCGGCCATCTGCCTGTAGGATGGGATGGGGATCGCTTCTGGGTTCTTGGAGCTCTTGGGCCTGTGCTCTGCTTCCCAATGGGGTCACTGGTAGCCAATCTGAGAGATTCCCTATGTTTTAGCTCAGGTATAGTGGATGATCCAGCATCTGTGGTTGGGCTGTGTTGTTACTTCCTCCAATGAGGTTTGTTTTTGCCGGCGTTTGTGTACATCCATAAACACACTGATCATTCACAACATTCAGTGTTCAACAACGTCATCCATACATAAACTTCAAAGGTTTATGGATGGATTTTGGTTATATTTTGGTTGGATAAAACAGTCACATGCAGATTTGACGTGCGTATACGTCGTACTGGCACACCGTACTGCCCCAATTCAAAGAGTACTTCGGAACCGCACTTCGAGGTAAGCAGACCCTGAATTGAGACTTAACCGATGTCAAGCTCTCCTTTGTTCTTGCTTCACTTTTCTTCTCTTTCTATATTTTTTTTCTGTCTTCTCCAGTCAAGTCCAATACTATTCAAACTCTGTAACATAAACCTTTTTTCAAAAGAAAACAAACAAACAATTTAGATTACTCTTGATAAAGCAAATTTGCCCAGCACAACACAGCACCCAGGCTATCACTCTGCTTACTTTAATGCTAGACATGACAATTTTCAAGCAAAAAAGAAAACTGATGTTGGATCCTGGGTCCCTGTTTGAATAGGAAAGAGACATGATAAAAGTGGTTATGCAAAACTTAGATAAGACTATTAGTATGAACATTTCCACTCTCTTATAAGGTGACCAAAGCCTCCACACACAGACAGACAGACAAATGCTTACAGTGACATGCAGATAAGGTTTGTCCTTGCTGGAGGACACGTTGTCTGTGTTTTACAGCCTGCTGTGGACACATTCTGTGCCACTGCTGTTTCTAAACACCTTAACAGTATGAGGTTAGCTTCCCCTAAAATACACTTAAACAGAAGTGTTATAGGAAACAAATCAGATGTTTGAACAATGACTCCCAGACAAGACATACATAAATGTGGAACTTCATGTTTTTAGGCTACTTTTAACCTCTTTACTTATGGCTTTCGATGCTGCACTTTTGCTTATGAAGAAATGAAGTTTGGGTGGATTTATATGAAGCAGAAGAATGTCCACATCTTGCTGCAGCAGTATGAATCTGTGCAGCTTGTGTAGGTGCAATAAGAAGTTTCTAGTCTTGTGTGTGTGTGTGTGTGTGTGTGTGTGTGTGTGTGTGTGTGTGTGTGTGTGTGTGTGTGTGTGTGCAAAGATGAATGCCTCTCATTCATTTACAGAGAGAAGAGACATTTTTTTGTTTCACTCCTCATATAAGTATCGTTATGTGCTCCTTGTAGTCTTTTACATTACCATCTTCCCGCAGCAGTCTTTTCTTTTCAGTCTCAGTCTTTATCACAAAAGATTATCTTCATGTCTTCTGTTCTTGTCTTAAAACTTATGGGCCAATGTTTTTTTTTTTATAATGCTGCACTGCTCAGAGTGAACATTTCCTCCCTCCACCATTACCATGTGAACTGTTATGCAAAGCACTCAAATCCAACTGTGAGACTCTGGCTGTCTCAGATTGACAATTGTGGAAGAAATGGGGTGACACCTTAACTCTGCAATTTAAAAATATGAATGTCCTGCATCATACCGTGAGACAGATCCCCTGGCAGCCAATTAGGACTATCAGGAGTCAAATACCCGCCGTCAAAATTCTCTGCTGTTACGCCTACTGCTTGTTAATGCAGAATGATGCTTCTGCTGTGTGTTTACTGACACTAACTCCACCAGAAAAGCCTAATTAATGTCTCAGAAACTCAGTATATATAAGAAAGTATCGGTTATTATTGGAAGTGGATGTTAAGATATTTTTTATTGATGGCTAAACTGGTGACTGTTGTGTAAGCAGACAGCAATATTAACTGAGTTTAATCTGATTTTTTTTTTTTTTTTTTACTTATTTCCACATTTGTTTACGGAGGTGGCAGGTTCAGAAATCCAGATATGCTTCTTCCCCTAGCAACACACTCCAGCACCTCCAGGGGCATCTCAATGCATTCATAGGCCAGGAACTGATCCCTGCAATGTGTCTTGCAGTCTTTTGAGCATACCCAACTGGACTGTCACCAAGATGAATCTTAATCGGATGTCCATACCACCTCAGCTGATTCCAGAGGAACATAATCCTTACTTCCAATCCACCCTAGATGGTTGAGCACCTCACAGAGACTGGCCAGGTCGCCAAGTCACTTCACCATCCAAAGGAAATGCAACTCAGCTGCTTCTGACAATGTTTTTTCTTATCACTTCACAAATTCTATTTCCATGTTGGGATGGTTTTAATTTAAGAACAATGGTCTGAGATTTAGAAGCTGACTCTCATCCTGGCTTTTTCCCACTCTGCTGCAGACATGTCCAGTGTAAGCTAAAAGTCATGGCTTGAAGAGACCAACAGAATCACACCGTCTGCAGAAAGCAGAAAATAAATCTCAAACAGACCCCCTCCTTTAGGACAGTAGGCCTCATGATCCTGTCATAAAGATGATGGACAGTGACGGAGTACAGAATCCTATGCAAGTTGATATTTCATCCCAAAAATCAACTCTAGCAAGGTGAGGCAAATCTCAGATTAGCAAATAATTCCCAGCATCTTAGTTCTTCTTTTCTGTCTCTGTTATTTAATGTCCAACACGGTTGTTACGTTGTAATGCACGTTTTCACACAACATTTAAGGCGTCTTTCCACACGGCCCTAGTACACCCGGCCTTACACTAGTCCACCCGAATTCAGAGCGTTTCCATTACGATTTGTCGGACCGTACTGGTACACTTTTTGGACCTACTTCGTAGTCGGGCCAGGCCTGCCGGCCCGTGCGGGTAACGTGAGGTTTGCAGGCTGATTGGCTTGCAGCGAATGATGTCACTACACAGCCCATCTTGTGTCCTACCTCTACTCGGAGCTTTCTCCAAACAGTAAAACTCTATGGATAATAGATAGAGAGATAAAAACTTTATTAATCTTTGAGGGAGAAATTCAGGTGTCCAGTAGCACACACAGACTTGCATAAAATAAAAAGTATGGAAAAGAAAAGGCAAATAAATTAGGACATATATAGACAAAAAATTAAGATAATTAATTAATGTATTTTTTTTATTTTTACATAATTTCATTCTTTTAGTTTTGTAAATGTATTTTTCTCTATCTGATAACATCTGATTGAAATGAAGGTTCTTGAACTACTTGTTGTCAACTTGTGCACCAGCCTGTTAAAGCACCATTGATTTGATTCAGGTGTGTCACAGCCTGAAAACAGAGATAGTCACCACTGCCCTAGACTGTAACATAAAGGCAGGAGGTCTGAGGAATACATTCTTGGCCTGATTGACTACAGCGGTGTAAAAAAAATTCAATGGGCCAACACTGCAGCCCCATCGACAAAATGGACACAGAGAAAAACTACATATAACACCGAAATAATCTAGAACCTCCATGAAAACAGTAGCAATGTACCAGAATGTAAACAAAAAAAAGCTCTTACAAACATTATCTGTATATTCTGCTTTTATGAACAGTGCTTTTACTTTAAATGCGATTCAAGGTAATTGTGATTTTAACAATGGAGTCATTCGGTCGGAATCGAGTCCACAACTAGCAGATGGTTTTTCTGGAGCTTCTCTCAAAAAGGGCAACCTCTCATTTCCACTGGCAGCAGTCTGTGGAGTCCACAGGGAGATCAGCCCTCTGTTGTGTGGATTCTTGCACAAAATCCACAGGGATAATAACGGCATCACAACATGCCACCATGTAGCCAATCAACACATCCATGTGGAAAGTGGAAAGACTAACTTTTTGCCTTTTAATTTTAATTTTTATCTTGCATAACCTGTTTTATTATGTGAACATGAAATTAAACACATTTCTAGACTGTATTGCAGCTAGAATAACAGATTAGTGCTTGTGAAAGTCTGTTTGATGCAGGAAAACTACACATCTGTGATTCTCAGGATTTATCAACTCTGAAAATTGTCGTGTGGCAGTTGCTTTGATCACATTATAAATAGCAGAAAGTGGCTGTGAACATTACGATCTAATCATCAGAATCTTGTTTATCTCCGTTTTTTCTTTGATTTACAAGTTCTAGTTTCGCTCCGTAACCTCCTCAAATCTGCAGACGATTCAACTTGCTGCTGTTTCAGTCAAGCAACATGGCATCATTAAAGATAAAAAATACGGCAATATTGTTTGAATTCCCAGAGTCTCTTCTCACTTCTGCCTCTGTGTTTTGGAGCATCTGTACTCTGGCAGATGGGGTAAAGTGTGATGTTGGCAAGGTGTGATTAATTCTTCAGCAAAGCTCATTTGTGACATGACTGCTGCAGCTCTGGAACTTCCATACAGAGGATGAATGTCTACACCCACCTCCTTCAATTCCCCACGAGTGTCACATTTTGTCCCCCCTCCACCAACTTTCCACCTACCCACCCCTGTCGTCCTGCTCCATCTTCTCATGTCTCAGCTGCAGGCCTCGTTAAAGCCTGAGCTATGAGAGAGCTAGAGGGGTTGGGTGGGGGGGGGGGGGGGCGTGACAGTCATTGGCACTGACAGCAGTTTAGTGACAGCTCCCTAATGCCAACATCCACATGGACAGGTTAACATCCAAAAAGAGAGAGAGAAGGTGGATGCTGAGAGATTGGGAAGGTCAGAGGTAGTGGAAGATCTCAGCTGGTGGTTTCTACATCTTCATCCCCTTCGCAATGTGGAAATAAACCCTCATTAGGGCCTGGTGTGATAGAGGAAGAGAGCCAGATGAACTGAGACAAGCGCTGGCAGTAAGTGGGAGTAGAGGAGAGACAAGGGCAAAAGGACAGAAAGAGAGACTGTGACGCGCTCATCATATTGGAGAAAGGTAGCAGTGTCTGCGGAAAGGTCAGCGGATGATGAAGCCTTTGTTAGCATTTTCTCTCTTTGTTAGCGCTCCGGGGCTTCCAGTCTGTGCACTCTGCATCCTCCTGCCTCTAAAGACCGACAGCAGAGTCTGATATCACTCCTAAAGCTCTTTTACCTTCCAGCTGCAGGTGTGAAGCCGAAAATTTGTTTTTACAGAGTGAATCTTACTGTTGCAGCGTAGCCGTCGGCAACCTTTTAGCCCAGAAAAGACTTCTCCTTCATTACATTCTGCCTCTATATGTTTTATCGTGTGAGACCCTGCCTGCAAAGCGAGAGACCATATGGATGAAATTGCTTTAGGACTCATGAATCCTGCTTGAACACATTTCCAGGAAGCTTTTTTTTTTTTCTCTGCCTGCGTTTATGTAAGGGTGTATTTTTGGCTAAATAATTTCAACTTTTGTTTTTGTTCATGTGTTGGCTGAGCACGTTTTGAAATTGAGAAATAATAGACCATCTGGAGGCATTCATATTAACATCGCTGCCAACTCCACATAATATGCATGTTGGAACCAAAAGCCGCTGTAACCTCAAGAATTTTCTGCCGCGTCATGTCATCGTTCAAGTTTGGCTACGTGTACTTTTGTGCATGACGTGTAGACAACACATCATGTGAATTTATCACCACTACAGCCATTCTTTCTTCGGAAACAGCTAAACAATCTGTATTTATGTGTACAGCTGCATTATTTAATCCTTGCTTGTCATTGCCAGATACAGAAGAGATTGTTTCGCCTCCACACTTTTTAAAATTTTTTTAGTTTATCTGTGAAGCTCCATGGAGAATGAATTACAATCCGGATTTTTTTTTCCTTTTTAAGATAAGCATTTTGTGATCAAAATCGATCCACATGTGTGATTAAAATAGTTAATTTAGCTTTAAAAGTTTAGATAAGAATTTCATCAGCTTGTGAGCTTTCATCATCACTGCTGTCATCTTAGGCTGAACTCCAGAAAACATGAGGCGCTTTAAGATGTTCTTATCTTTACAGTCTTTAAAGACTCATACCAGAATATTAGTTTCATTTACATTTCATGCACAAGTTCATTTATAAAGTGAAACAACCAAAAGAAAAGTTTGCTTGAGCATTTTTTAAGGCTTCGCCCCAATAGAACATCTGGTAGAACTATCTTTTTTTACTTGATTTAATTGTTTTGAATATGAAGGAAATGTTTTTTTTATAATAGTTCAAAGGGGATTTATGTTATTTGAATCTTTCTTGCAATAAATGAACAAGATCAAAACTCATTTAAATAGATTAACAAGCCGAAATCTTGAAATTTAAGCTTTAGTACCGAGCTTTCTGCGCAGAGTTATACTTATTAAATGTGGTTTCAGTCTATGGGTGGAAAGTCATAACCTCCATAATGCCCTTATTGTTTTATTTGTTTAATTTTTAAATGCAGGCACTATAGAAAGTTATATTTTTATTACTTATTGAATAATTGTTGCTTAACCAACTTAATTTCTCCATCTTCTTTTTCTCTTTGATTTGAAATGAACTGGTTTTATTTTATACTGGTTGTGCATTTTTTGCCAGATATTCTAGCATATGCTACAAAAGCCTGAAAACATAAAGAAATTAATCATGTATTTGCTTATTTCTAAATATTGGGGTCAGCCATGGAAACGCCTTTATTGGTCAAGCTCTTGTGATAAGCCTGAAAGCATTCATCAGACTCCTTTAAGGCCCAGAAGAGCTACTTCACTGAATTTTAATCTGGTGTTACAGAAAACTGAAATAACTTGAGAGAGATGAGAGAAGATTAAACTCACACTGGAGGAAAACGTTAATGTTGTAAAAATGATAATGGCCCCATCAATTCAATAATATTGTAATGATGCAGCCTTTTGATATTAGCATCTTCTATCTTTCTGTGATGAGGTGATTTAGTCAGACAGCTTCTATGGGAAGGAAAGAAAGCCGAGTTAGGGAGTGAAATCTTTTCCAATCGCTTTGATTTTTAGTGGTTTTGCATGTTAATACAATAATTGTTGATACCTGCAGCCGTGGCTCCCAAAATAATATAGATGGATTTTGATTTCTGGGGTTTTGTGCATGAAAAGCGCAAAAAAGTAGATCTGATTTAATAAATGTGAAGAATAAAGTAATCAGATTACATCAGTGAAGAACAATAGGATAAACTTCAAAACCCTGGTTCTGTGCACATCGACATCTGAAATCAAAGACCCACATTTTCAAATATTACCAAGAGATTAAAGTAGTTTAAAGCCAGAGAAAATCAAAGTCAGATTAGCATGTAAGTGTGAGACAATATTTACTCGCACTATATTCAAAAGAGAGAAAATGTGATTCACTGAATTGTGAAATAAGATGGTAAAAAAATTTCCATTGATTTTCTGATCAGGACTTCGTAATGCAGTGGGGCATAAATAAATTGTGACCTTAGGGAAAGCATAAAGCTGACCTTTCACCCAACTCCTTGAAGTTAACAAACAACCTACTAAAGGGCGTTTGAAGTTCTTTGTGCATCAATCCAGCAGGTTAACTTTTCCGCTTCTGTCTATGAAATGGATCTTCACGAGGTTTCTTTTACTACAGAGAAATGATGATACAAACATTTCCCTTCTTTTTGTAAAAATTAAAGCTTAAATGTGGCAGATATGACTACAAAGCAGCTCTGTGAATTTTCTTTCCCCTTTAACAGCAGTGTTTCCCAACCTGAGGTCCCTGGACGCCTGAGAGGGCCACCCAACGAGCACAGTGGGTCCCTTCAGGCTTTGCTTGTTCAGAGCTGTGATGATTTGAATGAAGGTCTTGTCCACACAGAGATTAGGTTTTTTTTTTATTATTTGTGTGTTTTGTTAGGGCCTGAAAACACAAATTTTGTGAAAACACAATCTCATTGAAGTGACAAATGTGAGAAATGCAACGGTGCAGATGATTCATCCTTATTTTTTTTTAAAAAGAAAAGCTATTTGCTGATAATTACCTTCATTTTATTTTTTATCTTAGGAACTGATTAAACCAAACTGTATCATTTATGGTAAGAAAAAGCTACATCAAACCAAGCATAGTTTCAACACCTGTCTCAAAGCAGGGGGCCAGGGGTGGGGGGATTGCAATGCTTTTTGGGTGTTGCATGAAAGTAATGTAGGCTGGCAACCACTGGGTTACTGGAATGTTTGTGCGTTTATGATGTCTGCAGCTAATGACTCTGGATTCATTTAATGAAAAGCTAGCATTGCGTCCATTTACAGTCCATTTAGTCGTGTTGAAGTGATTTTGAGGAACACCGCCAATATTCACGTCTCATTTTCAACTGGCATTGTATAAGCCTTTATCAAAAGCAGCTGGGATAATAAGATTTATGATACACTGCTCTAACAACAGGATTTAGTTTCCTCCATCATTTCTGCAATGGTTATGCTGTTAATCTTTGGCATAACAATATAAGGGTAGACAAGGAGACCCTGGAAAAACTTTTCAAGAAAGCAACACAGTCCAACCCTCTTTCTTCAGACCTCTGAAGCCCTGCTTGCAAAGCACAGAAACGTAAAATGCTTGTTCCTGAGGGCTCAATCGAATTTGATGGAGAGTGCTAGAAAATGCAGCTAGCCAAGCGCTGGCTTTTGCTTCATTGCCTTTACAAGTGCCTCAAATTTGTGCACAAAGAGGGGCACACGCAGAGGGTTTGGGGGGAAGAGAGACAGACTTCTCACCATCCAATAGTTTAGAACAGATCCCATTCTATACGGTTTAGCATTTAACATGTAAAAAACTTGGCACACGGCTAACTGGAGGCTGAAATGGTCACCATCTGCAGCTTTTAGTTGTTATTTTACAACTAACCATTTTGGTTTGGTTGAAATAAACTGTTCTCTATTTGCCCTGTTGTGCGATTTATTTGACCGAGTCTGAGATCTATCAGAGTCTTCGGTATTTCATAATGTTTTTTTTTTTTTTTTTTTTTTTTTACCTAAGCTTTTAAATCCTAATTGACTGAGCTTGTTATAGTTTTAATCTAATGTATGACTTTGAAGTGAATGATACATATTTTGTGACATGACAGACTATAAGTATAAATTTCTTTCTGCCTCTGTTAAACTTCAGTAGCAACGTCAGTGTTTTGGTTTGGTCCTGTAAGGATTTGAATGTTGAATTGAGTGATGTTTCGCTAACACAGGGTTCAGGGAAGAAAACCTCAGTGAAGGACCGGAACTGGGAGCTGTCAGAACTGACAGGTGAACTGAAATACCATGTTAAGTCTCTGTCGTTAACAAGTCAGGGATGAGTGTAGCAGGAAGGATGTCTGTGCAGCTTTCACTTTCGCTGTTCGCCACCCGATCCTCTGCTTTAAATTCAACATAGTTTCTGAAGGGTCATGGCAACATGAGTTACCCAACAGCATCTATTTCCATCATGATCTTCCTGAGCAAGGTAGTACATAAGTGCTTGCAAATTCTTCCATGTTGATGAATATGTATGAGATATTTAATCCTTAATGAAACCCTCAGTTACTCTAATATCATTAGTGAATCTAAAGATAATATAGTGGATATTAGCCTTCAGAACTTCTTTGTGAATCTGCATTCTCCGTCACTTTGATGCATGTAATCCTCATTATGCCGTTCTTATATTTCCCCACTTTCATACACACTTGGCCTCAAAGCCTCTCTGTTTATTTAATTTAAATTGGAGGTAAGCACGTCTTCTAAACAAGCTCATTTATATGTTTGTCCTCTTTGGTGTCTTTTCCCAAGAGGTGTTTTCAGAGTATTCATATTAGTTCAGTCACAGCTATTTAAAGTTTGTCTTTAGTTTTACACATGCAACACTATATTTAGAAGTGTTAGACATTGAATGTTTTTTTTTTCCTCCCTTACTTACAGCAAATTAATGCAACATGCAGCACCAGTAGTTCCATTACATCAGTATGGGGACCAGAACACACCTGTTGGATTTAGCTAGGGCAGGAGGTATTGATTATTTTGGCTACTGAGGCATGATTTATCTAATCGGGCCACTTTGCCTTGTTAAAATATATACAATTATTATTAAATATTATACTTTTATATTTATGACAGGGCTGCATTCTCTATGTGGATGGATATTATCTGGAAGTGTTTAATCCTGTTTCTACATCTGTGCATGATTTTCTTCCAATTAGCTATTAGTTCTTTTGAAAATACTGGAAATCTCTTAAAAAACGGTCTTCAGTTGTGTTTGTCCTCCCGAATTACCCTCAGGTTTGCTAAAATATTTTATTTTTATGGTTTAGTTTTAGAGGCACCAGAGTTTCAGGAAATTTAGTAGATAAACTAGCAATTACGCTAATAAAAGTCTGGTTTAACTGCCAAAATAATTACCAGGTATTGAGCACATTCAAATGAAACCTTATATTTAGTCACATTTGTAATAGTATCTTGTAATATTGTCATTCTGTTTTGGTAACTCAATGTGCATATTCTATAAAACCAGACAGAAAAGTCATATCTTCTGTTGGTGAAGTGAATTTAATCTATCCGAATACCCTTCGATCTGTTGGTGAAAGTATTACAAAGTAAACATACATGTGATAAAGTAGCTTAATCTTCATATGTAAACTTTATGTCTTGCTTGAAAATACTAATATAATTTAAAAATCTCAACTCAGAACTAACATTTGCCACAAATAACATAAATGTGTTACTAAAATTTAAAAAAAAGAATGCTAAAGAAGTAATGCTAAACCCAACTTTGTGTTTATCTGTGGAGGGAATAGTTTCTGGTGTGATGCTGAATCATTGATGAGGCAAGCTTCTCTAAGATTTAAGCTATTTTATTTTGTTTTATTTTGACCCCACACAGCAGCATGTAGAATGTGCTGCTGGCCATCTTAAACTTACTAAGTAAAACTGTTGCTTTTCTTTATCATAACATGAAGCTGCTAATTTCAGGTCTAGGGGATTTTCACACTTAATAAGCTTTATTTATGCTCCTTTTACATACAGAAATAGATATATCCTAATTAAAGCCGTGTCAAACATCACTGCCCACATACTCCCATTCAGTCTACATCAAGAATTACTGATGAAAAATTTTGACAAACAATAAACAAGGAAACTAGCTTATCTGTGTAATATTGTGCGACAAATCCCATTTCTGCCATAGGTTTTAGAAGAACCAGAATTGACTTCTTGGATACTCATCAGACTTCATTTACTCATTCACACGTCCAAAAATGAACTAGAACGCTTGAGCAAGTTGATGAAAATTAACCCTAAAGACCCTAACACACCTACTGTGAATATTTTGTCCGAATAATTCACACGACAATGTCTTTTATCAGGTCTGCGTCAAGTCAATGGGAACTTTCAGCGAAGTGACAAATTTCTGTCGTCCAGTTTTGCGAGTTTTATTTTCTTTTCAGTCCAAGGTCAATTTTTCTAAATATTTCCATCCAATAGAAACATAATCAACCAATCAGAGAAGGTGTGTCGACTGCTTTACCAGAGCTGATTGTGAGTCGTTAAGCTGTCTGCTACTAAATTCAGATGCTCCGAAATTACTGCTCTGCTTCTTCAAGCTTCAAGCTTCAGCTCCTCTTACACAATGCACTTTGCTTTTGGAATTTACACAATTTATTCAGAATTTTGCATCACACTTGATCTGCAAACACAAATGTATATTATTATTATTATTATTATTATTATTATTATTATTATTATTATTATTATTATTATTATTATTATTATTAT
>JBAMHX010000018.1:4402877-4418128 GCA_037177515.1 Pseudomugil tenellus | reverse complement strand
GTGTAGCTGGGATTGGCTCCAGCCCCCCCGCGACCCCGTTCGGGAATAAGCGGTAGAAAATGGATGGATGGATAAATAAATGATAAATCGACTACTTAAGTTCTTGTTTGAACTGATCTAAATCGTGAATCAAGGAAATCCGACAGACAATGGTCAGATAAATAAATGTGAATATTTTACTAATCTACAGTCTACACATAGTCTATAAATAATGAAATGAAACAAAATAGTAAGAAGAACATGCAAAACAAAAAACAAATGTGTAAATATGATGATCGAGCTACATCTATATGGTAGAGAAGTGTAATATTTTTAGACGACTGAAGCATAAGTTAATTAAACTGATTTTTAACAATTAAGGTTTAAGGAACTGAAGTTGGCATTTTTAACTCCCACATACTTAACTTTGATGGAGCTGGTGTGATTTCTGGGAAAAAGACTAAAGTTAATTCACCATGAGAGGTAATTTCACGTACATGGAGGTGAATGCTGGCACCCGCAACATCCGAGAAGGCTTGCCTATCAATCTCTGACAATAAAAAACAAAGAATAAATACATTTTTTTAAAATTAAAGATAATAATAATAATAATAATAATTATTATTATTAATAATAATATAGTAATAATAATAGTAATTATATTAATATTATTATTGTTTTTGTTAATAATTTTATTATAAATGTTAAATGCAAATATATAATAAATAATATTAATAATAAAAAAGTAAGAAATTAAACATCTATGCAGTTGTCCATCCTCTCATCCTGGAGCAGCTTGGATTGGCGTGGAGTGAAAAATTCTGGGACAAAGTAGTTACTACAGTAAAAAATAAAAAAATACTTGTCTGAGCTTTGTTTTGTCATAACAAAAAAAACTGTTAATAACTACTTGCACTGTGGAGTGAAGAAGTGGAGCTTAAGGTGTTGAAAAGAGCAAATTAAAGACAAACAGGAGGAAAAAGTTCATCCTCCATTTTCTTTCAGCTTCAACTCTGAGACCTTCTCAGAGCCTGTAAACCACAAGTTTCTGCTTCCGTCTCCATGTTCCTGGTTGCTGCAGCCACCTTGAAGAAATATATTTGTTAGTTTAAAGTTAACACTTCATTATTTATCCCAATAAAAGATTTGTAGTGAAAAAGTGACTTCAGTGACTTGACTCTTTAAACGATTCAGGAAATGTCCAAAGTGTTTCTTTCTGGAGGAGTTGACCTCACAGGCCTGTCTGATATCACACCCAACTGTAAATTCCTCACTGGTTTCAGTAACACCCCCTCCCCCCCTTTTCTTATTAGGAAAGACTTCCCTCTTCTCTATAAAAACTTCATCAGAGATGCAAGGCTAAAGAAAAGTTATTGACGTGTCCAATCTGAGTGCAACACACTGCAACTAGTGTGAGAATCTGGGTGGATGAAGGCAAAACAGCGGTTTGGTCCCTCATGAGTTATCCAGAATAAAAAGTGCTTCCGCACTTACTCCATTCTGCATCTTGAACTCTAAGCAGCAAGTAAAAGTCCTTCTGATGTCGACTCTTATCTCATCTCTCGCTCCAGTAGGCCTATTCCTCTGATGAGGCCTTCTCTCCTTTCTTATATCAGCCTTGGTTTGCAAATCAAAATGTCCGGTTTGGTGATATCCAGTTTTTAGCAAAACTCAGCTGTAACATGACGCAGCATCCCGTAAGCAAAAGTTGTGAAGTTTCTCATCCTCAGGATGCTGCAGGGGAAATCGTCTCCACGAAAGTCTCAGTGTGCCACCAAATACTTCAGCAACACAGTTTTAAGGCTGAAATTTGACCAAATGCTACTTTAAAGCCACATTTAAGTTAAAACAAATACTTGCTCTTATTAGTTTGATATTTATTTCTAAATATCTATTTAAGTTTAGTCTTTATTTCTATCCTTAATCCATCAGAAATACTAAAGTACATTTAATTTTTCTGACGTTTTAGTATAACCTGCAACATTTCAACCCAAATATTTCTATGTCCTCCTTACAATTCTAAAAAAGTAAGCAGACAAAGTAAGCAGCACAATTCATTTTCTTAGGCACCCTATCCAGTGAAGCATTGTGGGTAAGCTGGAACCTATCCCAGCAATCATTTGTGCACAAGAACAGGTACATCCTGGAAGGGTCGCCATTTATTCCCAGGGACAGCTTAGTTTGACCTTTAACCTAACATACACGTCTTCGGACGTTGGGAGGAAGCCGGAGCAGCCAGAGAGAACACGCTAACACGAGGAGAACATGCAACTCCAAACAGAAACTCCAGTGTTCAGACCTTCCACGAGCTCGAACCAGCAACCTTCTTGCTGTGAGTCCACACTGCTAACCACTGTTCCACCGTGCAGCCTTGCAAATAGAACACTGATGGTTTTCCACATAAGAAGAGTCTGCGAATGTGTTTTAACAGCTTTTCAGCTCTGTTTACCCACAACTTCTAGAGAGTTCGTTGACCATCATTAGTTGGATATTTTGCTAAATATTTTATTTTCGTTATTTATAATGATGTTATGATTGTAATACTGTCACTCTTTAACCATTTATGCTGTTGATTCCACGTGTTTCTGAAGGCGTAGACGTGCCGTTTTGGACTAACGTGGCACATTACGGTGACGGCATAACGGTGTCTTGAAAATGTTTTCTGTTGCTGGCGACAGCATCTGGTTCGTGACAAATTACTGACAAACCCCTTCTGGCCTTTTTTATTTTACTTATTTTTATTTATTTTATTTATTAATTTGCTTTTACTTATTATTATTCATGCATTTATTTTAGATGATTGATAAAAAATGTCCATTTAATTTTACTTTATTTAACATGGAATTATTTTTTATTTGAAACATTTCTTATTTTTTTCCTCACATTTTTTAAACTTTGTTTTTATATAAATATTGCAGAGATTAGGTGATGAGAAGGTGAGCATGTGTGAATTGAGAAACAAAAAATATCTGTTTGTCTGTTGTTTGGGGCTTTGGCAGATGGAGCAGGTGCATCAGAGGAAAACAGGTTAAAACATGAGAAATAAGGGATGTGATTGGTCCTTGATGATGTTTTGTGGGTGACTGAGTCTGCAAGATCATCAGAGATGAGAGGAGGTAATCTCAACAAGTTGTTAAAAGCATGGGTTTTCATTTTGTTTTATTTTTTCCTCAAATTCTTAAGATGTGAGAGCTTTTATTTCAACAGTGTAGAAACGATAACGCCTTTCTAGTGTTTGAATGATTGAACGAAGCCTACAAATAGCAGTTAGGGCACTCAGTCCACCCTCTAATATGCTGTTTGTTTTACACGCTTGATAGAAATGAGAAGATTGGTTGCATTACGAGGAAAAAAACGGTTAAAGGAAATGCTTGAGCTCTTTGTATTTTCTTATTTCTGCACACATGCTGCTCTTTAACCTGCTTCAGCTGATACCGAGGGCAAAGTAAGTGTCAGAAAATCTCTTCAAACACTCTTTTCAAACAAGTGCCCTTCAACTAAAACATCTCCCTTTCCCAGCGACAGCTCTTCCATTTGTATTCCTTTCATCTGCAAGACAGCAGGGGAGTCTTTTACATTCTGTCAAATTTTTGGAATTCCCGTTGTGCTTATTTAAAGCAAGGAATTGCAAAAAGAAAAAAAATGGTCGGAAAAAAGAGCGAAAAATAGTTTGTTTCCTCTTCCATTCTTTGTGGGAGCCTTAAAGGTGTCATGGCTCATCAGCGTCGGAGCTTTCATATGCTCCGCTTGCTGGCCCTTATCTGACATCTTGTCACCTCGGCGACGGTGAGGAGAGAAGTGACAACCAAAGAGAGCGCGCCCCAGTCTCTCTCTGGAGCCCAGATATGTCAGCAGTGGACTCTGAAGATCATTTTGCGTGGCTCAAAGATATCAAGCGGCCGCCTTTGAAGAAGCTCATCTGTCAACTGGAAGCTGGGAATTAGATTGTGACAACGAGGTGATAAAAAGGTGGCGGTGAGGACTCCCTGCCAACGGCAAACAACATCCTATGGCTGGCCATCTGCTGGGCCTGTTCAGTGTTTTAACATTGAAGCTGAGCCTTAAAGGGTCAGGTCAGGTTGGTTTAGTGAGGCTGATGTAAATGCCTTCCTTTTTAGTGACTGTGACAGCAGCAAGAGAAGAAAATGTTGGCGTTCTAGATGAAGCTACTCAAGCATTTTACTTAATTTCATTTTACTTTCAGGTTTAAAGTCCTATACTGTTGTTGTATCGAATAATTGTAATGTTCTTTTTTGCCTACATTATACACACGTTATTAAAAGAGGAAATCCAACAGGACTGCTAATATTTATTCCTTATATCCCAAAGCTGAAGTAGGAATTATGTTGCCTTTGCAACAAACTCAGCAGCTCCCTCTGTTCTATCAAAGAGATTCAGGAATTTGCTCCTGAATTTGAGCAGCCAGAATGTCCCAGCGAGAGTTCAGACCCTCCGCTTTAAAGATGCAGAGGAAACCTGCAGCTATAAATAGAAGTCATACCACCGCAGTATAAGGGATTTAATGAGAAAATAAAGAACTGGCTCTGTAGCTATTACATAAAGCAAGGTTTGATAAAAAACAATCACCAAAGCTCAGACTGTTGGCCCTGCTGGGAGGGTGGAGGGGGGCGTTTAAATCATTTGTCTGCCTTTATTTTTCTTAGATGACTAATTAGTATCTGATGTACTGAAAGAGTTTGTTCGCTTGTGTAATTTAATGTTTCTTTTCCGGTGTAGGGGGCATAAATTGCAGAGCGTTACGAATCCCCACGTAGATCGCTGTGGGGCTGTGTTTTAATTAGCTGTTTATGATTAGTAAGTCTGATTGACAAAAGTGTTCAGTGGACCACAAACAACTTGCAATTAAGGCGCATCACGAAAAGATGAACTTTTGTTGAGCTCAAACTTGACAACCACTGCCTCTCTTAATTACTGGTATGTTATTGTGACAACTGTGGATGTTAGTCATGCTTAAAAGCATGACAGGAAAAAGACGCTTATTTATGCACTACCAACCCAAGCATACATTATACAGCACTACACTGTGCAGTTTCAGATCTTACATGATTGCAACTGTGTAACATCAAAACGCATGTTTTGCTATGAACAATGCAAAACAAAAACACCCCCCATCACCAGTACTTAATACACCAGATGACCTAACTTAACTGAACATACTTGACTTTTCTCAGATTCACACATGAATTGTTTTGTACCGGTGCCGTTGAAATGATTGCAAGCAGATATATCCGATATTATTGGCCAATAACGGCATTAAAATAAAATATAGAAAATGATTGGTATCGGTTGTCCGAAATGGAGGAAGTAGAAGCAAAAGCTTATTCACACGAATAATTATGGGGTTCTCCATAAACACACATATTTGCCAAAGGGTATTTTGTAAAATGGCAACAAAAACAATAAATAAATAAATAAATAAATAAATACAAATACAAAGATAACAAAATAATAAATTGAACAAGTTAAATTCAAGACATTGGCTAGATTTTAAAGCCTTTCTTCCTCCCTGTAAAACCATGTGTTTATAATGTTTTTTAAAAGGGATCATTAGATATCACCAGATATTTTTGTTTGTTTGCCATGACGCCCAATAAATCCTGTAACTGGGACATTATTGTCACTTATAAGGAACTTGGAAATGGACTCATTCACATGTTTTGGAATCATGTGAATCATCTGAAAGCAGCATATTTGTTACCTGCAAATGTTTCTGAAATGATTTTGTTTTTCATTTGTTGGCGGGGCAATACATCGTTATCAGTTGTGTAGCATTTAATGGGATTAAAATGGTTTAATGGAATTACTATGAGAATATTAATATGAAATATTAATATTAACAATATTAATTAATAAATCAATGAGTCTCAAATGTTATAGTCGTAAGTTCTAGTTTGAATTGACTTGGATCATGACAACAAGGGAATCAAGACAGACAACGACCAGATAGTAAAAGGGGTATTTATTATCTAGTCTACAGGTTATATATGGCTAAATATGAGAAATAATAAAACATATAACGAACAAGACAGACTAGACAAACATAACATAAACAAGTGTTGCTGTGAGAGTTGATGATAAACCTGAGTTCTATGGAGAAGAAACTATGTGTGAGGGATTAAACATGTATTAAGTAAAACTGTGATGTTCCTTAATAATGTCTAAGATTGAACCATTTCTAAGGCCTAGATGAGACAGTTTCCTAACTCGCCATCCATCAGTAAAGACCAACAGTTCCTCACTAAGGTAATTCGTTCAGAACCGCAGCTCGTTCAGAACCGCAGCTTACGACCAGTGGACTGGGCTTGGGGCGGATCCGTTCTGGGGCGCTGAGACAGTGTTGGTCCGTATTGGCGCTGTTGAATCCGTGAGAAGCCTGTCTTTGGGGTTCGCAGCTTTCAGTGGTTCCTTCTGGGGTCAATGGAGGCTGAGGGTGAAAAGTTCAATAGCGTCCAAAAGTGAGGTGGTTTTAAGCTGTTGTGGAGAATCAAACTTCCGTTGGGAGGCACAAGCTTGGTTGCAAAGTGGAAGTTTTAATTCCTCATTCTAGGGCTGGACTGAGTGGCCATGTGTAGTGGCACTCCTTTGTTCTCCAGGAGCATTACAAAGCTTTTAACACACACATTAGCAGAAGCATGTGGCGAGGAGGTATCTTCAGAGCGTGATCCAGGGAGGCCAAGAGTCAAGAGGGTCAAAAAGGGGGAAGAGAGCATGTATAAATATTAAAATAAAGTTTGCAGACCTGGTGCCTGTTAAGTTTGATTCATGTATAGAGCATGTTTTCTTCGTCCTGGTGTGTATTCCCATAAACATGTAATAAATTGTATTAATGCATGTGAAAGCATCTATGCCCACGTATAAGATGTTAGCTGTTAATGTGCACCGCTTGCTCCTGTTTGTCAGCATGTGCTGTATGTCCCCTCAACTCGCCTTAACAAGGTGACTGAACACTTTATGGTCCCACTACGCCTAGGTACTCGTTCCAGGATGAGGAGGACATGTTCATGGTGGTTGACCTCCTGTTGGGAGGAGATCTGCGCTACCACCTGCAGCAGAACGTCCAGTTCAGTGAGGATGCTGTCAAACTCTACCTCTGTGAGATGACACTGGCTCTGGACTACCTGCAGAGCCAACACATCATCCATAGGTACAAATGTCTTTGTCTTCTCGTTGCATTTTGTTACTCTACAGTTGATGGATTTTAATGATGTAAATCACTTTAAAATCAATTCATTTTCATTCTTTGCTTTTAGATTTTACACTTGATAAAGTGGCTTTGAATGATCATTGTCAAAAGTAATAAATAAGAGTGCAGTTAACCAACAAATGCAGTAATGAATGTATAAAATTAGCCAGTGATGTCAAAATAATCCGTTTCAGCATTGCCAACCAATTGCATCACTTTGTGTCAGCATGCATGATAAGCCTCGGGCCAAAGCTTCATCCGCACTGAAAAACAAAAAACAAAGAAAAAAATCAGAAGATCAGCTCAAGGTTGCATCTGGAACTTCAAGTACTCCACAAGTTTTATTGTATTGATTTCTATTTGTTCTGCATGCACTGGCATTATTGATAATTTATGAATATGAATGATTTAATCCTCAGGCAACAACTCGAGCAGCAGGATGAGTTTAATCCGACGTTTCTTCGTGCAACTGCATTATCTCCTCTCTGCTGCGGAACAAATGCAGGGATAATCTATTTTTCTTGGTGTAAGCACTCGTAGTTAGTCAGAAGCACAAAGTCACAGTGCTTTTTTAATTAGCAGCACAAAAACTTCTTCAGGCTATGGACATGACTCAGGTGTCTTAGGAAGGATATTTTTTCACACACATCTTCATCCCGTCCCTTTGACTAATCTCACCTGCACCCACATTGACCTGAAAGGTTTTTATCGTGCCGTGTCCGTTCTCACCACATTATAGTCACATGGTGCGCTGCCCTGTAGCCCCTTAAACAGCTTTAGTCAGGTTTTGTTTGGCTGTTACATTTGTAATATTTTATCTGGTTTTGTTGCACAATATGTCAAACAGTCTTTTTTTTCATGCACTGGTAGCCTGTTTAATAAAATTATCACTCCTATAGCTGGGTGTCTAAACGCAGGATCACTCAAAGTCCTCAGGTCCGATTTGCATTGGAATTTAACCCTTTAATGCCTGAAATAAACTGCTCAGAAAACTTCCATTGTTAAAATCAGATATTTTTTTTGATCCTTTCAAAAAATCTGGAAAAAAAATTCTTTTTTAAAACATTTTTACCTTTTATCACCATGTGATAGGTCAAAATATTGTATTATATGCTTTCTGGTGTTCACCAGGGGTCAGGAAACCAGTATCATATTTGTGCAACTGGGTTTTGAATAAAGTTTATCTCAGAAATTGGTGCAAAATGGCAAAAAAGGTATGTATTAAATATGACACCTTAGGCATTAAAGGGTTAAACATGGGTTGGTCATGACCTCATGACCCAACTCACAAGCGATTCATTCTTTATGTTTATCTAGATTTCGAGTCAATAATTAGATTTATTCAGTCTCTGTGTGAATAAAGGCCTGGACTGGACTTTACATATCTAAATACAGGACACCAGTCTTATAGCAGTTGTGGCAACACACCGCTCTAATCAGAGTAGCTTCCCTTTCCAACACTTCTACCCAGAAATGCTGAGCGCAGCAGTGAAGTACAGTATGAGAGCGTATGTGTTCACTCCAGTAAATGAAAAAGCTAGATCCCCACAGACTGCAGATTTACTGCCACAGATGGCTGAAAAACTGTCTGAACAACGTTCAAAATCTTATCCGGGCTATGTTTCCTCCTTCAAACAAATGTGTGTGTATATTGTGTTTACACACCCACACTTTGGGAGCAGAATGAAGCAAATTAATATACTTTTAGCACAAACTTGATTTAATACAACAGCTGTGTGTCAGTTTCATCTGTGAAGAGTGTTTCTGCCAACGCAACTATGCATGACAGTGGACAGACCTGCTAACCGCAGATAACATGGCATCGTGTCAGCTTGCCTTATGTTTTTATACAGACTGTCGTCCTCTGGTGATCACTTACTGCCCCGAACGACTCCTTTGCATGCTGTTTGTGAGGCACATTCAATCAAACTGGTCTAGCCAAGTGTAGGTGGCTTTTTCTTGACTTAATCCATCAGATTAGGAATGAAAAGAATGCAGAGATGTTTTCTCTGTATTCGTGAGGAAAACACACCTCCGCCATCACGGCTTATTTATTTCCAGTTTTAAAGAATAAATAGGTGCCCACAACAAAGGCTGTTTCCTGCAGTGGGACTGAATCTTAACAGAAATAAAACCAGATCAAAGATTTAAATGGGTCTTAGACTGATGAGTAAAGCTGTTTTCAGTCCGGGACCTTGATGTCTTTATGTTTCCACAACACACTGTGCTGATGGGAGGCATCTCATCCGGATAATGATAGATGCTTTTATGTAATAGTGGGATGATTCCTGGAATTATAAGGAAGAAGAACGCAACACAGAGACAAAGGAGAATGGTCGACCTCCAGCAGTTTGTGTTCTTTCTTACTGACGTTACTTAAAACATCAAAATATCTGAAGTATATCTAAAAAAGCTGCTTCTTTGTACTTTAGCTGGATTTATAGTAAACTTGGTATCTGTGTCTGGCAGGGCTAACGTAGCTGATGGTGTCGGGTTATAGCTTCTCTTCTGGTTAATATCCTAAAATGATAAAACATGTAATCACAAACTGTATAAATCCAGCTGCAGTGTTGATACAGGAACACAGGAAGGGATTTTTTTCACCCATCAATAAACAGTACTGGGTCACGATCAAGATCCTCTCTTTTGGGTCAGATCGGTGAGACTGGAACCCCAACTGAAGAACCCAAAAAAGTCAGATATTCTGGTACCTTAATTAGTTTCTCCTGAGAACAACAAAAGAATGTGAACCACACAAGATCTGTTTATTAAAAAGAAATACTGCTTAGTTGTTGCTTCTTTTCACTTTATCGGGTAGAATAAACAGTTTATTAATCCCTGAAGGTAATTATACATTTTAATTTTATAAATACACACACACACACACATGTGTGTGTGTGTTTGTTGATGGTTTAAAATCAAACAAGACTTGTCCCCCATGTTGCCCTTTTTCCCGGCTTGGATCTTATGAAACTAATGTAACAAAATGTCATGTCAGCACTGGGGAACAATAAAAGAGCCGACATATGAAAACATTTCATGTTTGATATAAAGTGTCTGGAGCCACTAACCCTGGTGGAAACAGCCATTTTGAAGCAGCATTTGTACCTTTCCTTTATGTATTCACAGGTAAACATGCTTGTGTGAGAAGAATTGAATTGACACAAATTTAAGAAACATTAAAAACGGTTTTTTTTCTCTCTAATTCTGAGACATCGGATAACAACCTTCAACTACTGAGTCACCTACGTATAAATAATAGAGAAAATGTTAAATTATCATTTAACCCTAAACTTTAAAGTACATAATTTTTGTTGTTTCAGTTTAGTTTTAGTTGCCAACAGTATTATTTTATTTAAGTTATTAATATTATTTTGGTAATTACAATCGGACTAAAATCAAATAACACAGCCCAAATCAAATTTTGCTATCAAAATAAACCCCTTTCACCCCTTTAACATCTCATTTCACATTTATTAAATTCTGGCTCCACATCTGCAGTAAATGGATAAAAACTCTTCTTTATAAACTCTGCGATTGGTCTTTGTTGCATGTTGTGACTCAGAAACTGGTTCTTAATACATGATTGAACGCAGCCTTTACTGATGTGCATCTGTGGCTATTTTTAGGTACCCAGGCGGGGGTATAGTATGCTGTATGCAATATCCGCACCACTACATCTGCCAGCAGCTTCACAGTGAGACTGAGTGAATGAGATCATCTTCAGACTCACTGAGACTTGGTGCTGTTAATCTGAGGTCTTAGTGAAAAATGTGGTAAACAGGCATGCTGTTTCATTCCACGCTTTAAGTTTTTTGACACCAGAATACTATACAATTATTTTGTTGCACCAACTGAAGAAAGAAGGGTATCTGGTCTCCTAGCAACAGTAAGCTGTCACCATGCCCAAGGAGGTAAAATTAGTCCTATGAGAGAAAGGGAAGTAGAAGTGGAGAGTCCCTTTTCTCTGTGTTATCATCTCTCTTGGCTGCTTGACACACTCCACATAAAAGCTTCACTTTTCTTTGTTTCGAAGTGATCCTGCACATAAGAACACTTCTGCTTATGCGCAGCTGTTTACATCAGCTTTCTGCAATTGCTGAAAATGAATTAAACGGCTGTAAATTTAACGTGTCGTGTCAGGATTCCACCTGCGAACGTGTCTCCTTCCAACTTTCTCCCCATCAAGTCCTTCTGCGCATCTTCAAAAGTTGTTTTGGCTTCAACGTAGGTTTCCATAGACGCAGCACGCACACGCAGGCTTACGGGATGTGCATATGGCCTCTGCAGGCCTTGTGTGTTCTCCACTCCAGTGTAGTGTGTAGCATAATTAAATAAGCCATGTGCGCTCTGGTAATTGCCCGTGGAGTGCTGGAAGGGCAGGGAAAAGTCAAGATGGGCGTGCATGTGTGTGTGCGTATTGCACGGGTTCCCAGTGTAATAAGCATGTGCAGTTAAACCTGCATGAGCCCTCGGGGCATTGGTGATGGTTGTGCTCTCTTTCCCTCTGCTAATGTTTGAAATGCAGGGCGTGAGAGGATCTCGTTGCACATACACACACACACAACATGTTGCACTGATACGCTAATTCACACAAGCATCGGCCTACAAACACCTCCTACAGACTGAAGTATCTACACATGCCGCATGTCTGATTCCAGGCTTTTCCTTGAGTTGAGCCTCAGTGATGACATTAACTGAATCAGACATTTTAGTTTATGCCTTGCGTCTGTGAAACACTTCTGGTAACAGCAAGAAATAAACTGTATTTTTCTCTCTAAATGAAGGAAACATCTCTGGCTTGGCTGGGGTTGAAAATGGAGGTGGAGATGCTGAATTTACATCAAAATGTGCTAAATATCTGTATTTAGACAAACTGCATGGCTTCAACATCCAAAACATCAGCTGAAGAGACAAAAGTTTGAATGAAACATCTTTAAATGGACACATGAAACAAACTAATTCCTACTTTTTTTCTTTCTCACATTATTACAATTATTTTTTTTATTAACATTTTATTTCACTGATCATCTGCAAATTCAGCCCCGTTTTTGTGAATTTGGCACATCTGTGCAATTTTTTCCTAACACTTCAATTAATTTTATTCCCGTTTTAAATTTTGAACCCGCAGACATGTTTGGGACCAATATGTCATCTGTATCATCTAAAAACACGATGCTTCAGTTGCTGAAGTCGCAGCCCCTCAAAGCGGCTGGTCCAGGTTAGAATACAGCACAAGGGCCAACGACTGCATGACACCACATTCCTCTCTAAGACCCAATTTTCTGTCACACAACTGTCTTAACAAAGTCCTCAGTCTAAAACTACCTTCTAAAATCTCTGCATGAATCTGTATCTAAGCTGTTTTGCAGAACATGGAATATTTATTTTTAAAGTTGTTAAAGACCTTTAACGCTACAAGCATGCAACGTGAACAAGGCACTGTTGGATTTCTGCCATTGTAGTGGGCGGGGCTACATGAAGAGGCTGCGGGACACATGGATCCTTCGATACCTACAGTCTGTGTTGACAGTTTGTAGTTTAGTGTTCTTGCATACACATTATCACGAAAAAGAGGGAGGACGTACAACACGGTACTGGTACAGAAAAGGTGAGCTGGAATAACCTGCCGCTCAGTATCCTCAATTCAGACTCTACAACACTTCACTTTGATTAGCGTCAGGTTTATGTGTTGTGAAGTTTTTTATACAGTATTTCTTTGTTTTTGCCTTTTGTGGTATTTATTTCACAGGTTCAGTTTTTTGTTTTTAAATGAATTTGAAAAGTGGAAACCTTGTTTTTAAATGTGCTGCAGAAATAAGTTTGATAAGATGTTCACATGACACGTGTTTTTTTTCTCTTTTTAGAGACGTCAAACCAGACAATATCCTATTAGATGAACAAGGTAAGTTTGAGTTTTTTATTCTCTTAGAGTAAAAAAATAATATTTGGCTTTAGTTAAAAGAACTGAAATAGTACTGTGTGAGTATACTTTTATAAAGATTGACTGGTTGTTTTCTGATTATTTCCATTTATACTATGAATGCATTTGTTGTACAATGTTATTCAGCGTCTAACTGTTTCAAGGACATCTCGCTGGGCGAGCATAGATAACCATGGAAGCACATAAAAAAAGAGAAAATGTAGTTTAGAAAATAATGTGCCTTGAGAATCAATTTAACCCATATTTAATTTCCAGAAAGTTATTTTTATTACTCTCTGCAAAATATTGCAATGCTCAGCAAAAGTACAATGATACTATATCAACTCAAATCAACTTTATTTATAAAGCACTTTAAAAACAACAGTGTTGGCCAGAATGCTGTAAACAGTTAAGAACAAATGAAAGAGGCAAATCAAATTAAAAGGGAATAAAAAAAGATATAAGAAAATTTAAAAATAAAAGCAAATAAAACAATAAAAGCCAACAAGTTAAAATCCAAAGAGAAGAAATGTGTTTCAAGAAAGGATTTAAAAACAGAAAATGAGTCTGCTTGCCTCACATTCAGAGGCAGCTCATTTAAGAGCTTATATATTTATTTTTTTTATTATATATTGATTTTTTTTAATTATATATTGATTTTTGAAAAATTATATATTGAATTATATATTTTTATTAAAACGGCCTCCATTTAAGGTGTTTTAAAAAAATAAAATTTATAATACAGTAATTTTCCTCTGCTAAAATTAACTAAACACTTTTACATTAAAACATTGCTACATCTTTTTGGCTTCCACAAATTTATGCAGTATTGTAAAAAAACTCATTTTTAATGGAATCCATAGTTTTACATAAAAAGATGGATTTTTAATTAATATTTTCTTTTAAACAGATTTTTTTCTTTTTGTTTATTATCCAAATGTATATTATTATTTCAATAAAACACAAGTGAATTTTTTTTATTGAATAGAGTATTTAGTTAATTTATAAATATTTTTACATTTTTTCAGTTCATTTTATGTTTAAAAAGGAGACAGTGTACATTAAGAACCTCAAAATGGATGCATGAACCATATTTATATTAGTCTTTATAAATATATCATTTGTTTGTATCTCTCTTTTAACCGTGTTTCAGAGGGCATTACTGGGAAAAATGGGACTTCCTTAATGATCTAATTATTTCAGATACACATCATGAAGACAACAAGTATGCAGCCTGATAATGAGACACAATAGTGACCGGGTCAGAGGATTAAGGGGCTTCTGACTGACGCATAAAATAATTATCCCAGTTCACTGAATGTCACATATTTATCATTTTCTGCTTTAATGCTGACATGTTTCCTTTATGTGTCACCAGAGACCAGCATCACATATTTTTTGATGGATTTGTTTTTTTGTATTATTGTTTTTCTTTTTGTGCTTTCTTAGGTCACGCTCACCTGACAGACTTCAACATAGCTACAATAATAAAGGATGGAGAGAGAGCCACAGCTTTAGCTGGAACCAAGCCCTACATGGGTAACGTTACTCTGTTACCAGTAAGATTAGATGTTAAGTTGGTAAAATATGATGTTAAATCTACCATTTTTTCTTGTTATGACCAAATCCTCAATAATTCTCTCTTATGTAACGAAGACGTCTGTCTTCAATGTGCTACATCATCGTCACTCTCATACTTCCGTGTTTCTTTCCGTTATTAAAGGAGCTATGTCTGCCTCTATTACAACCTTGTAAAGAAAATATACTTTTAACACAATATATAATGTGGTAAAAGATATTTTTTTAATTACTAGTTGATTGTGCACATGTCCTTTTTAGTTAGTGGAAGCTGCTAATGCTAACTAAGATTCTCTGCTAATTCCTAAACAAGTAGCATTGCTATAGCAACAACGCCATCTCTCTTAGCACTTAGTCACTGATGGGAAAGCTGGGATATCTCCACTGGTTATTAAAGACTTAGGGCCAGATTTACTAAATGTTTGCATGTACTAAAATGCGTGAAAACACATTGCACACGCTAAAAAAAAGTACAAACTGATCTACTAGTAGTGAGTAAAAGGGTTTGCGTCTTCCAAAGGTGCAAAATTGCGCGTCCTCCTCGAGTTAGTACGTTTGCCTCAATGA
>JBAMHX010000018.1:4391093-4402777 GCA_037177515.1 Pseudomugil tenellus | reverse complement strand
CCATGACACACGCTAAATCCTCATTTAAATAGGCGTGTCTCCAACACTTTGCACCCGCTGTCATTTGCGTGAGCAATTTTAGTAGACCACGTACTAATCACAGCTCCGCCTCACACGCTAAATTCTAGATGCCACACGCTAATTAGTACACGCAAAATGAGATCTTAATAAATTCGCCCCTTACATTTCAAACTAAACTTTTCTCCTTTTCTCCTTTCAGCCCCAGAGATCTTCCAGTCCTTCGTAAGTGGAGGTACAGGCTACGCCTTTGACGTAGACTGGTGGTCACTGGGAGTGACAGCCTTCGAAGTGCTGCGTGGATGGGTAAGCCATAATTGCAATTGCTGAAACAGATATAGCAATATGAACTTTCCACGTGTTTTTTTTCTTTGCTTCTACTCAATGTTTTTAGATTTTTGCCATATTTGTCTTAATTCCAGAGGCCCTATGACATTCATGCCAGTAACTCAGTGGAATCCCTGCTCCAGCTCTTCAGTACAGTCAGTGTCCAGTACAGTCCAGCCTGGCCCAAGGATCTGATTTCTCTTTTGAGGAAGGTGAGCTGAGTCTGATATATATATATACAAAAACCTCTTTACTTTAATTCCTTTAACTTGTTGATAATGAATATCTGTTCCTTTTTATGGTATTAAAGATCTAATAGTGTAAAGGACAGTGCACCGAGTTTGTCACATGACAAAAAATAACTTGTGTTTCTTTATTTGCATTTTTATGCAAATGACAGATAAAAGCAGTATCCTCTGCCTTTAATGATTAAATTAATTTATAATTATAGAAAATCTAAATAAATAGTATCATAAAAGAAACAAAAAAGACCACAGAGGAAAACAACTGAATTTTTTAATAACCAAATCAATAAAATAAAAAGCAAGTTTGCTACAGTAAAGTATACAGTGGGAATTAATACTGAAAAATCCTCTTTATCAATTAACTGTGCAAAATATGCAATGTATACTGTAAGTACTTTTCTTACTCTGCGCATGCAGACACGTTGAAATACGGTGTTGTTCTTTATGCTAAATAGGCAATATAATAATGTTAAAAATATTAAAATACTGTATTTCTGTCTATATTTGAGTTCGTATTCTGGCAGTGCATTTGCATTTTTTTGCAGGTATAAGCATAGAAGCAGGCAGCATGTCAAACAGAACAAGCTCATGGGAACAATGGATCAATTTAATGATAAACTGGTGTTGTCTGCTCTTAGTCTTTCCTGATTGGATGATCACAACTCGATTACAGCGGCAGGTCAAAAGGGGGGCTGGAATAATTTGAATGTGACAAAATTCAGTTTTGTTTGTTTTGTTTTTTAGCTTGTCTTGTCCAGCGTTAAAGCAAGCAGAATGATAGTCTGGGTGTTTGTTCTGGGCAATTTGTCAAGAGGAATTTTAAAAAAATCCCCTTGATAGTCTTGTGTGTTTGTTTATTCTGAGAAAAATGGTTGTTACTGAATTTCAATAGCACTGCTGGAGAGAATAGAAAAAAATAGATAGAAAAAGAGCACATAGAGAAAGGAAAAAGAGGAGAGAACAAAGGGGAGAAACACAAAACACATAGAGAATAATAAACCCATCCACAGATCCTGGATCTTTTACTACACCTGTACCAGAACCTAACATAAGGCATCTCCTGGCCCCAACAAAACCGTTTTATTTAAGCATGTTGTACTTGCACAAAACAGCACTTCTATTGTGTTATATTATGGCGCTTATTACATGCGGTCATTGTACGGCTCAAAAAGCAGCTTTCACTTCCCACAGAGAACATAGTTTTTTTCACCATTTATTAAAACACTCATATTTTTCTACATTTAGTCCATAAACCATTTTTCTGCACAAACGCTATCATAATCCAATTGCATCATTTAAAGGCACCATATTATGCAAAATGGACTTTTATGAGCTTTTAAACTTCTCGAAGTGTTAATTGTACCTTAAAATGATCCCGGAAGTAGTTTTATTGTTCATCCATGCGTTTTTGTAGCTTTATTGATTTAAAAAGAAGACTGTAGCTTATTGCATAATATTATCATAGATGTGCATATGATAGACTAGATATGACCACTTTGGTATGCCGTAGGCATTGACGCTTTGCCATGCTTCACACAGATGGGGCAGTTTACATTTGCAAAGGGAGCTTCAATGAGGATAGGCTCCAGCTACCCACGACTCTGAATTGGATAGAGCGGTTATATAAATGGAGAGATGGCTTAAATGAGGCTTAAAACTGGTGATGAAGCACCGGACAAGAAAAGGAAAATAGTGTGAACAGTGTTTTTCTTTTCTCTCTTTTTTTCCAGTAGATTTTTAAGACTACATAATAAATAAAAAAAAGACGTTACTGTAGAGTTTGGTTAGTTTAAAACACTGAAACAAAATTTGTTTCTGTCAAAAGGAAATTGTTTTTTCTGAAAAAAATGTTTGTTACTGAGTTTGAATAGCACTGCTGGAGAGGATAGAAAAGAATTGATAGAAAAAGGAAAGTGAGGAGATATCAAAGGGGAGAAAGACACAACACATAGAGAATAATAAACCCATCCACAGATCCTGGATCTTTTACTACACCTGTACCAGAACCCAACATAAGGCATCTCCTGGCCCCAAAAAAACCGTTTTATTTAAGCATGTTGTACTTGCACAAAACAGCCCACTTGTCTCTAAACAGCCCACTAAGTATTTCTGATGGTAAATTGAAGGTATTGGATTTGCTACCATATAGAGAAAAAACTTTACATTAAAATAATGAAAGATATTCAGACATAATGATACAAACTGCAGCGTTAGATTGGTATTTTTGATTAAGTGAAATCTGTGTGAAAAATTAACCTGAGCCTGCTGCCGGGACACAGATGGTCTTCCCTGGAAAGAGTTGCAGGACAGCAGGAGGACGGGAATATAGAGGTGATATTAGTGTGCATATTGAGATAGACACCAAAGTCGCAGGAGAGGATAGATGTTACTTTGCTGAACTTCTGCTTGAAGGAGGGAGAATAAGTTGGGACCCCGAGGGTGAAGAACAAGATAAAATGACAGATGGGAATCAGAGAAAGTGGAAGTGAAGAAATCAAGCAGGTTGGGAAAAAACACAGTGAGTGCATGTATTTTTCTGTTGCTGTTCCTCATAATGAGAAATTTAACTTGATATTTATGAACCAATATGATATATTTTTACAGGTAAAAATGTGCCAGATGGTTGAGACAATTCTGTTTGCGTCAAACAGAAATGAAAATGCTAAATATTTTCCCTCAGGCTCATTTTGTTTGCAATAACAGCCAAACCTTTTTTCCATTTTGTCAGGAACAAATGAAGTTTCTTAGGGAACAAATGATGTCAGCCGCTCTGGAAATAATTGTGTTTTGTTGTTTTAAAACGAGATTTTTCCACTAACTATGAAGAACCATGGCTCTTTCTTGGGCAGAGTGTTAGTCGGAGCATGATTCTGTACTCTGTTTGGATGACTGAGCGTTCTGGATGGAGAGATGGTTTCTTCCACTCTGCTGCTGATTGATGACCATGTGTACACTCCGCCAAGATATACTTAACTTACCCTGCAGGAGAAAACTGAATCATCCTATGACCAAAGGAAGAAAAGGAAATGCAGGAAGAGTCAACATGACAACTGAAGTCACAACTTATTATCATTTGCAGCTGAAATGGCAAAGGGATAGTGAAAAAAAAAATACATCTGATCAGCAGCGGTTTGGATTTTCTCGCAGTAAAACGACATATTGCTTTTTTGTTTATTTGTTTCAATTAATGCAACAGTTTTGATTAAAAACTAATCAGCTGATTTGATTAATAGCACCCTCTGTTGGAGATTTTACTTGACTTTTTTCTTGTAGCTGCTATAAGTGATGCTGACAAACAGAATTTTGTTGCATTGTTGTACAATGACAATAAAGCTTCAGCTATTATTGGTAAGATTGCAACTGGGCCTAGTGTCAAAATACATGAAGTTTAGTGAGTCCCCCCTCCACACACACACACACACACACACACACACACACACACACACACACACACACACACACACACATTTCACCGCTTTTGTTTCTTCTCTTTTAAAACTTGTTATTTAAAGCTGTACAGTAAAATAGAATAATACAAAAATATCACATAGTTTTATTTTTCACCTTCAGTTTATTTCACCTCGGCTGTGAGTAAGGAGACAAGTAGTGAAGGTGATATTTCAGTTCAGAAGGTAGCATCCATGTGTGAGTTCATGTGTGTCCTTTTCCTGCAGCTACTGACTGTGAACCCAGAGCACCGTTTCTCCAGCCTGTCTGATATGCAGACGTCTCCGTACCTCGCTGACATTAACTGGGACGCTGTTTATGAGAAGAAGATGGAGGCTGGATTTGTTCCAAATGTTAGTAGTACAGTGATTTTTTTTTAAGTAGCACACAAGCACTCCTTCGCAGTTTCTGATCATAAAGAACATGTGGAGCGCCCAAATAATGGAAAAGGAACAGAAAGCAGTTTCTTTCTGGAATCCCACTTAATTTTGTGCACTTATAGTGAATTCCTGCATGCAAGTGTCTGCGTTGCTTTTCGTTCTGTGCACTAAAGTGTTGCGGGTGAGCTGTGTGTTGTCTGTCTCATTATTTCATGTGCATCTCCCTTCCACAGAAAGGTCGTCTCCACTGCGACCCCACCTTTGAGCTGGAGGAGATGATCCTGGAGTCACGTCCCCTTCACAAGAAGAAAAAGAGGCTGGCCAAGAACCGCTCTAGAGACAACAGCAAAGATTCACAGTCTGTGAGTTACACATTGTAATGCACTAAGCCTCGCTTTCATGCAGCATCTGTAGTACTTTGAAGTGTATTTACAGTATTTTGGCTCAGATGTAAACATGTCTTTTAAAGTTGAAAGGAGGAGAGGAAGAGCATAAAGCAAACCAGTTGTTTCCAGCAGAAGGTTTAAACATTTAAACTTTATTGCAAATATCTGAGTAAAATTTAAGCAAAATAGAAATGCTCAAAACTTCTGAAAGTGTAAATGTTTTATATCATTAGTTTAAATCAAACTCCTGAGGATTTAAAGTGTGAAAAATGAGGAAAAATGTCACATAAAAATGCCAAGAAGACAAGCCGTGGATTAAAAAAAAACAAACTGCAAGGTCATACAATTTGGAATTTTTTCTTCAGAATATTACAGGATTTAAATCAGGATAAAAAATGTTAAAAAAAAGAAAAAAAAATTAAATAGATAAATAAATAATAGAAAATTATAACATGACTCTTGATAATTTTTGTTTTTCTTTCAGTGCTTTAGTGTAATAGTGATTTCTTTTTTTTTACATTATACATGTTTTTTTTTGTTTTTTTTTTTACCTCTGATTTATTCAGACAACCATCGTTTTATAGCCACAATTGTTCCCATATTTGCTCCACTTGGGGGTAGTTTGTAGGGTATTTACATAAACGGTGAACATGGCGACAGTAGAAAAGATTGCGTGGATGAAATGATCCCCGACTGGTTTCCATGTACTTCTACATGTCCTCATGCTAACTTCTGATTATTCCCTATTAATGAGCATTTTTGCTCCTGTGCAGCAGAATTTTCTATTAGTTTCTGTCCTGTGACGTGCTATCCAGTCAAATAGCACCTAGCGGGTGTTCTCTTACTGCATAGCATTAATTTCTGAGAATGTTCCCAAACTAACTTAAAACAAAGGCGGTCATTATAAACATGTAATTAAAAGCAAGTACACTGTCAGCCTTGGTGTTTTTACTCTGAATAATTAACTTCATAGCAGATAGTTGAAAATGCACGGAAAGAAAAGCAGTTTTCTGCACGAAGTGAGAAAGTTGTCCTCATTTTTAAAGAGGAGGAACAAAACTACGTTCTTTTTTTCACAGCTCAGATAATTGCAGGAGGTTGTGTTGGTTTTTATTTGCAATTTACCCAGTAATCTTTACATTTCACAAATTTTTTGTACTTTCTTACCACTTGAATCAGATTTTAATTAAACCTATCAATTCATTGTTGTCATATCGCAGAAAATACAGAAGAAACGACTTTCTGCCTCTTGCTCATTATTGTGTGTATTGTTGTTTTCTTTAACTTGTGCAGCTCTTTACACAACTTTGTTAGTTTTAAGGATTCTTTAGAAATAAACATGAACTTGAATTTAAACTTATCCACAGTAATTACACCGACCTCAAATGTCTGACCAAACACAGAATGCGTCCACATCCGCAAGAAGAAAATAAGATCTTTTTCTTTGTGCTTTTTGTTTGTTTGTCTCATGGAGTATGTAAGTTTAACAACTAAACTTAGAAAGGCAGCAGAAACATTAGCTACATTTACGTGGAGCACTTTGATATCAAATGTGCTGAAAAATAAAAATGTGTCCGTTGATTTTAAATCATTTTCCATCCAACTGAGGGGGAATTTTCAAATGTTTTCACGATGGGATCAGCAGGAAAAATAACCACCTGATTCTAGCCATTTCTGCGCATGCTTGCATGACATGGGGGGGTTGCGTGAGTTTCAGGGAAGAAAATGAAAAGTGGGAACTGTAGATGCTACGTATGCTTTAGGAAACTGGAAGAGTTAAGGATCGAGGACCATTTTGATGGTCAAAATGTCCAGAATTAAAAGAAGAAAACCACTTTTTATCTAAGTACTAAGCTTTGATCAGCGTCCCGTTTCCTTTTTCCTGCGTCCATGTAAACACCGGCTGAAATCTGATCAGATTCTTTTCAATCCATCAAAAAAGGAAATATTTCTGAATGTAAATGTATTCTGTTGTGACACAAACAAGGTAAAGGGCATAAAAGACGTACACAAATAAGAAAACATAAAATTGCCTAATTGCTAATGAGCAAAGTCTTTTACATTTTGAAACCTGTTCTGTTACAGTTTTAGAGCAGGTTGCTATTTATTCTCTTGGCTCTGATTGCAAAGCCTTCTTTTTATAAATTTAAAATGCTTATTCGCTGTTACACAACAGCGGGATCTCTGTTAATTTGAGCTATATATACATTTGATTTGTGTAATTCCATTAGGTAGGTGAGAAAAGCAAAAGGATTTTGAAGAGGATGCCAATACACAGACATTGTAACCACCATTATCTCCTGCAGGAGTCTTGCTCATCGATACAGTACACACGAACAACCTGAACTGGTCTGAGTTAACAATGCAGCTCAGGTCTGCCTTGGTCTCCAGTCTGGCAATTCCTGTCAAAACGGCATATTTTTAGATTGGCAGTGAGCCAGCTTCATTTTTTTCCTTTCTGCTGTTATGAATCACCTCTATTCTCAGCTCAGCAGCTAAATGAATAACTGTATGCTACAGTAATGATAGTAGATAGCAATCCACCTGCTGCCTTCTGAAGAAACACAGCTGACTTGTATTTAGTTATAGTCTTGTTTGATCATTCTTATACCCAACATATCATCTTTCCCTTACTCTTATTCTGTATATGTGACTGCTAGTTTAAAGGACACCCCTCCATCTTTAATGGGGGCTGTTTTATAGACTTCTAGCTAAAGTCATGCTAAGGCTTTATGTTGAACATTATTCAGGATGAAGTTTTCTTTTCAGTGAAAGCTGATTGCACTGATATTCAGGGTATCAATTCATGTTACTTTTGACTGCAGTGCACAGACCTGGGCTGTCACAGTTGCTTCAATCTAACGTTTGCAACTTGCTGTATTAGTTCTTGTGTCATTGAGCTAGTGCTATATGTGCTATACGTTAAGACTTTGTGTTTCTGGGCTGTTTTAATGGCTCAGATACATTTATTATGTACCTTCATTGTATCTTTAGTGCGCGTTAGTGTCTAGAGAAGTGGTGAGGAACCTTTGCCCTCCTCCTGAAAGTTTTCTATGGGTACGGTTACATGAGGCTTTTAATTCGGAATTAACCCATTCCAGATTAAATTCTTCTGTTTCGTGTTAACATGGAAATTTTAATTCTGAATTAAGGTTTACAAGGCATCACGTTTATTCGTCTTCTCTTAATTCTGACATGATGAGGGAAGTTTTGTACTGACGCAACCGGAAATACACAAATCTCTTCCGGCTTTTAGCCTTATTGGCTACATGGAAAAGAATCTAATAAAAAACATTTTAGCTTCAATTTTGATTAAATCTTTAAAGTACTAGCTAGTCACTAGTATACTACTTCACATTTTTTAACAGCTGAGGAGGAGAAAAAAAAATAGACTGGACCGAATATTTCGAAGATGGGAGGCAAACATTTTTTTTTATTTACTAATTTTTTATGCATTTACAAAACAGCAAGATGGAAGACTGCGCATGTGCGTCATTGGAGCGGGTGAAAGTAAAAGCATGCGCAGAACGAACAGAATTAACTCCAAGTGGAATTAAGGTTTACATGAGACAGGAGTTATTTAATTCAGCTTTAAGATGAGAATAAAACAGCCACTTAATTCAGAATTACGCTTAAATCCGAATAGTCAATTCCACTCAGGTGTTTACAAGGTTACTTTTGATCTGTTTAAAACTGAATGAACTTTTATTCCGAATTTCATGAAAACGTGCCCTACGTCTCTCCACTTCAACACACCATATTAAAATGAATGAATCATTCTGCAGATTTGATCAGCTGTTGGATCCATTTGATTTGAATCAAGTGTGCTGGAGCAGTGATACATGGAAAACCTGCAGGATTCGGGCCCTCGAGAACCCGGTTGCCCACTCCTGGTCTAGAGGGACTGAGAAACCACATAATGTTTTCTGTCCTGCACATTGCTTTAGAGCAGCACTTTATTTTGCATCCCGTGTCACACCCTTGCAACTAGATGTCAACACAATGGGGATTTTGAATGTGCATGTGGCTGACTCTGCAAAGAAAAGATGATATTATCGGAGGAAACATAAAATCTTTCTCTATATCGGAGGGAAAGAAAAAGAGCTTGAGATGAAACAAAAGTCTTTTGCTTGCTGGAGGGAGATCAGGAAGAGACTGTATGTAAAAGGGATTTTTAATTTCCCTTTGTGTTGAGCACCTCAGAGAGAAAATCTGCCAAAAGTAAATCATAATAAGCTTTATTTACATAGTGAGCAGCTTAGAATTACATTCATTTCAACCCAACTGATTAAAATCCAGGTAAAATAAGTCATATTAGGCCATTTTACCAAAACTGTGTTCATACAGGCAAAGTCATAAAGATGTCTCCAAAGAACGTGTCTCCAAGATGTCTCCAAACGTGTCTCCAAGGAAAACCAATGGATTGTAATGAATCTTGACTTCGATGAAAGTGGTTTTTGCTAATGTGAACGATTCAACATGAATCCATAGTTTCAAAGAGCAGCTGGTTGCATATAAATACACGGACACATATTGCACAGAACTCCACACTCATCCTGGACAAATCTTGTGAAGTTGGAATTAAAAAAGCAAAAACTAACTTGATTCTTGTTCTTGCCACCTTGAGGATAGAGTTCTGTGTTGTTGGAGAGTACGTAACAAGCTTACCATCAGCCCTGTAGAAACACACCTATCCTCTTTCCACACACACAAAGGTAAACCAGAGGAGAACAAACCCCCCCCCCACCCCCCCCCCCCAAACGTCCTGCCAGCCACAGATCTGACAGGACATCTGTCATTGTTCACTGCCCGGATTGACAGGTTTGTGATCTCTGAGCTTCTGATGTGTTCAGTGACACTCTGTAAATGTCAGTGCAACATTGACAGAAGATGTATTTTAATCATAGCTGAGTGATTTTTATGAAGCATAACTTTTACAATGACAGTTACATGTAACTAAGTATCTAGCTTCAGGCACAAACTAGCAGCAACCCTGAGTAAATAAGAGCGAAAAAAAACCCCAAAGTTTTATATGGTTTATCTATCCAACTATTCATTATCTACCGATTATTCCCTGTACGGGATCACGGGAATCTGTGTGAATATTAATGGGTTTTAAGCACTTAATGGAGTTTAGTGTTATTTACTGAAAGGAGTACTTTCCTGCTGAAGAAGAGCAAACAATGATTCTTTTATTATGTTGCTGCCTTCAGAAAGACATGATGCTGATCCTGTCTTTTTAATTCTGAGCAAAACATGTCATAAAGTTTTACTTTTTTTAATGTCAGAGGAATTTTTGTAATTAGAAACCACAGTGGGCTTTTAGTCTACAAGATTGATGGATAATTCAAAGAAACCAGAAAATTATGCAATAATGAGAACAATGGACTTTCTTACTCCTATTAAGATCTATTGATTACTATAAGCTTATTGTTGTAAGATATTATACTTAATAAAACTATTAGACCAGAACAAAAGGATAATGAAACACTAGATAAATAACAATAACAATAAATCTCAGTTTCATTACCAGCATAATGATTACTGGTTAAATGCTGGACTCCAGAGAGCCAGATGGGACTGCATATTTAGATGTGGAGTCTCCTTGTCTCTCATCTCTTGGTGTCTCAAAAAGACATTATTTACCACAGAACTGAGGTTTTCACACTGTATTTATGAGAAACAGCCTGTTCTAATCAGTCAGTCATCATGACATCCCCGTTATTAACGCCAGCGTGTGTTTGTGTGTGCCACGTGTTATCAAAGATGATCAGTGTGTGCCTCGAACAAAGCAGGTTTATGAGACACAGTTTTTTTGTGTGCGTGCTCACACTGCATTATTACTGGGATTATTAAATTATGAAGCCTTTCGTGCAGTTGTCATGGCCCCGAGTGCTTTTGGAAATATGAGCTTCTATTTTTGTCTTGAGCCAAACATCCAATTTAAAGAGGGCGCACAAACAATTCATGACTTCTTTAAGAGGAGCTACAAAGGTGGCAAAAGACACCTTCACCTCAGAGGTCAGGCAGATGGCTGATGAAAGATGGTGTAAGGTTTTTTGTTTTTCTCCTTGTTCTTGATGATAACGATGATGGTGGGCAAAATGATGATGATTGAGTGGTATGTTTTGTGTGTCGGCCGCCTGCAGGAGAACGACTACCTACAAGAGTGCCTTGAAGTGGTGCAGCAAGAGTTCATGATCTTCAACCGTGAGAAGTAAGAGAACACAAGAGCAGCAGACCGTCGATAACACGAGCTAGTTTCCTGTTTTGTCATTCAACAGTCATCCTGCAGAACTGCTTGAGAAGATTCACCCATTCAGAACAAATGCAAAGGAGGAAAAAAAACTTCCTCTTTAACTCATTTACATTTAGATATTGCCATTTTTATTTTTAGTTTATTTAGCTCAGTTTCTGATCATTTATCTAGAGCTGAGCATGAAAATGTTGCTGTCAAGCTTTCATCATTAAAAGGGACATCTGGGGGGACGAAGGTAGAACACTGAAATGAACTTTACCAGTTGCTTAAAACATAGATGGAAATTATTCCAGACTTCAGGTGGAGTGAAGACTTTTCTAATAACACGATGAAACTGTGGAGCATATTAATGTCCACCATGTATCAAAGCTATGTGGGTGTTTTCAAAATGCTAAAAGGGATTTCTTATAATTACACAGAATATAAATATATCTGAAGATTGTTTGAAGATTGGTCATTAGAAGATTTATTGTCTTGTAAAAACATTTAGTGTACCTCGCTGGCTGCAAAGCTTTACACATCATATATGTCAATAATGTGCAACTAATTATAATGAAGTAATACTGTCATGAATGCAGGCTTTATTATGTATTATTATTAATAATCTGGGGATTCAATTGAT
>JBAMHX010000018.1:4352230-4376220 GCA_037177515.1 Pseudomugil tenellus | reverse complement strand
TGTGTAGGTGATGAAGAGTACGTCTCTGTAGGTGATGAAGAGTATGTCTGTGTAGGTGATGAAGAGTACGTCTGTGTGTGTGTGTGTGTTTTAGTACTTTTGTCAGCACAAAATGAGGCAAAAAGACTGAAACTGTGGTATCAAACAGCTGATGGCTTTATGCAACGTCTGTTCTGAAACTGCACCTTCTCCACTACATCCATTCGCTTGTGAAGGTTTGTGTGCTCCTGACAGGCACTTGAACGCACCACGCGAGGCCACAGGTCAGAGTCTGGGGCTGAAAAGAGAGTAGGTGTTAAGCAAAGCGTTATGGGTGTACAGTACAATGCATGTAGTAAAAGCTGAGGAACAAAAACTGACTTTTTTCTCTAATGAAACTAATACACTGAAAGTGAAATATATTCCATATGCACACCCTTTCACACACTTGCTCACACTGTCTCATTAACGCGTGCTTTTCCTGCAACTGCTGTCTTGTCCTGTGGGTTTAATGATCAATAGCAACAACTATGTCTTGTTTGTACATTTCAAATCATCGTCTCTTGCTGCAAAGCTCCGTTTTTTTGCAGAATGCTTGAAGCTTCCTTCCTGAATCTCAATGCATTCGTCTTTTCTGATGTTACCATGGGGATTGTCTTCTTAGGGCTGAAGTCTTCTTTCATTCAGCAAAAAGTCGCATACCATATTTTCATCTCATCTAGCTAAAGAAATGATAAGCAAAAACTTTCTTCTTTATTTAAAAAGTTTCTTCTGGATGTTGTAAAGCTTTTGCTGAAGTCTGGTTATATATAGATAATTTTTATTTCCAGTCTGCCTGGACATGTTGGGACTAGGATACCTCAAGGTGATTCATCCACCTCAGACTAGTGAAAACATGGAAAACATCATGGATGGAGCTCTTACTGTGAAGGGTTCGGACACAAACTGAGCTGCACGTGCAGACACACTCCTGCACACATTTTGTATGATATCTGTGCTAGCTAGTTTGCTTTTTTATGGTCAGTGTGGCTGGTTGTGTTTAGATGTGAACATACTCTTATTGTTCTTAAAAGTGTGTAGCGATTCATTTTGTTACTCCTCAACTGATCCAAGTTGTTTCCTCAGGCTTCGAGTGTTAAATAAAATGTGCTAAATAAAATGAATCAGCTCTGGATGCAGCTGCATGTTTAGCTCAGACATTATGTTAGCACCGCGGTGGAGTAGTTACAGAGTGGTCAGAGGGTGTGCAAGGGGATCATCAGGGATGCAATAAACTGAAACAGGAAATTATTCTCTTGTTTTCCCTTCCACACACGCACTCATATACTGCTTTGATACCTTTATTCACATTAGAAGAACATGAGAAATAAAACTGCTGGTGATCCAATGTTGATCATATAGCAAGGTACATGTGACACTCAAGCAATGAGGCGAGAGCTTACAAAGTTAGCAACATTACTGTTAGCTTTTTGTTTGCTCCAGAAGCTTCCTTGATGTTTTTTAGAGATGAAGTTGCACAAAATGAAACCAGATCAGTTTGAGTTTTACTCCTCATTTGCTGGGATGTAGAGTTTGTTGTGTGATGGAGATAACAGTGTTCAGGTTTTTTGATTACTTGATTTAAGCCTTGATTCTGTCATTTAACTAAAATGTTTATTATTGGATGAAATTGCTATACTGACATTGACTTAAATGTTTTATTGTCTGTTAAATATTTCATTTTACAGCTGATAAAAGCTGGATTTTATCAGTTTCAACGTTTTTTTTTTCCAACAGTAAATTTTAAATTTATATGAAAATGGATTTTTGATTGATTTATACCTATTTTTCTACTTGTTTTGTGTCATATAATATTGAATAATTTTGTTTGTTTTCCTGCCATTATAACAAAATAAATCCATCCCTCTTGTAAGTGGTCAAATAAGTACAGGGTTTTAAAAGTGGTTCTTTGTACATTTATTTCAGCGGCGGCTGGGAGGCCACGTGCACTGTTCCAGCCGTTTCTTTCTCACACTAATGTTTCCAATTATCTGGCTGTCTTTGAAACCAGAGTGTTTAAGTAAAAGTTTGCATTCACCCGCTGAACTCCAGGCATCCCATCTCTGACACCTTCCTTGTAACAGCAGACAGAGCTGCTACTGATAGAATGAAGCCTGTTCCTTTAATGATTTACTTACTGATTTGCTGACGAAATGCTGTCATCAATGAAACATTGCTGATGTGTGTCGTCAGATTAATGAGCATTAGTGAAACGAATGCAGCTTTAGTTTACGATTGAAGTGTGGAGTCAATGAAATGACAATCCCAGATTACCAGATTGCCATGATTCTTTACATCCAGAGTCCCATTGGCAGGTAAGATACTGTTGTGTTAGCTAGTGGTCAAATCTGATGTTTTTCAGATTGCATCAGTTTCACAACCATTGTAAGTAGCTATAAACTGGCAACCTTTCTTTTGGATACAGTTATATGTCAGTAACAGTTTGGTCTGTTAAAAACTAAACATGTTTAACTAACTAAAAAGTCACCCAGGACTGAAAATGACCCCCCGCCCCCAAAAACTGGGACAGATCATCTGAAGAGAAACTTTCTGTAATGAAAGATTTTAGACATCCATCCATTTTCTACCGCTTATTCCCTTTTTACTTGACAATATTCACATCTAATGTTAAACAAAAAGATTAGATCTTGTAATCGTTTTCCTTCAAACAATAACCATCCTAACAAGTCATCCAGGCCGCCACAGACTCCTAAAACCTTTTCTGCCTTAAGCAATCTTGACCAATAATTAATATCAATATCTCATTCTGCACAATGTGCTGCAGCAGCGAGCTGCCTTGGAAACATTTTACTGGCTCCATTATGTCGGCCGGAGGCTTGCCAAGTTCAGAACATGCAGGAAGCGGGCCAAGAACGAGAGATGGATGCACAGACTTTCTGAGGGAGTGGCCGAAGCAGATGTTTGCCTCTGTGTGTGCCCCACAGAGGGGGGAGTTTGTTAACTTCATTCAGGCGTATGACAACCTGGCAAATCCTACCTGGGATGATTTGACAGTGACGGATGGTTTATCACAAGTCTGCAAAAGACATTTTCTGCTCTGGACCTTGGCTTAAAGTAGGATGTTTATTTAGATTTTAGTTTTTCTATTGCATTTTATCAGAGCAAACTCCTCAATTCTCTGTTATTACAGTATGTACTGCTGGTTTTCTCATCATCAACTAGGGAAAATAAAAGGAAGGGTCTTGCAGGGTTTTTTTTTAATCCCTCACAACCACAGCTGCACTCACATCTCAGTGTCAGTGTGCAAACTGCTTACTGCTCTTTGGGATGGGAAAGTTTCCAGCAGAGAGCGAGTTGCTGACGTTGGTGATGAATCTCTCACCCAGCGAGTCTGACAGAGTTGTGCAATAAGTTACACGTACGTTTAATATGTCCGAGGGAAAAGATCTGAATGGTTTTAATAGTTTTGTTTCATTAAATAATTTCTACGATGAATCGCGATGCAGACGTGGACAAAATATAATTAATTATAAGTAATGTGATGTTTCTAATGATGTTTAATCAAGTAAAATGTCATTATTTACAAGTTTATGGTGTTCAGGAATTTCAGAATGTGGTGCATCAAGGAATAAAATTTTATCAAATTGTTGGCAAGTTAATCATAGTCTAGTTCAATTATGAGACCAGGAAGATCATATTATAAAAGATGGCTAACTTTCTTCCAGCTCAAAACTGTTACTGGATGTAGAGAAGTCTTATAGACTTTGACCCGATTCAGTAAACATGTCAAAAAGTGAAACCCAGCTTAGTGCTGTTAGCTGTTGAAGCAAGCATTAGATCCTAACACGGGTTCGAGCTGCTTTCACGGCTTCAGCTGACAGTTTATTTTCAGGACTCACACAGCGCCCGGCACCTGGATCTTTTACATTATTTACTTTCCAACTTTCACCTTCGCTACTTTCAACAGTCACAAAATCAGCTGACAAATCTGCTTTGATTCATCTGGCAAAACGAGCATTTCGGCTGCAGTCAGCAGTTACAAACCTTTCAGCAGTTCACAGTTTGGCTCAAAGCTGCTTTCATTTCTCAGTCATCAGCAGACACTTTAACCGCTTGATGCTGCAGCAGATTTTTCATATTAACTGCTCAAGCGGAGCGCCAACGTGTTGAGGTGGTTAACTCCATCAATTCATAGCATTAAGATGTGTCAAGTCTTCTCCAGGGCTGTAATTAATTTCATAATCTGATCGTTAAATCAATCACTGGCTCCTGAACTTAAATCAAAATCCTTTTGTGATCGTTTATCTGCAAATATTGAATGAATATGCACTGAACTTGTGATTTACACACTTGGATTTTTGTTGGTTACTTTACATGCATGAATACAAGTTAATGAAGAACTTTTAAACCCAGTTTTCATGTCAGCCTGGATCATATGAAAGCAACTGGTACCAGTTTAACTTTACCTCTCATGTTTTTCACCCTCACTTCTTCTTTTTTTGTGTTCTTACATATTTTTTAATCATTGCAGCTAGAATGTTTATAACATAAATGACATATTTTTCCTCGCTTTCTCAGTCGGCCATTCTTGCAGCATGAAGTCAGTGTAATTCACACTTGAGGCAATCGCTCACAGACTTGCCTCCGGAGGTTTGGCCCACATTTTTTGTGAATTTCCACCAGATTATAGCAACGCTGGTAAACAAGGCTGGAAAATGCTGAACACAACAGATGACGTGGATGTTGGAAACTATGCTCATAGTTTGTTAGAATAAATGTTGCCTGAGCTGATTTTAAATGAGTTGCAGATGTGCTGGCAAAGCCACGAACACACAAACACACATCCAGTTGTAATACATACACAAACACATCAGTGAAATATCTTAGGTGTCTTATACTCTGCAACAAATCCTTAGTATATGTAGTAGATATGATTTAACATGAGAGAATGCATCTGCAGGGCTCTGAGCTGAGAAAAACGCTCTGAACAAAGATCAGCTCGGCTTCCTCTCCAGCTGCGTCTCCCTCGCTTCTACCTGCCTGACCTGCAGCACACAGCTCCATCCCTTACCTGCTGCTGCGTGTCCAATCAGGATGAGGAGGAGTCCAATCGCAGATCCAGAGGGATGGATCATGATGAAGATGGAAACCTTGGTTGCAGCTGGACAGAACGAAACAGAAAAAGGGGCTCTTGGGTCCAGTTTTTTTTCAAACCAGACTGAAAAAAAGAAAAGAAAGAAGAGTTTGAGGTTTCTTCGCATCCACAACTCTTTTTCTGTGTGCGTTTCTCAGTAATGCTTTCCTCCTTAACTTGGTTGCACCCAGTTTCCTAATGAAAACATTCAATGTGGGACAAAAAGCTCTGTATCTGGGAAGGGGGTGGGAGTGATGTACGAGGGAGGGGACTAGTTTCTCAATCCAGTTCAGCTTCAGTTCAGCTGCACACTGGATGGCTTGTAAAGAAAGAAACTCAGATGTTTGTTGTTGTTGCAGTCATTCATAATCCCCAGAAATTCCTTTTACTAACTACAGCACATGCAGTCACATCGAAGCAGGATGTACACTTACATGCCACAAATACTTATTTCTATCTGTATTTATGGTAGGAATAAAGAACAAATCTTTTATTTACTATCCTAATTCCAAAACAGCTTTTATGGTGTGTAAAATGTAAATAAATCTCATATTTATTCCCAGTAGACTATAAGCAACATATCCAATGATGAAGCTGAGACATTTTACAATTTTATGGAAAATATGAGCAAATTTTTCATTTAATTTCAGCAACAGGTCTGTTAGAAGTTGGAACAGGGGAAGCAAAAAGCGGAAAAGCAACTGGAAAACGTGAAAAACTGGAGGAGCATTTCACAACTAATTAGATGATTTAGCAACAGTAACGTTTCTGACAGACTGTTGTCTGAACAGTTTTAGTTTAAATGTTCTTTGGTGTAAAACTGACAGGATTGAGAAGATCCCACCATCTCTAGACTGAGGTGATCTTAAGGTCCTCTGTTCAGGACTGCATTAAAAACAAATGATTCTCTACTGAACATCACAGTTCACCTTAAAATCTGCAGCTGCAGGTGGAAGCGCTTTCATGCACATCATGTGCGACATGATCCAGAAACACTCTGGATGAAAGTTGATCTAAAATAGTCTGTGGCAAAGTGGACAATTTTTCTTTTTTCAGATGAATCAAAATGTATCATTTGCTTTGGAAATCATGGACACTGTGTCCTCCACACCAAGGAGGAATAGAAACAGCCAGCTTGTTGTCGGTGGGCAACACAAAAGCCTTCATCTCTGACGGTATGGGGTTGTGTTGGCGCCTGTGGGCGACTTCCACATCTCTGAAAATCCATGAAAAAACCTGGAGGTTTTAGAGTAACATCTGCTCAACATCTGCTTGAAGACCTTCACTTATAGAAACCATTTACTTTTCCTGATGTTTACAGACAAAAGGCTACACAAGGGTTAACATCACCCTGTTCCAACTTGTTAGATATATGTGTTAAATGCTAAATCAGCTGATATTTTCTATGCAGTGCTATGGTTTCATGGTATTCATGGTATTGTGGTTTCATCAAGACCGCCGCCGCCAGATATCCTTCGTGTGAGCACAAAAGCTCAAACAGTTTTCCCAATTGGAATTTGATACTCAGTGTAACTGTTTAGGTCCCCAAGAGGACGATCTGTATCGAAACCAGCATTTTGGGATTTATGGTTTCCTCACCAGGTGGCGCTTTATGCACAAAAAAATCAGATTTTTGCCTAAATATCTGGAATTATTTCTCTCACTGACCTCAAATCAAGTGCAAATAAAAGGTTGTGATCTCAGATTGCCTCCTGTCCTGATTACATACTGGGCTGGTTGTGAACATGTGCATTTTTATATTATTGTATTGTGTCTATTCGAGGATTGGGGAATAGGAGGATTGGGGGCGTTCGGGGATAAACCCTTAGCCGTCGCTTCTGACGGCATAGGCATTCTGTTTTTATACACACCATTACACATTAGTTCAAACTTTTCAGAATTTCACTACTTTCCAATAAAAACACTTACATTTAAAGTTTTTCCTGAAATAATCGGTCAGTATTTCTGTTCAGCAGGAGTTCAGAGAAAACAAATGATCGCATTAATTACTTCCCGTTAATCCCACTACGCTAACATCCCTCGCTCATTCTGGTCTGTGTGACTCACGCCGCTCCCCACACACAGACAAGCCGAGACCGTTACATAGTAAACATGGTTATCTTCATTAAGCCAGACTGTCTTCAGCCTCCTGCGCTGCTCACTTGTCTGGCCGCTTAAGCAGATCTACGGTTTAAGCAGTGGAAAACAAAACTGGGGGGAAAGTGAGCAGAGGGATCAGAGGGCAGATGAGAGAGGAGAGTCAGGAAGGCACTTCGGTTTATAAATAGATAAAAGGCAGAGATACAGGCTAAGAGAGCAGAATGTTATGTCTCACATATGGCTGTTTTCCCCTGTTTTTTTTTTTTTTTATCAACGCTGTGTTAAAACCTGGTTTATATATAAAAGAAAAGAGAAAACTTCATCTAACAAAAATATTGAGATAAAATAATGTTTACTATTCTGTTGCATCTTCCTTTTAATCATTTGGGAACTGATTAAACATGTTTCTGCAGCTTTGCCAGAGGAAAACGTGTCTGTTTTTCTGAATTGAAAGATTTTTTTTAGCTCAACAGTCTGTTGTTTGATTTTCCTCCATAATTTCTCAACTTTACCATTTCAATTAGAGGAAGATGAACATGAACTTTGTCCCTGAAGCCACATGTTCCTAAAAGGGGAGAATGATTGTGGCATAATGTTAATAAAAAAATCCAATTGACACATTTTTAGTATATTTTTCATACTTTTTGATAAAGCTTGACAATCCAAACAGAACACATGTTTATTGTCTTTCTCCTCATCTGAGATGAACTTTGGGCCCTAAGAATTGGGTGGAGTTTGGGTTTAGCTTTAGCTTTTATAGAATAATATAAGTTATATTTCTATATACAATAGTGTGAAAATAGTTTTTCTAAATTATTCCCATGAGACTATACTAACCACTTTTGTGACTGTTTTTCATGCAGCACTGCTTGAAGACTCAAAATTCATATGTATCAGTAGAAGTTTCTTGATTTAAACATGCTGATATTTCCTCAGAATAGCTGAATCGTGTCTCTGTATTATGCTTTGCAGATGTTAAAAACATAACATTTTTCATTAGTTTACATTAGTTTTCTTTTTTTAACTTATTGATGAAGTGTATCATGGATGCTCCTTTTATACCCAATCTAGGCACCCTCACGTATCACCTTCTCAAAGAGTGGAGGAGAAAGATGGTCACATTTTTCCTTCTTTCTTGGCTTTTTGTGTAATTTTTCTGGCATCAAACTTTAATTTCTTGTTATTTTATTACAGTGAAATTTAGCATCAGGTTCCGATATTTGTCAGAAGACAAAAGGTAAGGAACAAAGCATCTAAAAGAAAACATCACCCGAGGATCATGACATCCAATGACCAGCGTCACGCTGATCTGTGGTGTGACAGACTGCTGGGGGCAGGGTCACCTTCTCACCATCTATTTCTGTTCTCCCATCCTCTTCTGCTATCCGTACGTCTCTTCGCTGTGTTCAGTCTAATGCCTGTCAGTTGTTATGATGAGCAAATGTCACCACAGGCACAGGAAGATTAAAGGATTGCTCAAAGTGCACATTTTGTTCACTTCATGGGTAAACTCCACCTCGACACAGACCTCATTAGGCCTTGTTGCCTGAGCCCTCTGCGCCCACTTGCCCCCCAGCATACGCTGCTTTCCTGCCACTTTTTAAGAGGCTAAAACTAATTTGAATGATATGTGTGGCGGGGCGTGTGAAACCATTTGTTGACCTTTAATTTCCCTTGACTTTGTTCTTCTAATCCTATTGTGGATTTTCTCTACTTACAAAGAGTATCAACAGCTCGATTAAAGGAAAAGGAACTAACCTGTGTTGCTTATAGCTAAGCTACTATTGAAGTTTATTTACTAGTATTATGTCTGCATTCAACCAAATTCCTCACTGTCCAGTTTTAAATGTCTTCTTAAGACCCACCTTTATTTACTGGCATTTCACCCAGTATGAGTTCGCTTTTATTGCTGGTGCTGTTCTCAATGCATTGTTTATTGGTTTTATTATTTATATTTTTTTATTAATTTGTATTGTTTTATTGCTTCATGTTTAATGTTTTTTTAATATTTTAATTGTTAGTCATTTCATGTGTCAGCACTTTGGTCAGCATTTGTTGTGAAAAAGTTGGAATTCACCGTGAGATAAAGAGTTGTGAAGAAAAACATTAGCAGCTTAAGTGTGAATATCCTTCACAGTAAGTGTTGCACATTTAACTTTTTCACAACTAAAGTTTCATTTAAAAAATTGAAAAAAAATGCATTTTCTATAGAAACTAATAACTCCACTAAAACCTATTTTGTACAGGACATAAAAAAACAATGCACCTTAGAAGGTACGTTTTATTCTTTTCTTTTTAATGTAAACTCTTACTTAAGTTTATTAATACTGCATTATGTTTTGGAAATGTTTCTGCAAGCTGCATCAGAGATTGTTGTTTCAGATCTGAACAGGTTAAAGGCTAGAACATACTAGGATGAAAGTCTAGTAATGTGCAATTTCTGCTTTAAAGTGTGTGTGGAGTATTCACACACGTAATTGTGTGAATTATTTTTTAAAAAAAGATGAATTACTTCCAAATGCTCAGATAGTAACTTTTCAGGAAATTGGTTTTAGAAAGATGGAAGAAAGAGACAGAAAGATCGGACACTGTTCCAAATCCAAAACTAGAAGCTGGATGTGAATACAAATAAACTGGGATTTCATCTAAAGCCAGTTGCCTCGCTGGAGATAAGATGCTGGTGGGGTGGTGGCTGTGGTGTTTGGTCACTTCTCCAACACAACAAACAACTCACAAGAAGAAGTTAATCAGAAAGATTTTAATTTGAGGACATTGTCTAACTGGGACCAGTTTGCAAGTCATTTATAAGTTGGACAATAAGAAAAAAAAACACCTCTGAAAATGAGTTGGTCCCTTTGTGACACTTTCTTTGACATTCTGCATGATACCAACCCACTCCAGCTCATCCTGACAGTCTGGATGAACATTTATTCCCTTCAGGAAGTTCTCTTCATTAAATCCTGACATCACTGATGCTGTGAAGTGCAGATTTGGGAAACACGTGGGTCCAGTTCAGACATTGTTTAGCTCATCAGAGCTGGACTGTAGCCAGTTTAGTGCTTCTGTATTTGACTGGCTATCAACCTGTTTCTTTCTGCAACTGATATGATAGACTGTTTGTTTAGTTAAAATTAACCCAGGAAAGCCAGTCTCTCCTGCTGTTCCTCACTGATTTAAGCTGTCTTTGGCTTCCTACGTTGTTTTCGAGACAGCTAAATTGAAATGTATCTTAAAAAAGAAAAATAAGATAAAGTGTTGTTAATTTTTTTACAGATTTTGATGAAACAGACATCAGACAGACCTTTATTTCACTCCCACCTCTCAGTCCTTAACTTCTGATCCTTCGTCAAGAGCTGTCTCCTCTGTGTGTATGAGCTTCCAGATAACTGCTTCCCAGATAAACTCTAATTCTGCATCTATCTCCTTAGACCATCTGATTAGTGCTACGTCACAGAAAGGGAAGGTAATCCGGGTCCAGGCCCAGGAATAGGCCACAGGACACTCCACAACCATCATGCATGTGTTCATGGGTAATCCCTTCTTAAGTAACCTTTGGGCAGGGAAAGAGGGAGGGATCTACAGCACAGGAACACCACGGTCAGTGTCCCCCCATCCCTCGGACACATCGCAGACGGAGCAGAAGAGGGATTCGGCTTTTTTATCCATCTTTGTATTGCAGGTGGAAAGTTGACCAAGATGAACTTTGCTGCCCAGTTATTCTACTCGAGCTACTTGAGCGAGAAGCTTGAGCGTTTGTTCTCACCGAGGCCTGCAATTAAAGACAGCGAGGAGCATGACCCCTTCTGGGAGAGGTGGGAAAAGCAGCATGTAGCACCCAGGAATGTCCTCTTCCCAAACCAAACCAACCTTGTAGCACTACATTCGCGGTAGCTTCTTCTTCCACTGCATCATTTTTACTGCTAAACCTTTTCCTCTTCTTCATCTTTCTCCTTTTTGCCTTTATAGCCACACTCCAAATCTCTCCCCCCCTCTTGTTGGACCATCAACCCTCTATGTCCGTATTGGGCTTCAGTTTTTGATCACGGTCCAGTAAATTCCCTTCTAGTATTTATTTTTTTCCTTAAATGTTTCTCTCTTGAACAAAAAAAACATCTCCTGCTCCATCCTCTTCCATCTCCCCATCATTTCTCCATCTTCCTTAGCTCCCGCTTTTTGAAAGATGCAGGTACTCTCCTCCATGTCCATGGTGTCCACTTGCTCGTCTTTTGTTCCTGTTCTTTGTAACAGAATCAGACTGAGAATGTGAAATGAATCTGAAGACTTAAAGAGCTGAACATTGTACCTTTTAGTCTCACATTTCTTGGAGCTTTCAGGATTTAATGATGCGAATAAATTGTATTATATATTCTTCTATATCTGAGGAAATTTAAACAAACCAGCCAAAGACTGTAGGGAAACTGCTCCTGAGAGGAAACACCTTGGAGCTAAGTAGCATCATCAACCTGGATCTTGTGTTATGAAGCACTTTCTTCATTAGTGCAAAGTTTTCCAGCTCAAACAGGAAGCAGTACAGCAGTCAGTGAAGACATTTTGTCCTTAAAAGAATTTTATGAAGCCATAAAAGAGTTTGCTTTGTGCTCACTTTGCCTTTTTTTTCTAACCATTACAAGGTAAAAACCATCATTCACCATTTCAGCTCTTCATCTTTTCCTTTGATGATCTTTTAAAGCTGCCATGTTCTTCTATTTTCCCCATCAATGCTGTTTTTCAACCTGATGAGCCAAAGCGCCCTAATCACAGAAGCAAACTTGGACTTTTCTTAGTCATGTTAACTGTCCAGGACTAAAAATAACGGACAACTAGGGCACAGAGCAGTAATAAACCCCAGAGAACAGGTGAAAGGTCGCAGTATTCTTTATCACAGATCAATGAGGTATAAATAGAGAATGATGGCATCTGAAGAGACCATTTGTTTGGGGAAGCAGCTCCATCTGGTGGTGTTTTGGCAAGATTTTAGCACATTGCACTTCTACCAAAGCCCCATGATTCACCTCCTAAACCAGCAAACCACTTGTTAGACTGTAGACTTGAACATAAGCGGCATGAACCCATTTATATTCCAACCATTCAGTAAGTACATGACTTAATCTCCAATAGTTAAGATAATCTCATGGATTGGTTTTGGTGTGTAGAGGGACTGCTTCCTTCTCAGAAATTACTTGGTGAGAGGAACACCCACATTGGTCCGATCCATTTTGCATTAATTCTGTTTAAGGAATGGCCGTCAATCGGGACAGAAATTGAACAATTGAAATTAATTGTACCTTCCATTGTCCGTTTACTGAGCTGTAATAAATCAAACTGTCCCAATTTACCACTTAGTTTGCGTCCCCACAAAAAGACGAGCCAAACTACCCAATAAATCATAAGTAGACTTACGTATGTAATCAGTCACAGAAAGTGGAAGCTGAGTTGACATGAAAGGTGAATCAATTCATCTCACTCTGGAGGGGGGGTCAGTTCAATCTCCTTTAAACGAGAAAATGTGTCACTTTTATAATGTTTAGAAATGTTCAACCTGTCTTGAATTTTAATAAAACGTGTACTTTCTAGTGCATCATGAAAATGTGAGACTGTTTGTAAAGCAGCTGCAAATCTGAAGGTTCTCCTAAAAGTCTTTATGAGATTTCCTCTCAGCAAACAAACAAAACTTGAATGAAACTTGTATGAAAAGGTTCATAAACTCAGCTTTACAACTAAATTACACTTTACTTTGACCAAAATAGAGGGTTGGACTGGTCAGTAAAGTTGCCGATTCAGTCCAAGAGTACCTTTTTTCAGCCTTAACAATAACTATCATGATATTTTTATGCATGTTACTTTACTATAATTGCTCATGTTTTCCTGTCAAATTTACTCAAAACCAACAAGGCAGGACTAAAGCACACTTTGTGCATTTTTGGAATATACACTTGGCTGCTAGAGGCAATACAATAATCTTATTAACAAGAAAGTCATCAACATCATCGCAGCATCCATGTCTACTCAGCTTTTATATCCTGGGCTTGTAAGATGCAAATTGGTTCTCAGACACTGGAGCTTCCTGTCTGCAGCATTAATGCAGCATTAACTGTACAAGACTCTGCAGACCTCCTGGCTTTCCCTGCATTAGCTTGCAACAAAAGCGTAAGTTTACCAGAAATTAAAAGTGCTCATTCAGCTTTATACGAGCTGATTTGAATCATTTTAAACTGCATTTTGACCTGTTTCCCCAGCTAGAGTGATAATAATTATGGTCCTCACAACCATAAATTCTGGTTTCCAAATAATAATCAATGTTTGTCGTTTTTCCTTCTTAGGGAGGAATTGCGTCTGGGCCCCAATCAGCCTGGCGGCACTTACAAATGCGGCTCTTTGAGTAATGGCACAATGGGTCGGCGATCAACCCTCATCGAACCGGAGCGTCTGAAGGACTTTGGTGAAGAGGAGCTTTTCAATGGGGACGTGAAGGTCCATGAAACCAAAGTGGTGGGAGGTCCTGAGATCAAGCTCATGGATCCACCAAAAACCAGAAGACTTAGTGAGTTCAGGATGGTCCCCAGACCTCCAGCTCAGTATCTGCGCTTTGAGGACATCAGTGCTGCTGCATTCAGGATTCAGTCAGGGATACAGAAGACGCCGTGCACAGTACGTCTTACACACACATGTATAAACAACTCGCTACATTATCTAGAACGAGTATGAGGTGGGTGACCCCTGACCTCTGCTGAGGGATCCAACATCGCTTTGGTCTCATGGTGGAATAAATGTGGATCAGGCACATGGACTGTTTGCAGGAACCAATCAAATGATTAAGATTACGCAATACTCTCTTGTCATTTTGCATGCTTTCTGATTTTCCATTAAGGTTTTTTTTTTAATGTAAAATAGTTTATTTCATCTGTACAGAAGATAATTCCTGCTAAAACAAGCTGATCTTCCTCATTATGCGTTTGTTTGAACACACGTGTGCAGTACTCCAGACTGTCCAAACAGTACGGGATGGAGATCTATCTGAAGAAGGAGCACCTGCACTACACGGGCTCTGTGAAGGAGAGAGGAGTGCTCTACCTGCTCACCTCCCTCACACAGGTAAACTACTCAGAAAGAGGGGGATAGAGAGGGGAGGATAGCCTGCTGTCTGCCAGGATAGCCTGATCAGTTTCGAGACCTGTTGTTCAGCATGAGTCTGCATCCATATGCACATCTGTTTGAGCTTCTCAGAAGTTCTAAAGCTTATGCATTTTTTACGTTGTACGGATCATAGCTTAAGAATAAAGTTGCTGAAATCTGAAAAACAAAATCATCGACAGTAGTTTAGCACAGACGTGTGTAAACTGGCTGGTGGAACGTGACCAGCGTGAGTCTGTATCCGTCCAGGAGCAACAGAGAAAGGGTGTGATCGTAGCCACTGACTGCAACTTCTCCATGGCCGTGGCTCATCACGCAGTGGAGCTGAAGGTTCCCGTGTTTGTCATCATGCCATCTTCCTGCTCTTCGCCGCGACTCCGGATCTACAGGGACTACGGTGCCATGGTCATCTCCTACGGTAGCACCAACTACGACTCGCAGAACCACGCCCGTCATCTGGCCAATGAGAACAGATACCTCTACCTGGAAGAGTCAGTCTCTGCGTTCATCCCACATGTGGTTATAGCAGAGCTTTAACTAGATCAGCAAACTTTCTGTTTTCAGTTGAAACAAGTCAACTGTTTCTCTCTTTGTTGACTGTCAGAGATGAAAATGCAGCGTACCTGGCAGGACTGGGAACTGTGGGCATGGAAATCTTTGAGCAGGTGCCAAAAGTGGATGCAGTTGTTGTTCCTGCAGCAGGACAGTATGGTCTTCTGGGGGGGACTGCTGCAGCCATCAAACACCTCAACCCGCAGATTCATGTCATAGTAAGTATCTGGAAACGCATCAACCACAATATAAAAATGTACTATTAGATTCATATTTTTACCTCTTTCTGTCACCGGTCATCATCTCTGGTATCTATACTCCTTTCATCCCACATTTCTCATTAAACTTTTCATTCTTTTTAAAAAGATTATTAGATTAGATTCCCTTGTTTTTCTATCAGATTAAGTTTTTTTTCCCCAGTTTACCCAGGAAGCATGAATCAACCTTAGTCATAAGGAAATGTGCTGGGAAGCTCATGTATTACTAAGTTTAGCCCAACGATGAATGAAATCAATCATATATTATATATTATTAAATAATATATATTATTATTATGCAATATGGAGCATATTTAAGGTAATTTAAATTATCATTAGACAGTCTTAATATCATGAATGAGTCGTTCCATGTTAGTTATTTATTATCACGTTATTACTTAACCAGATAGCTTTTTTTCTTTCCTTTTTTTTGCTTTTGTAGCAAAAATTCTCACCAATATGTTAAAATATTATGTGTAATTTATTAGATTTAACCTAACGTGTTCATTTAAACATTGAATTTAAAACACTTGTAATAAAAAAAACTCTATCAGTAATTAATGGGGAAAATATTAGCATTTTGTGTCATTTTTTTCCCTCAAAATACAATTTTTTTATTTATAAATGTTTCTAACTTAACTTACTTTCATTTCTTTCATTTTTAAAATATGTACAGCATAGTCTGACAGAGCATAAGAGAGGACCAGAGAGGACGGATAAGAAAACATTTTTAACCAAATGCTTTATTTTTATTAACCAGAAACATCTTGTGCGCCATTAAATAAGAAGAAACAAGGCTGGTGATATAGTTAGTGTGGTTTCTGCAGATAAATACACCACTTTACATTTTTAATGGCTCATAAGCCATAAGTCTGTCTTAGGCATGTTCTGTTTTAAACATGACCTTCAACACAGTAAATAACATGCAGGATGATGCATCGTCATTATTACAGCAGAATAAGAACTGAAAGACTTTCTCCAACAGGGTATCGAGCCAGAAGGTTTCCCTCTGCTGCGGCAATCCCTGAAAGCAGACAGTCCGATCAAAGGCATGCACGGCAACCCCAATAAGAAACTTTATGGAGGTAAATGACACACACACAGCTTTTTATCTCACCTTATATGTAAAGTTTTTCCTCCTGCAATGAATGAACGTGTGATAATGTCCTTTCTGATTTCCTGTCAGATCTTATGGAGCGCTCTCTTGGTGCAAACACCTTCCAGCTGGCAAAAAAGCTGGTAGATAAAGTCATATCTGTCAGGTACATCATCTGTTTCTGCAGCACAAACAAGGCCATGAGCTGCTCACACAGTTAAAGTAACATCTTCAGGAATGCTGCTGATTTGTTCTGATTATTCAGATGTCACAATCATTTCATTTTTGCTTCCTCTCAAGAGAGGAAGACTCTCTGGTGGCGATGCTGAGGTTTCAGGAGTTCGAGCGTTCCACAGTGGACACAGAAGGAGCCATGGGACTGGCTGCCATCTTGTCTGGGCAACTACCAGAACTGAGAGGAAAAAAGTGAGTCAGATATCATAATATTATGATGACTGCCTTAAAATGTAATAAAACAACAATAATTTTAATTCAGAATCAGTTTAAACAGAGTCCTAACTCCGAGGGGGTGACCAGTTTTTCCTTAAGAAGCTTGCTGTGTAGTTGTGTCAGCTGTGTTAAACCATTTGGTTGCAGCTCAAATAGCCCCCCATATCTTTCTGCTGCAGGGTCGTTGTGGTGGTGAGCAGCGCCAACATGGAGCCAGAGCTGGTGAGGCAATGCGTGGACCGAGCTTTGGTGCTGGATGATAGAGTCAGCAAGTTCTCTGTGGAGCTGGGGGAGTGGCCAGGAGACATGGCCAAACTACTGGATGTACTTTCCAGGGAGGATGTCAGGTAGAGACGCCTTCTGCAGCTTTAATCTGTTTTATGTTTGTGTCCTGGTGCTTCCTTTCTCTTCCACCTATTTTCTTCTTCCAGGTTGTTGGACATCTGCCATCGCAGACACAGTGACAGGTCAGACCTCTTCAAGGCAAAGGTAAGCGTTTAATCTCTCCTTTACACCTAATTCTTTCTCCTCATCTCCAATCCGCTCATCTGCTTTTTCCATCATTGCATGAAACTCTATGGTTGAGGTTGGTATTGGAAGGAATTAAAAAGCATAAAATTACAAAAATCTACAAGATGTTGTCGTTATCTGTGTTGTAGCTTTGCAAGAAAGCCTAGAACTACTTATTCTCTTTACTTACACTTTATTTATGCACTTTATTGATTATTAATTTCTACTTGCCAGTTTTTTTAATCTATGTTTGCTCCTAATTTATCAGAAACTTAGGAGTATGTCCATGCACATATTTAGTAGCAGATGGTTGTAGGGACATCCAGTGGCATAAATTGCACATTACAATAAAGCTTCAGCATGAAAGCGCTACAAGGCAAAACGGGCAAAAAGGGGACCTGCAGCTTTTCTGGGTGCAAATTATTCATCCCAAAATAATGAAAGTGAATTATTCTAAAGAATGTTCAAGACTTTTCTACACCAAAATATGTTCCCATGGGAACAAATGCTTGCTCTAGAAAAATCTCTGTACAGTATGTGACCTCTCACAGTCATTTAATTAGAAACCAAAGTCATATTCCAGCCCTAAAGTTACAAACTTAACATGGAATTAAAATATTTAATTGTGTGTTGTATATTTTACTTAGAGTTGGACTATTTCCCTCTAAAATAAATAAAGTGCATTTCATTTTATTTTTTGTGTTTATATGTAACGAAAGCAACCAGCTTGGTTACATAGTAAAACTATTATATTTTACTTCTAGTCATGATCTTTAGTGATACTATCAGCAAACTTTGTCAGAGACATAAATTATTTTATGAAATAGTTCATTTAAAAGCTTGATTTTTGTTGGCAACTAATGACTAAAATTATACAGCAGTATAATTGTATAGCTGTGTAATTGACATAGTTGTGTAACCTTTTTCATAAAACCAAAGCAGGAAGTGAAAAAGGTTTTTTTCTACTTTTTATTTTTCTTTGGAAACTGTTTTTATATTATGCATTTTTATCTAGTTTTTTTTTTTTGAAGAAGAAGAAGAAGAAAACAGTTGAACATCTTCAAAACTAATGTCCACTTTGATTAGTTGTATTTGTAGCTGCTGTACTTTACAGGGCACCATTAGGGACGAGGAACAAACTATTCATAAGACTCGTGACTATCTTTTGTCAGTGGAAAATTCCTAATTCTCACAGTAACTTTAAAAGAAGGGTTCCGTTAGCAAAAATGATAGCTAGTCTGCATGCTTCTCAATTACATTTAGGCATCTGTTCAACAGGTTCAACAGAATTTATGCAGTTATTAAAATATCCCATTTTAATAATATGTAAAAGCTAATGGGTGTCTGAACTCGATACATTTTCCTGTGATTTCTAAAGTCACTGTGTTGTTAATTTACTAGTGTCAAAAGGTGAAAGGCCTCGTTTATAAACCAGAAACCTGCTCATGTCTCTAATTCTAATGTCTCTGTGATATAAGATTGCTAACGGTGTGTATGTTGGCAGGTGGAGTGTGTGGTGGAAACCAGGGATAAGACACAAAGTGCTCAGCTACGCAAGACACTGAATGAGCGCTACCCCTCAATAAGCTGGCTGGACCGGTGATCACAACACAATACACATAAACTGAACTAAAAAGAGAAATATATATATTGTAATGAAATGAGGAATTACTTGTAAGCACATCCTGTAACATACACACCTATGATACATGAGCTCTGTCGTGTCAAACTGACCTTATTATTATAGGTTTGTCCGGCAGCGTGTAACAGAAAAGATGCGAGATTATAGAGCAAAAATAATTACTTCTGCTGCTGTTGATCTGTTTATCATGGCACAGTGATTACAGTAAAGTGGTTAGATTGCATCCAGAGGATGATTCTAGTTTTTATCTGAATCATTAGCAGAAGGGTGGACTGTATAGTTAGAAGCAGGCTTTCTGTACAGATCCACATTGCATATGAATATAAAATATATTTTTCAATGAAGGATGTTTTTAAAGGCACTGTATATATTTCTGTATTTATATTCTCTGGGGTAGCTTTAAAAAAGTATCCAAGAAAATGTGTTCGCTCAATAAAACTGGAAAATATTTGCCCCATGCATACTGTTGGTGTGGTTTCTGGGTACACAGTTTACAGCAACACAACAGACGTGGCATGTGTTTTCTGTGTGGTGCACATTCCTAAGAGTAAAATTGACATGTAATGTAAGGGTAAGTTGTGTCTACACTATCCACCCCTGATTAATGGCTTGAGACAGCTCTAACGTAGATTGAGCAAGTTAAGAAGAGTTAATGCTCTTAGCTTTATTAGCAGAGGACATTGTGACCCTGTGCTACTGCCTCATTCAACCTATGTCACACAATGCTAACTTGGATCATAAGAAAACCCAATTGCTGAAAGTCATGCAAGAGCATTTAGATTTGGGTTACTTAAACCCAAAATGGAGTCAAGATCAGAGAAAAATCCAATATGTTCTCACTTGAAAAGTTCAAATCAACAGGCTGCAGATAGAAAAAAAAAACATTTTTCCTCTTCAAAAGACTACCTTCATGTTTATCTGAAACAGTGAGATAACTTAGCTGTGATACTAGTGACAGGTTTTTGATTTATGTGCTGTTTTATGGGAGACTTTGTTTAGAATTTCCTTTACTACTATTGTTAGTGATATGATTTCAAGGTCATTTGAGAAAACTTAATAAGTAACAAATATGCTTGAATGCCAATGTTGAAAATAACAAGCTAATGTCAACTTTGTTAGCTTGTTAGCTAACTGCTAATTTTTTTTTTAGCTTTTAGCTAAAAAAAAAGCTGCTCTCATAGCTGTTTATCTACACCTTCTTTCATCCATACTGTTGTTCCGTGTAGCATTTTCTAGTTCTTATGGAGAATATATTTTATATGGCCACATTATTAGGTATGCCTGTTTAATTGCTGAATGATCAGATGGAAGCAACTCAACACATCTATTCATGTAAACACGGTCAGGACAACTTGTTCAAACTGAGCACCAGAATGAGGAAGAAAAGATTTTTGTTCTCTTAAATTTGGCATGGTTAAAACTTTTGAGATACTTGGATTTTCACACACAAACATATTGCCACGATGCTTCGTGGCATTATGGAGCAAAATCACTGAGGAATGTTTTCAGCAGCCTGTTTAATCTATAACATGAAGACTTAAGCGGTTCTGTAGGAAACTGGGGGTCCAATCCAGCACTGTGGCTGGTTAGTATATATTATTTCTAGTTATTAATGTATTTATGGAATTATCAGGAAATTCACATAAGAGTAAGTAATGGAAATAGATTTCCAGACTTATGGTTATGTTTCCTCAGTTTTTCGTTAGTGTTCAGAGACAGATAAGTCACGCAGGAATGAGCACTGTAGCCAAAAAATTAGAAATCCTTCTTTATTGTTCATATAAACTGGTAACGATAAGACTTCTAGTATATTTAAAATTTCAAAGCACCTCAGAATAAAGAAGAAAACTTACAGCACCTCTGTTTTATTATTATCAGCATTTGATCTTGGAGCTCCTTTGAGACCAACAGTATTTGCAGCTAACATCACTGACACGATGTTGTTAGTGGCTCAAAAATATCCCAGTGTCATCAGGAATGGTGATTATAGAGCACAAAACAATGTTAATTAAATTCCCCTTTGTATTGCACATATAATTCAGTCAAACACAGAAACAAGTGCATTTTGTTCTTGTTATTTTCTATTAAAAAACTATTCATTAAAATTATTAATTGGACAAAATTCTCATTCGGCTTTGTGCAAAGAAAATACATGGAATGAAGAAATCTGCTCTTTACTAGAAGAAAAAGTAAAAAGATAAGAAAGTTTGTAGTGTTTCAATCAAAAAGGGTCATCACTGCAAACACACTTCAGTTAAAGAGAGAAGAATAATTGGTTTCCCACATCTCCGTGGTCCTAAACACTCATTCATAAAGAGAAGGAGATGGCGGATGAGGCACTTGGATAGTGATGCTGGCCATCAGTGCTGCTTGGGACGCTTGGGGTCATATTTGAGGAGCAGGCCGAGGGAGGCGAATCCAAACATTAAAGTCTGGAAAAACCACATCCATCGCGTGGTAGTGCAACTGATGCCTTTGTTGCTGAAAAAATTAAAATAAATAATCATAACAGTGATTTTTCAGTCTGAGAATTGTGTATGATTTACAGCTTAATTGGGCATGTGATGAAATGTAAACCACCGATGTGCAGAAGTAGTACACGTTAGGATAATAATAGGTTATAGCACCATCTCTTGGACATTGAGGGATTCTTACCTGCACACACGGAGAGCAACAACAGCTTCAAAGACATGAATAGCCGTGGCTGCCCACCACCTGAAAACAAGGGGAAAAAAATCAAATAAAACTAGTTACATTCAGCTGCCATTTCAACCCTGCAAGCTGAGTTTTCTGGAGTCATGTGACATTAAAACAAACAAAAGATCGAGCACTTCACAGATGATTCACCACCCAACACGGAAAGACTTCTGTCTCCCCCTCTTCATATCAGCTACTACGGCCTAGTCACATGACTTCAAAAACAACTAAACATACTTTGTCGTTTCTTTATTGTCTTGCCGCTACAGTAATCAAGCGACTTAAAGGACTAAATAAAAAGATAAATTGGGGTAATGATCAGTTATTGAATGGGTAAAGACATTATTGCTCTTGTTGATTAAACACTGTATTCAAGCTCTGCAGGAGTCCTCCGCACAAATTCTCAGCCTATTTAGAAAACTTCACTGTAATTTAGAAGTGTGAACTCTTAATAGTATCTGTGAAAAGCTGCGTTAGCTCCTCTGGATTAAAAATAGCCAACTTAAAAGCAGATTTTTCTTTCCCAGATTGTTTTAGAGTCTTCGTGCATGTAAATATTCTCCTGCTTGGCTTTTCTTCATCTAAAGCATCAACAACAGCAGGTCAAACAGCATCTAATCACTCACCCTTTGTACAGCAAGCCTGCATAGTTATCCACAAGGTTTTTACAGAAGGTGCCAAACAGGCCAAGGCAGTCATATGGGATTTTTTCTGGCGCAAACACAATGCACTGCAACACAACATTCATCATTAAGCACTCGTGTATTAGTTTTAAATTAAAATAAAATATTAAACACAAAAATCACAGGTGTGGTGCACGTTTTCCTGCCATGTAGCGGATTTAAAGAAGCATCCCTGGTTACAGTATTTTTATTTTAAAGCTCATTTCGAGAGTGGCTGATAAGATTCTCCACAACTTAAATTCATATTTGTGGTATGGTGGGTGAAACAGGACAAGGGGGATCCTTGTTGCGAGCAATAAAACTAAACCACATCATCTATAACTAATTTGTTAAACAGTGTTGAGTCTGTATTCAAGTTCTGTCACGTGAAATCAAGTGAACAGACATCTGATCTGATGTCTGACTCAATATCTGCTCTAGTTCACTGCCAGTTTACCCAGTTTGTCGTTGTTCAGCATCCCATTTAAGTACTTAAATTAGTAAGTCAGTTCAACAACTGCCCCTCCTGAATTAGACACCTAGTTGGTTACAAACCAAATGGTTTAAAACAAATTTAACAACTATGATAACAGCATAACAAAATGGTACAAACACAGCTTATTTTAGCATGTGTCATCACGTTCCTGTGTCCACACAAACCTGGTGTGTTTGTATGGACACAGCAAAAAGAATTTGCTTAGAAGGCCCCTCAACAAGAGACTGCGATGCATTTATTGGCTTTGGTGTAAAGCAAACACATTAAGTGTTTGTATTTGTCGGCTTTTTTAAGATACACACCACACTCATGTACACGTGGCAAGTGGTGGCCAAGAGACTGTGTGCAAATCTGCACATAACTCCGTTGCTTTGCGTAAATAAATGTATGAATACTCCTGTGTATAAGTCCAGCACAACACATTTGCTGAGTCAGAGCAGAATGATTTATTAATGAGCTAAGAGCTAATACAGACCAGCTAACTTAATGTCAGCGTCTCTGTTCCAGCTTTAAGCTAATTATATATGTGACTACTTATCCTAAATTTGTCACAAGATGAGGAAATAATCAAATTCCCATTGTTATATTTATTTTAACGAAAGGTGTCAAGTTACTGCTAGCTTGACTGAAAAGACTGCACTGGGTATCTTGGCACATGTTAACTCGGAGTATAAGTCAATGCAGAGCTAACCTGCATGACGGACTTTGTCCAAAAGTTTCTTTAACCTAAGCGCAAACTGATGGCTTCATGAATACCAATGAGATTAGCTATCATCGACGAAATAATGGCAATGGGTTCAACAGCACTTTCACAATATGACACACTAAACGGCCTTAGACTAGATACATAATTAAAGAAACATTAAAATAAACCACATTTAATGAAAAAAAACAGGTGAAAACCCGGAAGGTATTTTAGGCAACACAAAACGCTGTAGCGTTTACGGAATAAAGACAGACTGGCTGTTAACGTTGCCGTTGGACCGTAAAACAGCTGAATTTATACTTACAGTGTAATATCCAACTCCCAATGTAATGGAGACAAGCCAGAAGAGACTAGTCCTTTTAAAATAATCGCTTCCATCACTTTGAGCCATGGCTGCTGTCGTTCTGCGTTGGTCCCGCTGCCAAATATGACCGTGTAATAACAACCGCGAGCGGAATTAAAAGGGTCAAAAGGACCGGGAGGGGGCATAAGAGTTTTGTGTTTATTTATTTATTTATTTATTTATTTATTTATTTATTTATTTATTTATTTATTTATTTATTTATTTATTTATTTAT
>JBAMHX010000018.1:4312377-4341719 GCA_037177515.1 Pseudomugil tenellus | reverse complement strand
TATTTTAGAGGGAACAGTTGTGTATAGATATTTTACAGGTTTTTATTGGAAAAATTTCCAAAAAGATATTTAATTTGTGGACACAGACATGGAAAATGCCAGGATCTATGTTTTGTGCTTAGTCCTTGAATCTGTTGTTGCCGAGTAAGTCTGTCCTGTGTGACTACACTCTGAAAGATATAACTCCTTTGTCCAAGTTTGTTTTAACAGTATGTCCTTCAGACTGAGTCAAAGAGCTTATTTCATCTTATCTATGTGGTAAATTAAACTCTGCAGAAGTCTTCCCATGAGAAGAATAATACTCACTGCAGATGGAAACCCTTTACATGAAAAGATAAATGTACAAAATGCAACAATTAAATCTCCTTATTTTGCTTAATGTGGCTGAACACACTAGAATGGTTGAATATACTACTTTGTAAAAAAAAAAAAGACATTAAAATGCTAATCTAAACTTACAGGTAAAGGTTCAACATAGCTGCTTAGTGGACAGTGGCCATCTTTTCATTTAAATTCACACTATGCAGTTGTATTTTAATCAGAGATGAAGGTTTAATTGAACAGAGTAGTATTCCAATGTGTAAGCTATCTTTTAATCAACATTTAAACTGGGTCATCTATTGCAGCCAGTTCAAATTCTTTGTTTGAGATAGCTGCAGTGTGTCATAATCTCAGCCTGTCATGGTAGAGACAAAAAGTCTGCATGTCTCACCTGTAAACGTGCCTTAAAAATCTCCGTCAATACTAACCGCTAAACATATGACGCAAATTCCAGCGTGCCTGAGATGTTTGTCTTAAAAATGCATGGCAAGGACAACACTGCTGCTGATGTTGATGATACAACATATGATGTGTTTGCAAAAAGCAGCGTTCTTATGATGCCATTTGACCTAGAAAGGTACTTGTTGAACCTTGGATGAGGTGTGACACCTGTTGAGTCATGTGATTGTTGTGGGAAAGGAAATGCATGTCAAATGCATGCAGGTAGCTTGAAGTGATTAAAAAAGATTGTCAAATATTTGGTAAATTGTGGTAATGAGACTGAATAGCATCGGAGACGCCAATGCTAAAGTTTGAAATAAAATCAAGGTAAGTTTATTTGTGTAGCACCTTTCATGTACACAACAGTTCAAAGTTCTTTACATAAAAACATTAAAAGCATTACAGATGTTGAAGCAAAAATAAAAAAGAATAAAAACAGAGCAAGAATCTTAATAAAATAATAAATTAAATTAAAATCATTAAAAAGTAAGATCAAATTTATTTCTAAAGCCACCAGCTGGTACACAAAATGATGTACAATATATGTAAGAAAACATCACAAATCCATAAAAACACATAAAATGACTAAGATGTGATAAAAGACAATAAGAAAAAAAATAAAAGACTCCAATAAAACCAAATGAAAGCAAATAAAAGAAAACAAGACTAACAAATGAGTCTTAAGGTGAGTTTTAAAAACAAACATTGAGTGAGAGTGGTGAATGGCTAAAGGTAGGGTTAATGTGCAGATACGGAGACAGCTCTGTCCCCTCTGAGTCTCTTTTTTGTTTTAGGGACATCCAGGAGCAGCTGGTCAGCTGATCTGAGAGACCGCTAGAAGTAGGATGGGGAAAGACCATTCAAAGTTTCCAAAACAAACAAGAGTTTTAAACTGGACTGTGAAGTGCACAGCAGCCAGTGGAGCGACGCTACAAATGCGCTCTAGTTTCCTTGTTTCTGTTAAAAGTCGTGCAGCAGCGTTCTGGATTAGCTGCAGTAAAATCTGGCTCGCTGCAGTGTACAGGGAAGTACAGTAAACCAGTCATGATGATAAAAGCATGAACTTTGCATCATGTATGCACAGCTGCAAGCCTGCAAATGTGATTTTTTTAAAATCCAACCATGCAGTTATGCATCTATATTTGCTCTTTAAACCATAAAAATAACCAAATTATACGCTGTTCAGCCTCTCCTCCTACTTCAGGTTAAGTAAGCAACATCTATAAAACTGATAAAAATGATAAATATTTGTGTAGAACCAAGTCAAGGAGTACTGCAGGGTCTGAGTGACACTAAACAAACACTTTGGTGAAGTTGTGAAATGTTATCATACATTTCTACCATATAACACCTCATATCATATCACATCGAGCACCAGAGGACAATGTTCAACTTTAGTTTACCTCAGTTTCAAAATGTTTTATACAAACGTTTTACATTTGAATGTCTGCATTTTAGTGTTAAGATTACTTAAATTAGATACAACAATTACAATTCAGATTTGAAAAGATGATTTTTAGCAACAAATTTAATGGCTGTGAAACCAGGTGAAGGAATGTTTCACCAGTCTGCTCTAATTATTAATCTATTCAACTATTATATGCTTTCATTTGAACAGAAAATATTAAATTACATTTTAAATATGGGAAATTAACCAATTAGCTTTTAGTTTTAAATGTCATTAGGTTACAAATTAATCAATGTACGACTCATCAAACCAATTTATTGGTTTTTAAATCTAAAATCTCCATGAATTTGTGATTAATGCTTTGATAACCTTACCTTGACATCTAAATAAGCTTATTGCAAACTTTTTGGCCACTATTGTCTTGTTAGATTCAGATTAAGATTTTAAATCATTCAAATCCACTGAAAAAGTGAGAGAAAAAGAAAAAAGAGAAAGGTAAATATTACTGGGGTGAGCAGACATAACATTTGGTTATGAGACTTAGAAATATGTGGAGAATTTAGCGTCTGATTGTAAAATTTCAGAGTAAAACATCCTGATGTTTAGAGTAAAATTTCAAGCATACAATATATCATCAAAACCTGTGTTATGTAATCCTGTAAAATCAGAAGATTTAGGAAGTCAGAGATCCTGTTGCAATAAATGAAATGTCTATGCGGATTTTCCAGCTGTTTGGTGTGTTTTGTCCTGTATTTACTGTGTTTTATATAAAATGATTAGCATATAGTAACTCTAAGATAGTTTGAACTTGATTTATTTGTTCTTTATGTGTAATTATAAGTTTAGGGAAATATGTAGCTCAAGCTAAAATCAGGTGTCTGAAGGTGCTGCAGATGTCAAACTAACAGCATGTTTCATTCCCATTGCATGACAGATACAACGTATTGATTCAACCTGGAACTATTTCTTTTTATGAAGTTTTTTAAAGAACAATTTAATAAAAATATCATAGTTTTGTGTATTTATTTTTTGTGTGTTTATTTATTTCCATGTATTTTGGTTGTTGTGTGTTACTCTTTCAGCCCACTAGAGGTCCTCAGCATCCCTTTTCCAAACTTCTTACTCTGATAGTTTTCTGCAATATTTTTGTATATATTGTCTTAATTTGCTGCTCTTTGCTTCTTCTTTTCAGTTATTTGATTTAGTGCCTTATTGAGAACTATCATATTGTAATTTTACCAGGACTCCAGTCTGGTTTATAATAGCTTCATTTTTTTCTTTTCTGTGCTTTAACTTATCCAACCTGTAATGAATAAAAACCCAGGGATTTACACAGGATGTTATGCTCTCGGCTTAACGTTGTTTCCTGCAACCATGAAACATGCTTCTGATGTTCCTACTGTTCTGGCCTCCTGCCTGCATCCTCACGATGAGAGGAAGGGTGTTATCCCTTTGTTAGGGTCTGGTGTGGGTTCCTGTCCCGACAAGAGAAAAACACACACAATGAGCTGAGTCGCAGAAGAGTCATCGTAACTCTTCACCCTGTTGTACTCACTAAAGATAGAACAGGAGGGGAAACGTTGCAGACGGCAGTCAGGCAGGTGCTCGCCAGCATGTGATGCATAATAAGAAACAGACACAGATGAGTCCTGGCAGTGAACCAAACAGGACGAGGTTTTAAAGGATCTTTGTAAGGTAAAGTGTAGTACTATTTATGTGTTGAAAATGCAACATTTTTAGATTAAAATGTCTTATTTTAGACTGTTTATCAGAGGAGAGAAAATCAGATACTTGTGATTTTAACATAAACCTCATGACTGCAGGTCTGTATTTAGTCTAATGAGTTGAAAAAGGTGCAAATCAAATTTTCTGCAGATAAAGGTAAGAAGAAAATACACTTCAGTTTTGTTCTATTATATCATAAAATATAAAAAAACTATCTCAAATAAACAAGATATTTAGGAGTAATAGATCTGAGTAACATCGATCGGGATCATCTTCCTGTTGCACAACTGTCTGTGAAGTTTTAGTTGTTAACAGGCGACCTTTCATTTGACTCTATGATGCAAATCTGTATACAGAGAAATTAAAGTTTATCTTAATAACTGCAAGGTGTTAGCGGCGTGGCTCAGTAAAAGCCCAAACTATCATTCCTCCCCCACCATGCTTACAGATGTTGTGAGTTTATGCTGATATGTTGTTTGTTTTTTCCAAACATCACACTGTCTCAGAATGACATGGTTCCAGACAAGAGCGTTTCTAGTCCATTTTTACGTGTGCTATATGGGTGTTTATCTTTATCTTTACTTTTACTGCAAGTGTATAAAAATACAAAATGTAAAAATCCCACAGTACTTGTTGGAAATGTAAGGCTCTTAAGAACAAAATACAGCACATCCCCCCTTCCAACCTAAAAAAGGGTTTGATCCCAAATGGTGTTGTGTGATTTTTTTTTTTTTTTTTCAGAAATTAGGGTTACAACATGTTTCTTTTATTATTACAGTCTATTCCTCTTTTATTTGTTTTCTATATCACTACATAGAGCTAGAGCCCATTCCTGCAAAAGCAGGTGAGAGACAGATACACCTTGGATATATGTTGTCATTTAATCGCAGGGAGATCAGAATTCAAATAACCTTCATCAGATTTGATGGTTTAGTCACAGACTTTTCAAATAGTCTTTTTAACTTTCACAAAAGTGGGAATGAAATTGTACTAAATGTAAAAAACTGTACAAATGATCTTGTCTGGCTGCTCAGCACCCCTAAACCTCAGATCCTAGAATCGCCCCTGGTTCCAGATGTTCCAGATGTCTTGTGCTCAGATGCAGTTTTGCAAACTGAAGCTGCGTGGCCATGTTCTCTTTACAGAGAAGAAGCTTTCTCCTCCAACTCTAAGCGTTGTACCTGGTGTGATTTCCCTTCCACGTCCTCGGAAGGTTGCAAAGTGACTGTAAACTGTCTGAAATGTTTTATTTCCATCCATCCATTTTCTACCGCTTATTCCCAAACTGGGTCGCGGGGGGCTGGAGCCAATCCCAAATGCCAACGGGCGAGAGGCGGTGTACACCCTGGACAGGTCGAAATGTTTTATTTATTATGGATATTATTTTAATCAGCTGTTCGTTAAATTGGGCTTCACAAACAAGGTTGCCTCGCCAATTTCCGATTGTTGTGACAGACTCCAGACCTTATGACCTTCTTTAGACTGATGGGCAGCAATACTTGCTTCTCTAAGATCACTGCTGATGTCTTTCCTCATTGGCATTGTAAAAAAAAAAACTAAGATGCAGAGCAGCAAACTGACTAAACGGCCAGGCCAGCTCGCTTATTAAATGTTAAAGTTCATTACAAAACAATCAGAAGAAAACAAGCAGCTCCTCACAGCAGCATCGAGCCTGATATGCTATGATATGCACCGTTTTTCTGTGGAAAATGGGTTTGATTGGTGGATTAAAAATGATAAACAGAGAGCTTTTATTTGATCAGGTTATGTACTTGAGTATATGAAGGCTTAATTTTAGTTCTATGTTGAAGTTATTTTAACTTGATATTTACATGTTGTTATTGTGCTGTTCTTTGAAAAGTTATATGTAAATTGCATTTCATCAACTGGTTTCTACTTAACTTCATCATTTCTGTGGAGGCACTCAGGATGTATTTAGTTTTTATACATTGTTTTGGTGTTTTGGCTAAAGTTGTGAACTTTTTTTCCCCATATGATTGTACTTGAAAACATGTGGTTGCTATGTCTACAGTAATCTGTTGAATAAAACAGGCTACTTAATCTTTGATGTTTGAATGACCTATTGGGTCAAATCATTGATTCATAAGTTAGGAGGTCAGATTGAAGTGACCACTGTAGTCAAGAGGTTTTTGTAGTTTCCCGAGAAACTTCTACACTTTTCAGTTCACAGTTTATGAGCCTAATCATGTCATTTTCAGTCAAAAGAGATAAGAAGCACTGTTTAGAGAGGTTCAAAGCCAGCAATAAGGACAAACATCCCTGATGAGTCTCACACCAGCCTAAAGTGATAAAACCTCTGTGACTCATTCCCTTTCTATAAAAATAAGCAAAAGCCAATAATAACCTCTCTAAAACAATGTATCAACTATTAAAAACATTTAAGACTTAAATTGAACATATCACTGCTTACAATTTTCTTTCAGAAGCGGTTTGAAGTTAAACACGTCCCAAATGTCAACATTGAACTCACTCACATCAGGTTAAGAGAGTTGTTATCACCAAATACTTAGATGTGGTTAGACTGGTGTGGACCATCACAATTTTTCATGAACCATTTTGTTTTTACCTGACTTTGGGGCTGTTTTATGTATATGACTTGGGTCATTATCTTGTGAGACAGACTCACCGGCACTGGTCAAAGCAGAAAGGATTTCCTAGCATGATTTAATGAGCACATAACAGGGATGCTTAAAGTCCATCTCTGCTCAAAAACAAGAGTATAACCTTGTTAAGTTTTTCATGGAAGTATTTTAAATGCTTTATAGTTATACTAAACAAAACATTAGCATTACAGCTAATTTGCATGCACTGTTAAGCACTGATTAAAAAAGAAGCTAGCAGACAGCAGAAGCTAACTGGTGTGTTTTGTACCTGTTGCTTTGATAGCACACGTGACATTTTCTACTTGCATGACTTTAGATTCTCTATACATGTCTAACCAAAGATATTTAACTGTAGCAGAAATGAATACAGACTATTTAGAGGCATCACAATGCGTCATCAAGATGTATAAGCAGTTTGTTTATGTACACCTTCAGTAAAGGTTTCATCACCAAATTCATGTTACAGTCTAGTTCTGATCCAACTTTTGGCTGCTGTGAAACTCATTTACCTGCACAGCTGAGTCACATGACAGTAAATCAAACATGCTTAGAGAGGAACATATACAGACAGCCAAGTGGATCTGCAGCACGACAGACTGCATTGAGGAGAGGAGCTGGATACATGAGGTGTGATTAAAATGGGCTCAAAGATGTGCTGGTAAGGCCTGTAAATTACTTTCAGCTTTCTGTTAACAAAAGGTTATTATTTACTTTTCTATCCTCTGATAGATCAACATTAGAATAATACAGAGTTTTCCTAGCTGGATAGCAGGATGGTGTTTTCTATATTACTGGTACATACAAATGTTAAAAATTGAATTTAAAAAATTTATTTTTATTGTTTTCTGATTTCTGTGGAATCCTGAAATACACAAAAGAAAAGAAAATATGCAAATAAATCAATAATATGTAAGTGGTTTGGTAATGAAAAACCATGGTGGTTGGATAAACCAGTGTTGTTTGTGATGGTTTGCAGCTGGTGGAGAGGTTGTTTCAATGTTTTAGTTTTTTTTTTTTTATATGATATTGTTTAACTCACATTCATTATTATTATGACTGGAATGAATGAATGGTATTTATTATTATTAGAAAATGTATTTATTTTATTATTAACCCCAAAAAAGTGGGACTTTGTAAAATAAGAATGAAACAATCAAATGATCTAAAAATGTTTCAAACCATCCTTATATCCCCAAACATAGAGTGTCTGGCATATTATGGTTTCATCAAGACGGCTGCCGCCGCCGATATCCTTCGCATGAGCGCGATAACTTGAACAGTTTTCACAATTGGAATTTGATACTCAGCCTACCTGTATGGGTCCCCTAGAGGATGATCTGTATCAAATTTCACGATCATTCGATTTATAGTTTCCCCACCAGGTGACGCTTTATTCGTTAAAAATCAGATTTTTTGGTATATCTCTGGAACTCCTCGTCTCTTTGACCTCAAATCGAAAAGGTCATGACCTCAGGATGCATCCTGTCCTGATGTTATACCGGGCTGGTTCAAAGTTTCAACACCAGGTGGAGCTTTGTGACTGAACATGTGCTTCTTTATATAATTTAGTTGTGTCTATTTGAGGATTGGGGATGTTTGAGGACCCCCTCCAATGCGCAGACCTATGGCCTATAGGCCTCTTTTGTTTTATTTACAGAACATGAGAAACTTCAAATGCTGACATTTTAAGTTTGACATTTTAAAACTTCTTTAGGAAGTGAATCATCATATGGAAAACTTCCATTAATTTACAGTCATTTACAGAGGAGGCTAACAAGCTTGATAGTTAATTATAAAGCTGAGACATAAATATAGAGAAGTAAATGTTGTAATCCAACAGATTTTGTAGAGGAAGATATAGTAATGAGGAGAAATGGAGAAATGTCTGGCTCTTTGAAAAGAGGAATGTTAGCAGCCCAATCTGTAATGGTCAGGGATCCAGTCTACTATCACCACCAACAGACAGGAAGACAAAATTGTTAGGGGGAACAGTTGTAGACCCCCCAATACCACACTAAACTTCTGGACTTCTGAACTTGTTCCAGATATTTCCATGTCATGATCCACATTATTTCTCATGTGACCACAGCGGTATACAAAAGTATGTGTGTTGGAGAGATTCATGTGCCCCAAACTCTGGATTTTACATAACTAAGATTGCACCTCTATCTATTTATTGCTTTATAACATCTCATCTGTAGCTGGTATTAGTTTGTTGTTTTTGTTATTGTTTTATCTTTTTTTCTTTTATCTGTTTTTTTGCATGACTAAACTCTAGCTTGAATTTTCTTGTTCATCTTTAGATTAAAGCAAGCAGACGACTCAGGCACCAAAGAAACAGCTGTGATGTGTTTGGTGTTTGTTTGCATTGGAGGGAAAACCGGGCTTCAGAAAGGATGCATATGTAAACAATAAAGAGGCTTATATTTCCTTCTCTCAGCTGATCTTTTAAATGTGTCCGTCCTGACTATAAATGTTGGAAAGAAACACTTTTAATTAGCTGCTCTGGTTGCTGATCATACCAGGAGCTGCAGGGGTTCCTCTGCAGTTACAGTGAATCCAGCTTTCAACATGTGGTGTGTAGCATCATGAGGATTATCATGTGTTTCAAGATGACTAAATAATACAAAGGTCCTTCCACTTATCCTGCTGGCCTACTTCCTGTCTTCTGCTTGCAATCTGCTGAGAATTTCATGTGAAAAGGTTTACGTTTGAGGTCCAGGAGGTCGGGAGGTGTTTTGGCCCAGTTCAACTCTCCCCTCCACCTTTTTCAGATCGAGCACAATCTGTCGCTGTCTTCTGCCAAACTCTTCCATCCAGTGTGAGTGATTGGAAACAACTGTTTAAAGAAATGGCCCGCTTTTCCTTCTTCCGTACCAATGTGTGCATGTGTTTATGAGTGTTAACAGCTTTAGTGTTGGAGGAACTTGTGGGAGACAGGCGTGTGAGCGATAGTCTTCAGCTGCTGGCAGTTCCAGCGATGACGCCTAACCCTCACTAAAAATATGGCCTGTAATTTAACCAAACCCTTCCAAGGAGGCTACGCCGGCTAATTTAGGAGTGAATGCACTGCGCCACTCTGCACCCCCTCCGTCTACTCCCTCAGCCTCAGTTTACACTCCCAGACTGTGCCTGATCTTAGTTAGTGACCAGGTGTGTGTGTATCTGCCTGCATTCTTCTGGATAAGAGATGTGAAAAGCTCCTGCATTTGTGTGCCTCTCCTTAAATAGAAGAGCAAAACTTCTGCCTGGCTAGCCTGCAGTCCTCTGTAAATACTCTGATGTAATACTACCCTATGCATATATTTATTCTTAATACACAGAGAATATACACAAACATAATATCACAGATATGTCTTTGGGGAATGTGCAGCTTTTGCTGCATTAATGCAGGATACACCAGACTGGGATATTCTAATGAGGTGACCACCGCTCAGCTAAGCTCCACACAGAAATAGATGGTTGATATTAAATGTCTTGCACAGGGGAAATAACTTCTGCAGCTCTCTAACGAATCTAAGAGCAGCAGATTTCACTCGGTACCTGTCAGCACTCACGTGTGCTGTAGCAGCTTAATGAGCTGAATGGTATGGTGGAAACATATTATCTGCTCTTGAAAATGTTGTAAAACATCCTTCAGGAAGAATATTTTTTTTTATAATAAGCGAGATAGAAGTTCGGTCCGAGGGGGGCTGCAGTCCTGCAGGTTTTCAGGGTATCCAGGGTACAAACCTGACTCAAATAAAAAAGATCCAACAGCCTAAAAAGTTCTGCACAATAACACGTTAATGTGAGTCAGATATCCTGCAGGACTGTGCCCCCCATAAGACAGAACCCAGAAGCCATAATATTACCAATGACTGATCGGGTTGATGTTAGGATCACTAGCAGGTAACCTTTCTGTGCTTCTTGTGTTGGAAGTTGAGAAAATGGGGACATTCATTCATTTCTACAGTATACCACTGAATCCAATCCAGAGTTGCAGCTAAAACCAGTATTTAGCAGCCAAGAGGCAGGGACTGGTTGCCATATGCAGCACAGCATCCATCCATTTTTCATACCGCGTCATCCAATTCAGGGTTGTGGGTAGTCATAGGTCTAGAAGAGTGGGTTCTACTGAACCCCAGGGGTTCAGTGAGTAGGTCTCAGGGGTTCTGCGGAGGTGAAGACACAGACCTGACTCATATGATTTGTAATGACACCCCGCACTTGGTCATCTTTGGCTACATTGCTCGGCCTATCTGTGGTACAAGGAATGTGCTGCGCTCTGTAGTCGACTTGTGACTGTCGTTAAGATATGTTATGTGATTTATTTCCTAATATTTTCATCCCTTCATACTAATTATTTGCAGCAAAAAAGAAAGTGGTTGGAGGAATGTGCTCAACATGGATTCACATGTACAATATGATGGGAATCAGCATTTGCAATGCCTCTAGTAAGTTTAGTCTTACACCAGCAAAACTAAACAAAATCCCATTTTTCAATAAAGAAGGGTTCAGTGAATGTGTATATGAAATGGGTGTACAAGGTTAAGAACCACTGGTCTAGAGGCAGCAACACCCGGACAGGTCGCCAGTCCATTACAGGGCATCGCAAAAGACGAACAAGCACAAAAACAACTAGACACAACAGTTTGAGCTAATTTCACAAAGCGCATGTGTATTGACTGACAGGCTCTGTCATACTATCACCACAACTGCATTCTTGTGGGTTGTTTCTGATCTTCAGTGGTAAGTAAAACAAGTTCAAAGAGGGTAAACTGATAAGCCAGTCTGATAGAAGAGTTCCTTTAGCTTGCATGACTGCTGACTGGTCAGGGTGCAACAGGGTTCAAAGCATCAGACAGACTGAAAAGCAATCTAAGAATATACCTTTTCAATCATATTTTGCTGTCCATGTCCATGTATGCTGCTTCTGAAAAGCTATGGCATAACTGTAATAGAAAATAGTCACCAACTTCTTATTAGCTGCACCTTGTTAATACCAGATTAGACCATGTTTTACTTTCAGAACTGCCATTGATTCAACAAAATGTAGGAAACATTCCTCAGAAACTTTTCTCTATATTGCCATGAAGCATCACAAAGTTGCTGCATATCTATGATGAGAATCTCCAGTTTCACCACATCCCAGAGCTTCCGGTGAATGTGGAGGCCATTGGAGTACAGTGAACTCATTATGTTAAGTATCCATCAGAAGATGTTACACTGTGGTGATAAAACTGGTCAGCAATAATACTCAGGTAGGCTGTGCTGGTTAAAGCATGTCAAACTAGAACTAAAGGGTCCAAAGTGGACCAACACACACACAGTACACACAAAACAGGATCCATGTTTTTATCTTTTTCCCACTGAATTCTGATCCTACCATCTGAACGTGCAGCTGAGATGAAGACGCATCAGACCAGGCAACACTTTTCCTGCTTGTGTTGTCCAGTTTTGGTGAGTCTGTGTGAATCACAACCTCCGTTTCCTCTTCTTGTATGTGAAAATCCCATCTTATCAGCAGTTTCTGAAATACTCAGAACAACCATGATGCATTCAAAGTCACTTAAATCCTCTTTCTTCCTCATTATGAAGCTCATTGTTTGAGCTTCAGCAAATCGTATTTACCATGTCTGTGACTAAAAGTAATGAGTTGCTGCCATTTGATTTGCTAATTAGATATTTGTATCAACATTAGATTGGATAGGTGTACCTAATAAAGTGGCAGATGTTTTGCTTTGCAATGACTTAATCTGCTTTTACAGTTGAAAGCATCAGTGAGCGGAAGAATGGAGAAGTATCAAACTGATGAAGCAAATCTTGTCTCAGCGGGCGGCATTTTTTAGTTTATTTCAGCTGAACACTTCCCTGAAACAACCGCCGCGTCTCCTCGTTGCTGCGCACTTCTCGAACCCAGTAGAGGAAACGTAGTCTCCGTTGCAACACCTTCAGCAGGAGTGCTAAATCCATTGTCTTATTCCAGGGTCAAGGTGACAAAAAGGGGATTGTGGGGTGGGGGGGTGGGGAGCAACCTATCCCAGCAGCTACCAAGTGAGATTCAGCCTGGACAGGTTAGGTGTGCTGCATATATGAGGTAACTGTTGTTTGATCATGTGCGCTGCTGCAGCAGCTGACAAATGTGATAATAGCAGGAGAATCCTCTGCTCCCTGCAGCTGATTGGACGGCTCACATCTGCCTTTCAGCCTGTAGATGCAAAGTTTAGCTCCAATCAGGAAACAAACTGAGTGTTAAAACATCAGCATTGTTATTATCTGTTTTTAGCATATTTAACATTACAAAAAATAAAAAAGATATTTTAGTGCAAAACTTACACATCTGTCTCTTCTTAGTATTGCTGTGTTAAACTGCAGTAATTCCTCACCTGATCTTGGTTCCTTGGAGTCCCTTGGACCTCCTATTTCTCCAGGCTGTGACTTTGAGAGCTTTTGAACCAGAGAATGATTATAATTAAGAGCGACGGGAAAATAGCATGCACATGTACACGTGCATGCTCATTCCTTTCCGGTTTGTTAAAGCGACGTGCTTCACTATATGATGATGGCGAGCGTGCTAATTCAATGAGACAGCCCACACCTGGGCAACAGCACTGCAGAGGTCAAATCTCTGTGCCCCACCTTTTTTCTTTCACCTCCTCCTGTGGCGTCTCCATCTGCAGCCTTGTGGTCCCATCCCACAAATCCTATCAACCCCATGTGTGAAAGAACAAACCAACACGTACACCTGCTTGTTCTGCACCAAAATGAGCTGCTACAGTTCAGGTCCAAAAACTGAGATGAAACTCATTTGCATATTTTTGTTGACTTCATAGAAACATTTTGTAGTATTTTTAACAACTTCATGAGTCACCTGGACAGAGGCAAACATGAAGTACAGAAGATCTTTGCACACAAGTAAGTAAGAGCCAATACCGACATATAGCAGACCAGTAAATTACTCTATGATGAACTGGCATCTAAAAAAAAAACACAAGTGGGAATGTAAAGCCATGAGAACAGCTGTAAAACTTCTAAGAAATTCTCCACTACAAGCAAACAATGTGCTGTATGGCTGCTGATTCCAAAGATGTCTGTCTCATCACTGCAGAACAAAACCTCTGTGAGTGAACAAAGAGTATGAAAGAAATAACTCAATTATAAATCACAGCGGAACATGTAAAACATTTAGAGCTGGAAAAGCTTATCCCAGCTCTAAATGAAACTCTGCTAAACTCTCCTATCAAAAAGGTTTCAATCAGTGTGTAGGTTTCGGACATATTTACCTTGTTAACTTTGATTAAAACATCTGTACAGCTGCTCAGGTTCACATTTACTCATCAGACATTACTTTGCTAATTTCTAAATGAATTATTTTATATATTTTTTCCTGTTTTTCTCTGAAGATAATGCGGTTTTCATTTCAGGTGGAGAAATGTATTTTCTTTAGAGATTAATATAATTCAACCAGCTTCTGTAGCTATAAATATATATTTAATTTATTTTTGAATATGTCATTTCACTGAGGAGCCAAAAAGAAGGCGCTGCAGATGTTACAGATGCAGCGTCACACAATTTGAGCTTTTTTAGATAAACTATTAATCAGAATTTGCATAATTTAAAATATTTCTTAAAGGACTTTTCCGAGAGAATCTCTGTTTTCCCCGTTTTTAATATTTCCATTGATGTAATTTCTAACACTCACATCCCCAGCAGGCGGAGTGAAGGCTACTTTATCCAGAGACCTTTGCTTATAAATCCAAGCTCCGCCTCTCCAACAAGCGCACCCACCTTGTCCAGCAGCAGTCCAGTACGCCAGGGAGCGCAGGGGGAAGCGGAGGCGCAGGACACACCGGGGAGCGGCAGCCGCGCGCACACACAGCGGCGGAAGAATCGTTTCTTGCTTTAAAGAGAAGCCAAATTCTGACTTCTTCATGATACTTTTAGATTGAAAGAAAAAGGAAGTAATTGACAAACCTAGGAGTGCAGGAACCGGTGTTGGGGAGGAGGGGAGAGAGATGTTGCTCCAGACCGACTCGGTGCGTCGCGCAGTCCGTCTCCGAGGCTGGTGATGCCCGCCGAGCGGGGATCCCCGCCAAGCCGCAGCTGCAGGAGGAGAAGGTCGGAACAACAGGGCGTTTGGGGTCCGATGATGATGTTGGAAAGGTCGGGATCATGGCCAACGGAACCGGTACAATCATGTTAAAATGCGTCGTGGTGGGAGACGGTGCGGTGGGCAAAACGTGTCTCCTGATGAGCTATGCCAACGACGCCTTTCCTGAGGAGTATGTGCCCACAGTGTTTGATCATTATGCAGGTAGGAGCCCAGCTCTCCTGTCAGACTTTCTCATAATGACATCATAACTGCTGCTTTTCTGGCTTTTGATCTGATTTTCCGCCATTAAAATCTGAAACGAGGTTAGAAAAGCAAAGATCAGACTGACACTCGCGACTCAAACTGCGTTGCATCTGTTGCTATAATCAAAACCACTTGTTTGCCTTCATAGCACAGGAGGGCTGGGGTTCCAGACCCCCCCATTGCTTCCTCTGCTTAACTGCTCTTTGTAATTTCCTTGCAGTGAGCGTGAACGTCGGGGGGAAGCAGTACTTGTTGGGACTGTATGACACAGCTGGTCAGGTATGATTTATTTATTTTTTACTCTGACTGGAAGCCAAACACATAAAGGACACACAGTCACGTATGCTCTCCCTCTGTCTTGCACTCTGTCTCAGCTCTTGGGGCCAATAACTATCAGACAGTGCTTCTGAAACGCCCACGAGTTTCATATTGAGGCCAGACACTAAGCTGCAACAGGTGATGGTTTTCACACATGGCTTTACTGCCAGAGTCTCCTGCACTCTGGACAGTGATGGTAGTGAAAGGGGGCTTCAATAGTTCTATTATGTAGAGAACAGAGCTCCAATGTCCAGTAGTGATGTCACAGATTTTTCCTACTTAATGCTTTGGCTTTTTCTTGACAATGTGTCATTCAGTGGGAAAAAGTTGAATCTGTATTGAAAATGCAGGCTTTACACACACACACACACACACACACACGATAATGTTTCTTCTCTGCAGAAGAGCCAGTGTACACACACATAGAGGAAACACAGGACAGACACCAAACACGGAGGGCATATTTGTGTGGGTTTTCTGCTGTTTGGTAACTGAATGATACTTTGGTTTGTATCGTAACTTAGACTGGGAGATATTATCTGACATGCTGGTGAAACGTGGCTTATTTAACAAAACACAGCGGTTTCTGCTTATTGTTGAAAATGTTTTTAATCTTATTTGAGGTTAGACTGAATGAGTTGGTGGTTTCCATTTTAGTAAAAACACGCAGATAATGAGCCTAACTGCTGACTTTTAGAGGAAATGACTGCAACTCGGTGCAGTATTTTAATCTTCATTTCCCCTTTATTTATTCTTTTTTTTTTGCTTCCAAGAAGTCAATTTTGAGTCGTTATGAAGAGATGTTTCAACAGTTTTCTACCAGTTTTTAGATTGACTCTTGCTGACCGTTTTAGGACAGTTTTGTTATAGTTTAACACTAAGCTATAAATCATTTTAGCATGAAGTGTCTAAATCATCCTGCAGGGTGATGTGGTGGTTCACACTGCAGCCTCACAGCGAGAAGGTCACTTTCTATGCAGAATTTGCATGTTCTCCCAGTGTTAACCTGGGTTTTTCTGGGTAACCCAGCATCCTCCCATCATCCAAAAACATGCATGTTTAATTGATTGGTTATTCAAAATGATCCTTATGAGTGAATCTGCATTTGTCTGGTTGTTTATTTCTCTCTATTGGTTTGAAACGACAGGAAGTGATATAACCACGCACATGTTTTACTCCAAAATAAATCTAATAATGAATTAGTAAATGTAGACAATCATCTTTACAATATTGTGTTAAATAAATAAAACTAAATGAATCAATACTGAATCAGATTCAACTTAAATCTGACTGGAAACAGGAAATATTGTGCTTCTATGTTCATGTTTTGTATTGACATTTAGCATTTTTTTTCTCCAAAGCGACTTACATTTTGGGTCATGGAGTTTAGTGTCTTGCCCAAAGACACTTCAGCATGTAGTCAGGGGAAGCCTGGAATCAAACCAGCAACTTTCAGGTTGGCAGACACCTGCTCTTATCTCCTGAGCTAAAGCCTCCCCATTTGCCTGATAAGTTTTTTTTTATTAGAATTGGAAGAAGTAAGAAATATACCAATATCAGACTAATAGTATCTAAAGGTGATGCTTTCCAGGACCTGCAAGAAGCAAATGGAGCTTCAGCTAATAAACTACTGTTAACTGAAACCTCATCAGAAAGGTTTCCACAAAGGCCGAAAGACACAAGGAGTGGAGTAGTGAACCCTTCCCAGAGAACGGACCTCAACATCACTGAAGCAGTGTGGGAGCACCTTAAAAGAGAGCAGAACAATAGGAACGAAGAGCTTTGGAAAGTCGTCAAAGACGCCTGGAGAACCATCTCTGAAAATACAACAAACGCTTCTGTGTGTTGTAGAATTAAGCTCACACTAAATACAAACATTAAGGCTCGTTAGATCTGCTCAAACTCTGTTTCCGTCTGCTTTTCTGTTCGTGTTTGAACATGTTTTTACTTATTTGCAGGTTCTTGTACAAAGAAATAAGAGGCTGAACGGAAAGCCGTGTAAGCAAGAAGGATCAAAGCGATCTTGTGAAGTTTTTCTAACTGCTTTCGGTGTAGACACATGAGCACGAAGGAAACCAGATCCACATTCTCGTCGGTTGTGACTCTATGCTGCTGATCGACAGCTGACGGCTATTAAAGAAAAGAGGGAACTGAGCGATGCACCAACAGCGGACCAGTATACATGATGTAAACATTGCGCAACTCCTTTTTTTTTTTTTGACATGTCATCCTTGCAACTCTGTTTGAGGAAGGAAGTGAATTCAGCAGATTTGAACCTAAAAGATTTAGTGTTTGTGTGAGAAACTCTGCAAATGAACACCTCATACTGCAGCTGAGACACGTTGTAGGTGATCCTCTGCAGCTTATAACAGCCTCGCTCGCATTCTCTGCCCAAACACCTTTAACCTCTCGTCCTTGCCGGAACCTAAAACTGCAAATATCAAATGTTGCGTGCTTAACACTTTCCTCTGGGACTGCTTTAACTGTGTGAAGTCACATTTCAGGCCGTAGCTGCAATGTGAGGTTGTCTGAAAGGAAATGCTCCAACTCCAAAAGGTCAGCGAGGGTTTTAGCAGTTTTCATTCAGGAATATGAAATGTGTGAGGGGACAGACTCGCTACCTGCGGCTGCTTTATAGTTTCACCTCAAGAAAAACAGATTGCCAAAGTGTTGCCGCCGACTTGTGAGGAAGAGCAACAACCTCATTGTCAATTCTAGCGTGTCTGATAGTGTATGTGTTAGTGGACGAGGAATGTTTATTTTTAGCTGAATCAGAGTGTCTCTGAAATGGAGAAGTTCTCCCAGATGTCTGCTGTGGATGCTGCCGGTCGCCAAGAGTCGAGTTACTGCTCTTAAAAATGCGGGCCCCATCCATCCGCCCCCGGACCCGGCTGACCTCTTCATGTGGAGCGTAAGGCCAGCTGGTAATGTTTATAGCTTCAGCGCCGGATCAAAGAACCGGTACCCCGAAGACAGGAGGGGAGAATGAGAGGGAGGCTGAAAGAGGAAGAGAGACATGGAATAATTCAACTCTCTCAGTTTCACTTTTCTTTCCGTCTCTACACACTCCTCTCTGATATCCATACCCCGACATGGTTTGCTCTCCCACAATGCTTTGCCATTCATCAATACATCTACCCAGGTGTCGGCAGCATAGCATAAACACGTGGTGGTCGCGCCCTCATCGGAAGTGACTGCATGCCGTCACATTGGTGTCACATGTCGTTCCCCCCCGCCTGTGGTTGTCTGCCACGTCGCTCCCCCAGGCTCTGCCTATTGAATTATTCCATATGGAAGGTCTGTTTTGGTGGATATGTTGAGGGAGCAGAGGGGGAAGCCTTTACTTATTCATTCGTTCCCATTCCTGCATCTGCACTCAAAGCCAGGCATCACTGCCTGAGGAGGAAACAGGAAGTGGATGCTAAGTGCTGTGGTATCTATGGAGACGCTTTTGGGACAAGAACTCAGGTGTTTCGACTCATATGCCGGCACCTTATTAACCTCCATTTGTTTTTGGACTGTTTTTCATTGGCTCAGCATGTCAGATGCCCTTCCACTCAACTGCACATCGTGTAATCACTTTTACCACTTCACTTCACCCATTAACCCAAATCTCCCCACCTCATCCAGCTCTGGGCTACAGCTTAGTGCTTTTCATTTAGTGATCCTCACATGTTCCACCAGGAAGGGTTCTGGGCACAGACTGGGAATGGGTTTTACTGAGACACACTAAGTCGGGAATACTGCTGCCGTTCACTGTTTGGTTTATGCTTTTATTAGCTGCTTCTCATCATAACTGATGCATTATGGTTGACTCTTTTGCTTAAATCTAACATAAGTTAATGTATTTGTCAACATATAGCTTTACTTTTTTGTATGGATGAACTATATGGACTGTGGTGTTTAAGACATCCCTCATTAATGAAATGGTAGTGCTGTTGTCAGGTTCCTAAAAACACTGGTTCCTTTTGAGTTAAATTCAGTTTAACTTTATTTGTATAGCACCAGGTCACAATAATATCATCTCAGGACACTTTAAAAACACATCAGTTTAAAACACTCAAGTGATAAACATAAGAAAATACATTTTAACTCGTCTCTGTGTACATCACCATCATTTAATCAGAAGCGACGGCTAGGGGTGTCCCCGAACGCCCCCAATACTCTAATTCCCCAATCCAATAGACACAATACAATAATATAATAAAGATGCACATGTTCAGTCACAAAGCTCCACCTGGTGTGGAAACTTTAGGTATTTTTCTATTATCACTTAGTACGCCGTATTCCACTGGCCGGGGAGCGCTATATTCTGCTGGAATACTTTTCCATTTCCAATCCAGGAAATGGCAGACGCTCTACTGTGGGAGGAGTTACTAGCCCTACCCCTCCCCCGGCGCATACCTTCTAGAAAGTGTCCGATATCATCTGATAGCGATACGACGCAACAAAACAACACTTTCTCCAAGAATTAATGTATTGTTTAATTTGTATAATAAACAAACTAAAAAAAAGTTTGCAGAGATACCACAGAAGACAGAGAAAATATGGAAGGCGGTGAAGCAACCTTTTACCTGCTGCTCGGGTTATGGCTAATAATGAGTAAAAAAGACTTGGTAAAATGACGCCATGTTGTGGTGGAAGGAACCAGGTTTATGTTTATAGGGTAATGGTGGACCTAGCTAAGATAGCTACAGTGCTAATTTAAATGGGCGGCTGTGGTTCAGGAGAAAGAACAGTCGTCTTTAAATCAGATGGTTGGGAGATCGATTCCAAGCTTCCACTGACTATATGCTGAAGTTTTTGTGGGCAAGACACTGAACCCCCAGGTTGCTTCCTGTTCTCTCTGTGTGTGTACTTGTACGTATGTGTCAATAACATGACTGACTACATGTCCAGATAATGATAATGATGTGACACAAGGTGAACTGATGGAAGCAATGAAGTTCTTTACTTTACAATCCGTCATCTATAGATGATTCACACCTACAAAGTGTTTAATTCAGTTGCATAGTTTAGTTGCAAGCAGGTTAAGATCAATTTGCATCAGGTTAGGTTGTATGGGATCTGCTGTCATTACAGCAAGTGAGAAGAAGTTTTGTGTGGAGGTTAGGGGGAAGAATATGTATGAAAACTATTAAACAAGTCTGCACAGAGGCCCACCAAGACATCATGCTTCAAATTTTCCACCATTTCTCCTCAATTGTCTTTTTGTCCATACGGTTGTCATTCCAAGTTCATTTCGCCAACACTTTCCTCTGCATATCAGCTGCTCATTATTTATTACATATCCGTGTAATTCTGACCAATTCCTATTATTAAGCACATCTGATAAGCACTGTGATGGAACTGGGTCCCGGGTTCCACCCTGTGTCAGTTCTCTTAAACACAGCTGGTAGTGTGCCGAGTCTAATCAGGTGATCAGACTCAATGACGGGGTTGAAGGCGGCGTTTTTTACTTGCCAGAGCTTTATTGTTCTGTGTTGCTCCAATGATTTAGTGATTTTAACCAGCGCTGGTGGTGTTTACAATATATACAATATTTACATATTTGGGTCCATCTACAGCCACTCTTTGAGACTGGGAAGTGCATTTCTCATTTCACTTAGTTTATCTCCACTCAGCTAGTCCAGTACACTGCTATAATTGTCCCACTTAATATTTCCACTTCTGTTTAATCCGCTCCTTCTTACTCTTTCCATCACACTCACCAACCAACTAAATATTCTGTCGCTTTCTTTTATAAAGGTGCGCTTCCAGCTGCTCAGAATGGGTGTGTCTGGCCGGACAACCAATCACATCGCATTTCATGTCATTGCATCATTACATTCAGCTGCAATCAATGTTTCAATCAGAAAACTAATCAGCCAGCTAAGTGATGGTACAGAAACAAAACAAAAACATTTAACATCCCTCTTCAAGCAGGTAAACAAAGGCATCATCATACTCATGTATGTGTGTAAGTGTGTGTTTGTGAGTGTCTGTGTGCACATAAGTCAGATACCGCTATTGTGACGGTTACTCCGTCACAAGCACAAAGACGATTTTTTTGTGCACAGGTATTGTCAAGCAGACCAGTTAGTCAGACTGATGTAGCCTGATGCACCTTAATTTTTCCCAGTTAGTAAGCCAACTTGCCACACAGGCCATCAGGAATTGCCCCATTCTTCTGGAATCTGTTTGGGTTGCTTTAGCAGCAGTTTGTGCCGCTGCAGGTGTGTCCTGCTGTAGCTAAGAGGGTCATTACTTGCACACTTTGATTGGTTTAATGGACCAAGTTTCTACCAGACAACTCATTTAATTCGCTAGAATTATCTTCAGCGTTCTCAACAACAGAATAATTTAAACTAATACACACAATTAAACCCACAGCGCGACTTGTGGGTTTTACTTAAGTAAACTACAGATGCCTGAAAATATAACCTAATTGCAGTAATGTATTTGTACTTTGTTACTTTCCACCACTTCCCACCTTTAAGAAAAAGTAAAAAGAAACTGTTACTGAGAATCTGCCTACCTGAACCACTAAGGGTACATTTTTGTCTTGTAAAAGCTAAGGAAAAGGCAACTGGCTCAGCTAGTTGCTAGGTAACCAGTAGAGACTGCAGCTAGGTTTTAATCCTGTCATCTACAAAACTTGTCAAAATGTCAAACTGCCAGATTAAATAACCACAAACCTAATAACAGACAACAAACAGACATTTAAAGTCAAATGAAGTGATTTTGCAGCATCGATTAGATTTTTTTTCTTTTTTGTCCTAACGCTAGCTATGTCTTTTATACTTGATATGAGTACAGTGATATGACAAGAAGAGGAAAAATGCAATACCCTGACATTTGAGACGTTGCAGGTTGCAGATGTTTCCCATATTAATTTAATAAAAGACTCTTAACTCTGCACCTTTAACTTGATTTAGGTCAAAACTGAACTCAGAGCAGCAGAGACAAATATTTGACCCAATGCTGCAGGGATAGTAACATGGTGCAGTTAGGACTGTATGATCCTTAGATCATTCCTTCATGGTTTACTCCCGATTGTGCAATGAAAGCTTTCAGTTTTCCTTCTGCAGTTGAAGCTCATTCAATTGTACAGCAACAGAGGAAGATTTATGCAGATGTATGCTCTTCTTGGTTGGTTTTTCAGCAAATGCTAGTGAAGCATTTGTTTGGGGATTGTTTGCAGCTTCAGATTTGCTCACATTTGAAACCTGTAGTATCCTTCACAGTTGGTGTGTTTTTAACATTTAATGTAGGACATTTGCAAAGCAAATCAGATCAAAGAAAAAATCATGACTTGCAGGATCGATGTATTGATAGTTTTTTGTTATCTTAAGAATAATTGAGTATTTGCAGCATCAGACGTGTGTAGTCTATATGCTAAATCTGACATAACCTGTAATGACATTATCAGGGATTTTACAAAACTCCCCAGAGCTCCAGTTGAAATTATACAAGTTTTCATGAACTGACTAATATTTTCCATGAAGAGAAAACTGAAATTTATGGATCAAACTTCCACAATTCCCTTTAGAGGTTTCTCAAAACTCAAACTCCAGTAATTTGTCCATATTATCGCTACGAGCCAGAGTAGCTGTCCATGCTTTAATATAAAATAATTTAGGGTAATACGAGGTGTAATAAAGTATCATCTCTTTAAAGTGCATCAACTGTGTTTTGTGGAATAAACTAGGCCTTTAAAAACCATGAAAGCAACATTAAACTGACTTAAGACAGAGTCTGGCAGGTACTGCTTGGAGATGTTATTAATCATCATTAAAAGGCCAACGTAAAAGGGTGAGGCATTGCTCTTCATTTAAAAAAAATAAAGGTTGACCTGCGTTCTCGTAAATGTGCAGATTTGCAGATCAGAACAGAATCTTTTGTCTGGACTTGTGTTTTCAGCCAGCAGCCATGTTAGCGTAGCGTCTCTGGCTCCGTTGATGCAGGCGGTTTACAGAGCCCAGAGCAGGTGATCTGGAAGGAATCGAGTAAGATAGAGGGGAGAGAGTGGTAGAAGCATGGGGGGGTTAAAGAAGAGGAAGAGGGAATGACTTAGTGATATCACTGTGCTCATATGTCACTGACTCAACAGAGCGTGTAGCAGAGCTCACGCTGCAGCCGGCTGAATCTTGCTCTGGTGGAAATGTATGGACATGTATGGTGAGAAATTGATGTTTACAATTTATCACACACACACACACACACAGAGCAGGATTTTTTCCCTTTCCGCAGATCATAATATTTACTATACACAAACTTCTTTGGAAAGAGGGTCATGCATAGTGTCAGTGACGCTAATAAAAACCTGTAACTTGGAGAGTTTCATCCACAGTGATGAAAATCACGTTGTTCTCAGCTGACAGGAGCAGCATCCGGTGTGGTCCTCTGCTGCTGTAGCCCATCTGCTTCAAGGTTGGACATGTTGTGTGTTCAGAGAGGATAATCTGCATACCCTAGTTGGAGTTTGTTGCCTTTCTGGCCTCTCCAACCAATCAGCCTGTTCTCTGACTTCAACAACACATTTTTAACCTTATAATTCCTGCTCACCGCATATTTTTCTTCTATTCAGGACAATTCTTCGTAAATCCTAGAGGTGTGTGAAAATTAGGGCTGTCCCGATATAACTTTTTCACTTCCGATACGATACCGATATTGCAGCCATTATTATCTGCCGATACCGATATTGAACCGATATTATGTCAACACTACTTTCATTACAGATTTTGTAGAGTGCAATGTTAGAAACCGCTTTATCAAGTGAAATTCAAATAGAGAACAGTCAGAAGCAGAAGGCATGAGAAAGAATTATGATTATTATCTGCAATGTAAAGTCATCGTCTATCCAGTGTGCAGTCAGGCTCAATAAGGAGACCGGACAGTGACTTGAGTTCCAAATGTCAGTAGTGAAGCTAATAGCGTTAGCTTTCTCAACATGTTCTGCAACAAACGTCTTAACTTCTTTATGCATCTGCATCATAGTTTCGTCGACGATATAGTGGCGGCTCGGAATAATATAGCGAGGCTCGAGGTGTTCAATTAAGCGTTTAAACCCGACATTACTCACCACCGACAGGGGCTGGTCATCAAGCACAATAAATTGGGCTATCTTTTCTGTTATTGCTAAAGCCCTTTTGCTGTCCCGTGGGAGTTTTTCACGTTTTTGAAACGTTTCGCTCAGCGTTGCTTTTTTGAGGGAGTCAGAGGTAACTTTTTTCTTCGCCCCGGTGATCTTCTGAAACTCGTCATACTTTTCTTTGTGAGGCTGCCTCAAATGCGAGATGATGTTTTAAATTTAAAAACGTATTAAATCTCCTCGGTTCTGTGCCTCCTCGGGAAATTTGGGCATGACATGTTTTGCATGTAGCTGTAATGTCTTTGTCCGACTGTAAGGAAAAATATTGCAACACAGCCGACATATCTTCTCTTTGTTAAAACGCACTTTTCATGACGAATGCATGTAGTTGTTGTGATCACGTGATCTCAACATGCTGGAGCGAGCGCTTCTCTTCTTTGGTGTGCTGCAACAACATCGCTTTACCGTCAACTACTGTGTTGGAGTGTGAAGCGCGACCTCTTCTTTGTGGAATCGACCACTTCTATCGAACTTTTTAGATGCATTCCGATAAAACTCGATAGTTGTTTTTTTTGCTAATATCGAACACATATCCAATATCAATATCAGATCCGGACAGCCCTAGTGAAAATAGTCTGAAATCCTCACACAAGCATATCTGTTGCCAACAACCAACCTCACTTAAATCCTGATGCTCAGTTTGAACTTCAGCAAGTCGTCGTGACCATAGTTACATGTAAATGTATTGAGCTGCTGCCATATGATTGGCTGATTAGATGTTTGTGTTAACGAGGAATTTAACTGGTGTTCCTAATAAAATGGATAATGATGGGATATCCGCTGTGGTGCATTTACTGTCTTCAATAATGCATCAGTGAAGTTCGAAGAAAGGTGCACAGACTGGATTCAGAAGAGCTCTAAACAGACCCGTTTACAGTAAACTGCTGAGCGAACACGGTGTCTGCAGTACAAACGATACATGTGCAAGCAAAGGTCATAAACACATAAACACATAATGTGTACTTGACAGACATTCGTGGAAGATAATATGTATGGTGACAGTAAAATGCATGTTGAGTACATATGAATGGTCAGTGTATTATGAGAGTGAAAGGAGGTGCTACAGTGTCTAATAGGATTGTATAAATTCATGTTTCCTATCAGCATGAGCAATGATCCATATCACCGAGCAGAGCAGGGTGGATGTCACACATCAGCTTTATTAGCACCAAACCTGTTTTTAAGCAGAAAAAAGATTGTTTACAAGGTGAAGTAGAGCTTAACTAGTTCAGGAAACTGTAGTTGATACTGGAATTTTACAGGCTGTGTCCATACAGACGGTCGGGGGTAAAACATCAATGGCACAGTGGCTGATATTAGTTTGTATTTGCATATATTCATGGGTATAACTCGGTGGATGTGGAGACAGAACCTGGCTTAGATTTCTGACATCTGTTTCTTTTCAATGACGTAAAAGTTGGATTACATGTGACATAAATATTCAGGCTAAAGATGCTTTTGAAAAAGACGCGAATCACATTTAGCCCCATGTTGGAAAGTTGCTGATTTGTTCTGGTTAGACTATAATAAATACATCCGATAGTGGTCATGAAAGAGCAGAAAAGGTGGATTTGATCAACTTTTGGCTGCAGTTAGAACAGAGCCAGTAACTCCAAAAGACTTCAAATAGACCTGGTAGTTTCTGCTTTATCATTTTATTATCGCTAAAACAGGCAAAAGTTCAGGAGTTTTAAGCAACTATGGACTTTTCTTTTGGCTAACATGTGTGATTCATAATATATTAAAGAGCACTAAAGTTCTTGAAAAGGCCATTTTTATTTCATTCCTGCACCTTTTTGTTGTTGCTCACAGTAGTGAACATCCCACTATTTTCCAACACGTTTTGGTATATATGGGAACTTATCAGACCGCTGTACTAAATGTGTTTAAAGCACCTTTTCAGTTGAGAGTTGACAGAACTACAAAATGAAAAACAGTATTTTTTGCCCCAGGGTGCAGCTCCTGAGTTGAACTGTTGCTGCTCAGATGCTGCGCAGTGTGTGGATATTCTATCTTAGTCTCCAAGCAGTTATTTTACATGTCAATAAAAGCAAGATAACATTGTGTTTAATGTCGTCAGGGATTCTGACGGGGAGCACATGAAAAATGAGTGGAAAAACCTACCAGCACAGTACTTTCCGTCACCATCTACAAGTCTGAGATGATCATTTTCCAACTCGCTCATAATACTGATCCGAGTTTAGAGCTTTTATATTTAACATGTTCTTCCATAATAATCAAATGAGTCTTTATTAATGGATACACGTGACCCGACAGGAATGTTTTCTGTTTTGGCTGACCCCGTGCATTAAATACCTGACAAGTCGTGGTGCTTTATCATGTTGACATAAGACATAAAAATGCCAAAAATCCAATTTTGCTTCTAGTCAGTGTTGTACACTGATTTGCAGCTTTGCCCTGAATGAACTCTTCATCATGAGATGGAATAAAGCGTTTCTAATGTGACTCAGTCTCAGATGGAGGACAAGGACATTTTACATCATGTGTCCCATGAAATTTTTTCAAAAAGTTTCTTTATTTCACAAACAAAACTGACCTCAAGAAGTGAAGTCTAATCTGAGATAAACCAGACGGCAATATTGGGGTTAATCTGTTTCAACCTTCTTGAAAGAAACCATTTTGAGTCACGGAGGATGTTATGCAACCAAATGTCATGTGTAAAACTAGCTGAGGCTTCTTAAAGAGCGCAGTCTGATGGCTGACAAGCGTGTCGTTAGATCATTTCGTGATGAGTTCTTCATGCGAGAGCACATTAGTCTCTGCAACAGACAAACCGATGTGAATCAGATAGTCTTCATATCATATCTGGGTATTTAGGAAGTGTACGCTGTCACACAGGAGGGATCTTTACATGACAATAATGGAGGCAAAGCATTGCTTTTTTGCAAATATTTGATGACTATTTTTTAACTAATTTGAACTGAGTGAAAAAGGCAGATATATGAGTCTAAAATCTCAGATCAAATGTATATAATACACATGTGTATGTACATTTACTGGTCCCTTTATCAGATCTTTCTTGCTGCAACTGGCTTGGATGCCTTTTTCCTTCAGAAAAACTGTTTTAACTTGTCAAAGCTTTAACAAGCTTTTGGGAACATTGCGCAGAGATTTTGCTACATTTTGACATGAAGCATCACACAGTTGCAGCAGATTTGTCTGATGAGAATATTCCGTTCCACCGCATCCCATAGCTGCTCTGCTGGACTGGGATCTGGTGGAGGCCGTTGGAGTGCAGTGTATTTTCTTCTGATCCTACCGTCTGAATGTGGAGCTGAAATGAAGACTCATCAGACCAGGCAACCTTTTTCCATCTTTTACTCTCTGTTTTGGTGAGTCTGTGACTTTCAGCCTCAGATTCCTGTTCTTCGCTGACAGGTTTGCATCTGGTATGATCTTCTGGTTCTGCAGGCCATCTGCTGCAAGGACATGCTGTGTGTTCAGAGATGCTATTCTGCATACTGGTTGGAACCAGTGCTTATTTTACATCCTGTCGCCTTTTTATGGTCTCCAACCAGTCTGTCCGTTCTCCTCTAACCTTTGGCATAAACAAGACATTTAGGTCCAAACAGCTGCTGCTCGCTGGATATGTTCCCTTCTCCAGAACATTCTCTGTAAACATTAGAGATGGTTGTGTGTGTGTGTCTGTGCGTGAGAGAACTCCTTCATATACTCATACCAACAAAATGCTACATTCAAAGTCACTAATATTATCTTTCTTTGTCATTCTGATGCTCAGTTTGAGTTGAGTTGCTATTGTGTGATTGGCTGATTAGATATTTAAATGAAGAATTAAACAGTCTGCCTGATAAATTGACATATAGAAGATATTTAAGCAAAACTGTAAACTATATTCTACTTCAACAAGAGTGGATGATTTACTTACTGTATAAATCTTAATCATGACATCTGATGGTCTCAGAAGTCTTTAAAAGCTCTGCAGGAACAAATGTTGTGAGTACTTTTCTCGTTGACACACTCCAGTGACGTATGGTTGACTCAATTCCTGCACATGCATTGCAATGCAGTGCATCTTTAATTCATTACATAGGAAAATAAAGAGATGACTCTTCTACATGACTGATCTAACAGATGCTTCAATAAATTTATTTCCTTTTGCATATTTGTAAAGTAATTTAATCTAATCTGTGAGAAAAGCTTTTGCAGTTTGGGTGAGAATGAAGAACTCATCCCGAGCACAGTAACGATGATTTCTTTGATTTCTTTAGGCTGATAGAAGATTTCCAATAAAACAATTTGAGCATGATGCGTCTTGGTCTTGTTGAGTCATGTGAGATTACTAGAGATGCATTGATCCTGTTTCTTCATGCCAGCTGTAGAAAGGCCATGAACCATCAGGTGAATATATGAGATATTCATGAATATTCATACGGATGCAAGTCAGACATCGTCAAAGGGTTTATCTTCAGGGGGCACAAGGTGAGAGCCTGATCCAGCGTGGAAAGAGCAGTGTGGCATCTGTGAATCATCCATTTTCAGCCCTAAATATCAGACGGCCGTTTGTTTAGTTGTCATTTTCATGGCAGTTCAAATAATGCTAAATTGCCTCTTTTGAAAAGGACAAGGCTGCACAGTGGAGTAGTGGGTTGCTCACAGGTTTCTGGTTTGACACCCGGCTGTGGGATGAGGGGGGTTCGAACAGCGGTTTTTGTGTGTGGAGTTTGCATGTTCTCTCCATGTATGCATGGGTCCTGTCCGGGTACTCCAGCTTCCTCCCACCTTCCTAAGTGGGAGAGAAGTTGTTGGCCCTGTGATGGAAAGGCAAGCTGTCCAGTCTACACCCTGCTTCCCACCTGCTGGCCACTGGGATCAGCTCCAGCTTCTCCACAACCCTGAACTGGTTTAGCACCATAGAAAATGAAAAGGACAAAGTAAAAAAAAAAAAAAAAAAAAAAACCACCTCAACCCCCCTTCCCTTGCTTTTTTTTTTTCACTGCACACACCTGCTCCACCTTTCTCCATCGGAAACCCCCCGACACAACCCAAACCCCA
>JBAMHX010000018.1:4287393-4307300 GCA_037177515.1 Pseudomugil tenellus | reverse complement strand
TGTGTGTGTGTGTGTGTGTGTGTGTGTGTGTGTGTGTGTGTGTGTGTGTGTGTGTGTGTGTGTGTGTGTGTGGTTTTATTGATATTTAAAAACTTTTTTTTCCCTTTTTAAATGAAAAATTTAGTGTAAATGCAAACATTAACAGTGGCGATTCATGTTTGTGTTTCACTTAAACATAACTTTTTTTTCTGCAGATGTTTACTTGAAGAAACTTATAACATTTGAATTTTTTTACATATGCAAATGTTAAATAAATGATTTTCCTCCAAGCATATTTTCCTTTTAAATATTTTAAAATAAAATGATGTATTTTATACAACTATTTGAGATTTTTAGCTCATCACGTTGTCAGTACATAGAGACAAACGCTAGTCAGACTCACTAAGTAGCATCAATTGGCCTGTTTCAGGGCTGTGGGGGAAAAACCTGAGTATCCAGACAGAACCGCAGTCCACATTCTAGCTGTGAGGTGATGATGCGACTTAAGTTATCACCAAATCAGGATCTTTCAATTAACTAATTTACCTTTCAACAAAGCCATAGCTGGACTTTTATTTTCACAGACTCATCACAGTGATGATCTATGAATACATTAATCCTCAATGTTAGTTTGAGCCTTAACACCCAACTTCTAATACCACATGCCTTTTATAAACGGTTCACAGACATGTGAGGGATTTTTATTTCTTTCTTTTTGGGTCTGTGTTTCCTGGCAACCAAATGCCAGTGCAGCCAAGGCCCAGCGGTGATGATGGAGATGGAGTGGGTGTCTGATTTATCTTCTGTCATCTGATGTTTTCTGCTCTTTTATCAGTCCCTGTCATAACTCCCTTGCTGCTCTGTGGCTGGATGCAGATCCATGCACAAGCTCAAAGGCGACCAGTCGCATATAAAGACAGGGGTTAATGAAGGTTGCAGCGGTTAATGCCTGGTTTTCATTTCTGGAGAAGGAGACAGGGAGTGCTGCAATGTCTAAAAGGGAGTGAACCTTGTGGTTGGTTGTGAAGTTGCTTTACACAAGAGCAGGAAGTATTGAGAAGTGTGGATCAATACGGTTGTGCAGTCCAACTGTTTCTTACAGAAAGCAATAAGCGCTAAACCACCTGATTTGTTGCTGAGAAGTCAAGTTAAGTCTGCGTTATTTAACATTTATGTTGACTTAGCTGAGAGAAAGTGTCCGTTATCTCTTTCAGATTGATCTCCGTGACGACCCCAAGACAATTGCCAAACTGAATGACATGAAGGAGAAACCCCTCACCACAGAGCAAGGACAGAAACTGGCGAAGGAGGTTTGTATGCTGAAGCGATGCAGCTTGTGTGGTCGACTCAGTTCAAACTGTTGGGCCCAATTCCTGTGTGTTGAATCGACCCAGGAATGTCTCTGGGTGAATTAATGTCTTTGGTGAAATGCTTGGAATCAGACCTTACTGTATTCTTTGCCTTAAAATGAGTCCAAAAATACATTCTGGGTCAACATAGGTGTCCAGCGGAGTTCAAGGCTGAAGAAGCTAAAGTGGTCTGTAATTAATCACAGCTGTCAGGCCAAGAGGGGGTTCAAAGTCAGTCGTTCAAAAATATCTTGCAGAACTTATAAGCTGACTTATGCTGGCTCAGTTTGTCCAAACTGAGATCACATCAGGATTCTTGCTCATGGAGTTGTCAAGTACTCAGAAGCTCCAATTGGCCTCAATAAGAGGTTTTTTTCTCAAATTGGTGATGATTTAAAGTCTTTTCGTGCTACAGAGTAACCTTAACCACCTTCTATGAGTAGTTGAACCCAATGGAAGATTTTCTTGACCTTCCCATCTCCAGGAATGCAGAGTGCCTTTTAGAAACTTCCTCTATTTTGGCTCAATCTCACTGACCTCTGAAATATTTTATCCCAGCAACTCAACAAGTAATCTGATAATTGTAACAAAAAATGTACAGACTCCATAAATCGATTGAGCGATGACATCTTGTATCCTAAAGAGCTGTCAAATTACAATCAGTACCTTTTATCACAGAAAACCTGAAAGATAATATAAAATGCAGCTTCATGTCAGTGACTGCGTTGAGGTGTTAATTCTTGTTTTGTTCCTCACATAATCATTCAAGTGTTATTTCTGTGTTAAGAGGAGACACTGATAAGTTCAGCACACTGCATGGATGTACTTAAAAATCCTCCTAATATAAGTTTTGCTTGAAACTTGGAGGCATCTAAGCAGAGAGGCAGATTTTAGGCCTCCTCCTCCCAGTGGGAAGTTCCCAGTAGACGTCACCATGTAAGCATCCAGGAGGCATCCTAACCAGATGTCCTAACTTTACTTTTACACATCTTACATAATTACTGCATCAGTTATTATTTATACAGTCCATTAGGATCATTATGGGATCATTAATCACTAAATCAATGTACATAAATATATTATTACATATTATTGAATTGTTCCTCACACACAGTCAAAGCTTTAGGTTATATATGGCTGTGTCCTAATGTGCACCCCATGCCCCGTAGTGGTCACACCATTTTGTAGGACTAAAAAGTGGTGCACACAAAATTACCCACAATGCATATTGAAAAGTAGAGAGCATTGATGGCCACTAGATGGGTCAATATAGACCATAATGCATTGTGAGTTGATGGCGGAAATGACATGAATATCAAAAGGTTAACAAAAACAATAGAGCACCATTTTTTATCCGTTTTTATTTAACAAAAAGAATAAAATGCAACAAAAGAAAAATAAAATATTTTCACACGAATCTTAATTGGATTTGGAACAACACTTTCAAGTGCATTGTGGTTGCCATAGTTACTGCAGATAGTTTATCGAAGGGCATCAAATCTTCCTAGCTAGCATGATGCTACTACAATGCTATAGCTAGCACACAATTGCAGCACACGTTTTAGGCTACATTTGTGCACACTTTAAGCTTTTATGTGTGGCTTTACATCTTTAAAATGAATTCCAAAATGTTTATACTTCAGATAAAACAACGGGAATGTTTGTTGATGTCCATATGTTATTTTGAGATATCAAGCTGGCTTAGCAGTGCTGCTGCCAGCCCTTAGGCTCCCTTGGCTGAGAGGTAAATCATCAATAACATACCCAGAGCAGGGGGGAATTTTTGGATTCTGATTATGTGTCCTCTTTGTTTTCTCTTCAGATTGGTGCTTGTTGCTATGTGGAATGCTCCGCGCTGACCCAGAAGGGCCTGAAGACAGTATTTGACGAGGCCATCATTGCCATCCTGACTCCAAAGAGAAAGAAGGGATCTTTGAAGAGAAGACTAGGACCCCGCTGCATCAACTGCTGTCTGATCACGTGATCCATCAAACCCAAGCTCAGTGAGCAGCCAATTACAAACCAAACCTGAACTGAAGGGAAAAGACAACCAAAAGGAAAAGGTGGCAGTTGAGACATAACAGAACTGAAAGGGACAAAACGAGAGCTCATTTTAAGCTGCAGGGCTCTTGAGAGGCCGTAACTCTCCTGCTGTTCAATGCTGAGGTTGAGGAACCAGTTTTCTACCAAAGGGGCACAAAACCCAGTTTATGCTTTTCTTCTAAAAGACTTTTGCCTCAAAAGTACCTTCTTTTATAACCATTTTTACTATTTTATTTCTGTACAATGTTGCTGTTTTCTGTCATAGAAAGAAAAGACATACTACAATTAGAAAAATTCTAAAATACAGTTCAGTTCGAAGAGAAATTTTACATTTTAAGAAATTAATTTAGTTTCTATAGACATTGAAAGACGAATTCCTATATTATTATTATTATTATTATTATTTAAATTCTAACATTAAGTCTGTCATAAATGACGCCCAGCCCCTCAGTATACTTTTTGGATTTTATAGCCTATTTTTGCGTTTTCTTTATTATTATTATTATTATTATTTTGTTGAAGACCTCTTAGCTCACGGTTTTCAGTTGTGTGCCATCTGAGGATCTGCATAAAGAACTACACTTTATATGGGATAAGAGTGAAATATTCTGTTTAAATGACATATTGTGGACCTAGAAATTTATTATTTTCATGCTTTAAGTTTCCTTTTTGGTAATTTTTTTCTCCTATAAAAAGTTTAATGTTTTATAGTGTGGCATGCCAAAATATTATGTAAGGTAAAATGGAGCTGAGGTCTTCATGAGAAACTGAAGAAATTTCTTATCCATTTTTAAAGTATTTATTTCTGTATCTCTGAGATAATACTGTCAGTACAAATATTTTATCAGCTTATAAATGACCTTCTCTTATATTAATCTTTGTTATCATGCAATAACATCTTATGGTTTTAGCACCTTTGAGAAGGTTTTGAATAGAGAATAAGAGGGATCTCATTTTAGAAATGAAACTCTTGACTCATATTCTGATTTATAACAATGTCCAAAGAAGCAATTGCACATGTTCATTATAGTCAGGGGCTTAAAACGACCCAATACTGTATATGTGATGCACAACAAAAAGTTCACTCAGTGCCACTTATTTTTTCAGCACAACACACATTCCCATGTTGTCAGACTCTCTCCCCCTCCTACAAATAGATTATTGAAGCACAGATAAGGCACACCTCTATTAGGCACAAGCACAGCACACCATCTCAGCACACACAGCTCCTCATATCACCAAAATCCTTTTTAAAAGGATCCCTTTGCACCTCCCAAATAACAGCATTCTATAGAATATGGAAAAAACTCCAGATTTTTGCTAAAATGGGATTAGCTGGTTGTACTGGCTAATACTAATTTACTATTTCAATATTTACTTGGTCAGTGTATACACATTAGATTAAAATATACTGCAGACACTAGTTCATGAGGACGGATTAGTTCCCGCTAACTGTACACCTATTAGTGGCCTTTAGTTAGCATGATTCAGCTAGCATTAGCTAACTGAGTTGAGTGTGCTACCATTAGCATCTAAGGTATTCATACACTTGATTAAAATGCTGTTTGATCATTTATTTAATGAATATGTTATAAATTATGTTTTCCAAAGACTAACAAACAAACAATGCAACATATAAATGTTATGTATTCTTAGCTATTTTAAATAAAAAAATAACATAAGGAAGTTGAGATAAAATCTAGGACTGACTTGACTTAAATGTAGCTCTTTTTCCCCCACAAGATTTACCTTTTGGCTGTTTTGTTCCAACTTTTTAAAAGCTATATTCTAAATATCATTGCTCTCTTGTCAGTGAGTAAAAAACCCAAAATATTCCATATTTTATGGCTAAAACTCACTTTTTAAATCACAACTTCTAACCCGATTTTTCAAATAAAGTTGAGGTGCTGCATAAAATGAGAATATCAGAATGTGATTATTTTCAAATATCATTAACCCATATTTTTATTCCAAAAGAATATACACAAGATGTCAGATACTGAAACTGAGAAGCTTTACAATTTCATGAAAATATTGACATTTAATGACAGCAGTCTGAAAAGAGTCGTGTTTATAGTCATCTGGGAATAAAACTTGGGATTATGAGATTTGTAAATCATTGCAGTCTGGTATTATATTTTATATAAAGGCATGACATTTGGGGAGTTGTGGTAGCATTTAAACATGACTCTTAATCTTAATTTAGGTTGATCTATATGATATTACCTATATTAAACAGTCAACAATTTAAACAGTGAAATAATATTCAACTTTTTTCTACAGAATGTAAACAGTAGCTTAACTCTGAGCCCCTCCAGGTATATGGAAAGGTTTCAAGCTTAGATGTCCGTAGTCAGTGCAGTAGCTGATTGCAGAAGGTTGTGGTGTAACTTTTCCTGCAAGGTGAACATAAGATAATATTTTTTTTTCTATTTTATGTTTTTTTTTTCCCTTTTCTAACATTTTTTAAAGATGGTAATCAAAGGTGCCAACTCTTACTATTAATTTGTTAGATATGATTAATTAAAAGCTTTAATGTAAAAGGTGCTCCTGCTCTCTGTCCCGGCCTGTGTTGTATAACCGTCCTCTGAGCAGCAGAGACAACTGCAGCGTGAACAGTCTTGTTTCTCAGACAGTTTTGCTTGCCGATGTCATGTGAAGGTCCACCTTCAGGATCCAGGACCTAAGTGCCACAACCACTGATGCATTCTCCCACTGATGCTCCTCTCTTCTAAATAAATGTGTTTACTGTGTTGAGACGCTGACTTGGGGGATTTAACCAGGCAAATGTCAGATGTGCTGCAGAGCACGCTTGTGAAGTCAACTTGTGCTCGCTTTATTCCTGGAAGCTCAGGCCTTCATGCTCATAGTGGGTCAAACATGATTACAAAGTAAACTGCAAAGCATATGAATGAAAGAAAACTTCCTAAATATTCAGATAAGTTTTTTTTTTATTTTTCATTTTCTCATAAATGTCATTGCATCAATTTATTCATTTTGAGCTGTGTCTGTATTGAGTTGTACTGATATCTGGAGCATGAGCGCCCCTTGCTGGGTGCAGTGTTGTATGTAGATTTCTTCAACTCTGCAACTGCAAGATTTCTCGCATGCATGATTTAACTCTACTCTGCTTTACAACTATTAAGTCTGCCTTAACCACAGGATACTTTCTGCTTTTGTATTGAGGAAAGTTAACATTAGATGTAACAGTTCTGCTTCATTTTTTAAGTCCGCCCGCTCCATTACCATCTCAGGCTGCTTCTAAATCAATGTCTGCCCAGATTCATGTAATGTATATAGTGTTTTTTTTTTTTTTTTTAAAGAATTCATTAAAAAGTATCAATTGTGTCTATAAAGCTTGTTTTTATTAGTAGTTTTTTTGTATTTTTTCAGCTATGCAAGTAAAAAGTCTGATACAGAGGAGTGATGGGAAGGAACATCTCTTAACTATCTTCATTTTTTCACATTTGCTGATTTGTTTCATTACAACTGGTCACTGAAACATTCAGCTGACAATTTTATCTGTGTTTCATCTTGATTATCATAATACATTTGTTGTGTGGGTTATAAGGGTCACACTTGTTATTAATACTAATGCAAAATCAATTTTTACTGCAGCATGCTGGAAACAAACAAGTTATTTGAAAGTGTGTAGTTGTACGATCATATGGTCTATAGGCAGACACATTTTGCATCACATGTGCTGTCATGCTGTTTAGATGACTCACTTACACCCAGTAACCAGTGTCTCTCATTTGAAGGACTAATCATGAAAGAAATTTATTAAAGATGCTCACTAGCCACTTCTAAAGAACAGGAGGACCCCTTTTTTCTACAGAGCTCTCTTAATTCTTGGTGTCATAGATTAAACAAGGTGTTTAAAACATTCCTCAGAGATTTTGCTCCATGTCGACATGAAGCATCACACGGTTGCTGCAGATCCATGATGTTCCACCACATCCCAAAGCTGTTCTGTTGGATGTAGATCTGTGGAGGCCGTTGGAGTACAGTGGACTCATAATGTTGAAGAAAGCAGATGGAGATGATGTGACATGGTGCATCATCCTGCTGGAAGTATCCATCAGAGGATGCTACACTGTGCTCATTAAGATCCCATTATGAGGGATAGACATGATCTGCAACAATGTTTAAACTATCTCACACTGGTACTAAGGAGCCAAAGTAAATATTAATAAACCTGGTCTAGACCCCACTAATTATAATAACCTCTGCCCCATTTCCAACCTTCCCTTCATTTCCAAAATCCTAGAAAAAGTATTTGCTACTGAACTCCACAACCATCTGACCCAAAACTCTCTTTTTGAACAGTTCCAGTCCGGCTTTCGCCCCCATCACAGTACTGAAACTGCTCTTATCAAAATTACCAATGACCTCCTCATGGCTACTGATTCTGGTCTCTTTGGCATTCTAATCCTTCTGAATCTGAGTTCAGCCTTTGACACCATTTCTAACTCAGTTCTCCTCAATAGACTTTCCTCCATCTGCATTTTCCACACTCCACTCAACTGGTTTCACTCCTATCTTTCAGGCTGTTCTTAATTCATCCAAATCAGGTCACTCAGTTCCCCCCTGTCACCACTTACATCTGGTGTGCCCCAGGGCTCTGTCCTGGGACCACTTCTCGGCATCATCTATCTCCTCCCCCTTGGCAATATTTTCCGTAAATTTAATATTCACTGTTACGCGGATGACACCCAACTATACCTTTCCAGTAAACCCAATACTACACTCCCTCCCTCCTCCCTCACTACCTGCTTATTTGAAATTAAATCCTGGTTCACCGCCAACTTCCTCAAATTGAAAAGTAACAAAACAGAAATTATTCTTATTGGAACCAAATCCACACTTTCAAAAGTTGACAGTCTTTCTCTGTCCATTGACAACATCCCTGTGTCCCCCTCCCTCCAAGTTAAGAGTCTGGGTGTCATCTTCGACAGTTCACTGTCATTTCACGCCCACATCAATACCATCACTCGGTCAGAATATTTCCATTTACATAACATTTCTTGTCTCCATCCTTCCCTCACCCCCCATATTACCTCCGTTCTTGTCCACAGTCTCGTCACCTCCTGTATTGACTGTAATTCACTTCTCTTCGGTCTCCCACAGAAATATCTTCACAAGCTTCAGATGGTTTCAAAATTCAGCCGCTCGCATTATCACCAAGAGTCCCTCATATCACCGCATCACCCCCTTCATACAGCAGCTGCACATCCACAACCTCCCACCCCCGCGTATCTGTCAGATCTCTTAAACGCTGTCACTCCTTCTCGCTCCCTCAGGTCATCCTCCTCCATCCATCTTACTGTTCCCTCCAGCCATCTCAGCAACATGGGGAGGAGAGCATTCAGCCACTCAGCCCCACATCTTTGGAATTCCCTTCCACCAGACATCCGCAATATTGACTGTTTACACCTGTTTAAATCCCATCTCAAAACTCACCTGTTTAAACAATCTTTTTTTCCACAATCCCATGTCCAATAGTTTAACATTGTGTTGTAGTTTTATATTGTATGGTGTTTTCTTGTTGTTTTGTTGTGTTTTAATGTAAGGTTACCTTGAGAGACCTAAAAGGCGCATTTTAAATAAAATGTATTATTATTAAATATTCCCTAAACCATTATATCACCAACAGCCTGAACTGTTGATTTAAGGTTGAATGGATCCATGTTTTTCCAGCTATTTCTGACCCAACATCTGTATGTGGAGCTTAAAGTGAATCAGGCCAAGTCATGTCTGAGGTGAATCAGCAGGTCAGTCATGTTCAGTGTCATTTAAATCCCCTTTCTTCCACATTATGATGCCCAGTTTGAACTTCAGTAAGTTCTCTTCACCATGTCTGCATGACTAAAGGCACCAAGTTGCTGTAATGTGAGTGTTGGTCAGAAATGTATGTCCCTTTAGAGCTTTATTAATAGATCTTTTATTTGCCCCAAGAGGGAAAGTTTACTGCTAACTGCAACAGTTGAAAATCTGGAATAAAAAAATTAAAGTAAATAACGATTCTTGAAGCATTGGAGACATGTTGATACCGAAAGCTCATAATGCACATTGTCGCACGCCACAAGATGGCAACCCTGCCTGTGTCACCACATGAACAACCCCATCGGCGCACTCCATCAACGGTCGGTGAGGACATATTTTACTTAATGTACTATTGATATAAAGTAAGAATAATGACCAACTAAACTGTGGAATGAAAAGCTTTAGTTTACATCTTTTGTAGGTAGAAGAAAAAATAAATGGTTATTATATTAATTTCATATTTCTGGTTATTTGGATATTTGGTCAGACAATGTCTACGTGTAATAAAAACTGATATAAAAATAAATGTTAACTGTGCAAAACTGTGAAGATTTATAAATATTATTATTTATGTTTAAACAAATTCAACAATTTTATCCAAAATATTCTTAAATTCCTAAACTAATCATCAGACATTCCCTTCTATATGTCTTAGTTTTACAACTTACAGCATCACATTTCAGTCAGAATTCAGGCTTTTACCTTCCAAAAGTCATATTTTTATGGTTTCTTGTTTTATTTTGGTGTTTTAGTCCATGTCTTGTTGCATCATCCAACCCCGTTGTAAACACGGGATACTGCAAACTGTGTCAGAATTTATAAACGTATTATTTTTCCTCTAGTTGTTAAATCCCCAAACCTGGCTGTTCCCTCCACCATGATTCACTTTGGGTGTAAAACACCTTTTCTTCCACCTACAGCAGGGGTGTCAAACTCCAGTCCTCGAAGGCCGGTATCCAACAGGTTTTGTTTGGTTTTGTGCACTAACACACCTTATTCAAATCAAATGGATCCAACAGCTTCTTATCAACCTATTAATTTAGTCTGCTCAGGTGTTTTTTGGAGCATGGGGACAACAAAAAACTGCCAAATAATGACCGTCAAGGACAGGAGTTTGACACTTGTGACTAAAAACTTCAAGTTTTTTTTTTGTCAAAACTGTTTAAACATATTTTGATCAAAAGTTATATTCAGCTAACTGGAAACTTTTACACTTTTTGATATTCTGAGAACTTGTTTTAATCCATTAACACCGTTCATTTCTGTTTTCAGTTAGTATACATTTGAGGTGGAGGCTTTAGCAACATTTATTTTTGTTCTTTACCTGTTTTTTGTTTTTGCAGGATTCACCCATTTGAGATAAATGGTTTTGAATTTAGTCCATCATGTATTCATAAGCATCAGTCTTTTAGGTGCATACATGTTGTAGTTGTATGTTTGCACGAGTCAGACATTAGTATTTACTTTAATTTATTTATTCATTATCTTTACAGCTTAATCCAATTCAGGGTCATGGCGAAGATGAAGCCTGTCCCAGCAATTTGCAGGAAAGAGTCAGGGTACATGCTGGACAGGTTCCCAGTCCATCACAGCACTTCCTTTCTATTTCTACATTTCTAATTTTTCTACAACAGATAAAAAAAAATCAACTTACATCCGAGATATTATTAATAAACTTGCCAAACATGCATGTCTTTGGACAGTTGGAGGAAGCCTGAGTACTCAGAGACCCCAGAAGATGCAAACCCTACATAGAAAGGCCATTGTTCATACCTCTGCCCAGCCGAGGCTCAAACCAGAGAGGATGCTAACCACTACTCCACCACACTGCCACTTCCTCATGAGACAAAACTACACATCCAAAACGCTACTTTTTCCAGTCACATGTTTAATGTGGGTGTTAAAGGAAGAGTTATATGCTAGGAAGTGATCCTTTCCTCTATCACAGCACCAACTCACTGTAGTTTTTCCCAAAAAACACTTTTGGATTCTGTGAATTGTTGCATAAAATAACAGAAATCCCCTGCAAATCCCAGCAAAACAATACCTGTGTGGCTTTTCAGTCAGGACCACCAAACTTCCTGACTTCCATTAAATATGATGTTTGATCTATATCCAGATCTATAACTGTCCTGAGTGACTGACTGTTCAAATATAAGCTAGTGGCACTTATGATTTGCATTCTTTCATTCAGAAGTTGTATTACTGTCTTGTTGCAGTAGATTAGAGATTATTAGATTGATCTCAATTCATTTCACTTCAAAGTGCATGATTCAAATAAGCTAGTGTAGCAGTATAACTTGTATTACAACAGGGCTCCCCAGTCTTTCTCTGGGAAAGTTGCAGGTTTTTTCTAGAGTTAAATGTTCAGAGCCTGCTGACTCACTGGGGTTGAGTTATCAAATCCTTGCGGATTGTTTAGACATGATGCGACAGGCTCCTGGTTGCAGAGGTTGACTAAAATAGCATCAATCACTCATAAAAAAATCAGTGCTAACGCAATTTCCTTTCATAAGCACAAATTAGATCAGGATCTCAGACATGTAAAAGCTAATGTTTCCCTTGAACTCCACCTCAGATCCAGTTAACTACACTACTCAGCCGGCATCCATTTCCCATTACATGTTTTTTCACGTGGTCATGAATGATCTGAATCTGTGAGATGACCTCATATGTGGGTACAGTGCTTGTGCGAGAAATTGTAATTGTTCTTTGGAACAGGATATGACACATATTTGCTGGTCTACAGCGCTTTAGGCCTGGAAAGTCTGTCTGTGATGTGTTTTAATTAATTCAGCTGAGCTAAATTAACATCTCTGTCAACATGCAACAACAAATGACTCTCCTGAGGTAGTAAAATAATTATAGTGAATACATAAAACAAATTTAAATTTCACAGAAATGTCTCAATACTTTAAAGAGTACAGTTTAAATAGAAGATGTAAAATAATTTAATTGCAGCTTAATTCTAGGGCTTATATTTTCCAGGCTTTTGGACGCTTTGGAATTGATTCCTTTCATCAGTTGGTAAATAGCTTTGACCTAATAAGAAGCACATTAGTGATATTAATTCGTTTGTCGTCATTTTTACAGGCTATATTGCTTACATATGACTCTCTGGATTTCTACATTTATTCACTCTTTTTTTATTTTGTGGGGACAAAAAATAAAAAGCATAGACTGGTCGTCTTCCTGTGTAATTCCGTGTACAGGCAGATCACTGACATCACGGATCTGCGCTCCGGCGTGGCCGGGATACCACCAGCATCACTTCAGCTCTCCACGTTTCCAAGTAACTGCCAGCGTAGCGTCACTCTGTCTCTGCGTTCATTGGTTAAAAGACACGCCCATCACGAGGCTCCGCCTCCCGGTCATTCCCTATCCGCGTGTTCTATCGGAAGTAGTCGTCCTTTCAAGGAGCTCCATTGGTCCAAGCAGTTGTCAGTTAGAGTCTCTCACGTTGAGCAGCGTCCGCCTCTCCGGCTCCGTGTCTGCTGAGACCGCCGTCATATTGGTTGCTACAAGCTGCTGCGCGACCACGGCAGAAACCCAGACCCCACCATGACGAAGAACTGCCTGTCGCGACTTTCAAAGACTAGTTTGGCTTTTAAATAATCTGGACTTGCATTTTTAGGAATATATTTTAAGATATTCGGGATGATACCATCAAGTATTTGTGTCCGTTTAGTGCTTTCATCCAACGCCGTGGTCCGCAAGGGGGATATATGCTTGACTTCTCTTAATAGCCATATTTTTGCAGACAAAGAGCGCTGTTGAGTAGGGCTTTCAGAAGGCACACGGGTAAGACATGAATTTTAAAACCAATTTTTTACTTGCCTAAAATGTCATATTGATGTACCCGGCACTTTAAAGGAACACATTACCACTTGAGTGTGTTTCTATAATTTTGTGCCGATTATTTTTTCTTCGCGAGCTAACATGCTATCGCCGCTAGCTGGTTGGTTAGCGAAAGCTAATCAAAATGTTAGAAATTCCTACTCTGAGGGATGCCAGCAGTTAGCATTTTTGACCGAACGAAAAACTTTACATTTGTTCCCAACAAAAGAATAAACGTGCTATTTCGATATAACAACATGCTTTTACCGAGACAGAAAACTAGTTTTGGCTAATGTGATCTTGGATAACGTTATCTTATGTTTGTAGCTACATTTAGTGCTATGCTGGGACTAGCTGAGGATTGTTAACGGGTTAGCAAGTCCGCTAACTTGGCAGGGACCTGGGGGAAATGGGGCCTCCAGAAACCCAAAGGCCTTCCAACCATTGCTATAGATTGCTGTAATAACGTAACAGCTCGATTTATATGTCTTGTATGGACTTTAACCGTAAATTTAACTATAAAATGGCGTTTTAGCCAACATATGTATAAGGATACAACAGTATCCACGTTGATCTGAACAAGATCGCATTGAAACGAAGCTGTTTGGGGGTTGTAGGGATAACTGGAGGTTATTAACACGATATTTTCAGAAATAAAAATTTAAACGAAGTTTTCACAAAAGTTTTCTTTTTACTTGACTTTAATATATATATATAATCTGGAGAGTTCTTGACTGTCAAGTCAGCAAATTAGTAGCAGGATACTTGCACTGTAGGTGTACAATATTGATGCACTTTTGAAGAACATTGTCTTAGTGAGTTATGTTGCTGCATGCTTTGATACAAGTAGAAATCCCTTCTTTTAATGCAATACCGTTGTATTCATCTGCCATATAGGCATTTCTGTTAAAACATTTAAGATTTAAGTGATAGGAATTTTAGTTGATTGCTGATCCCGTGTAGATTCCTACAATCCATGTATCTTTAAGAAAGCGAGGCGCTGCAAATCTCTCATTAACTCTGGTCTGGTCGGAGCAGAGAAGGCGTCCACCCTGAAACTTGTCTTGGTTCCAGCCCTCTCTTAGATCGGTATGATCCCAGGAGAATGGGTGTGTTGGGCTGCTGGAGAACAGAAGTAGCCTAGTTCAGTTTCAGGATGGCTCAAAATGGACGTGATCGCACCATTGCTGTGGTTGCTGTTGTCAGTGGCTGGAATGAGACATGTTTACACTGGGTATCTTGCTCTTGACTTGGCTGTTGGCTGAAATGTGTGATGCTACTCAGGACATGGACTTTAAATTAAAATTAGTTCTCAACAGCATCAGTATGTCTGGTCATAAAGTGATTTTCACCAATTCTTTTGTAATAATCAAATGTTTGGAGGTATAAAAAATACGAATGTGATGTTAAATGTATCCTGGTTTGTTGTATGCTTCAAATCAAAAGCAAGATAACGCTTGCCATATATAGTATTCGCTGTTGTAACTGTATTTTATATTTAGTCGTAGTACAATTTAAGCTATAAATCTGAGAGACCAACAGGTTTACTAGGTATTTTATTAAAGAAAAATGTGTCATCTTTTTTAAGTTTTGTGGATATTCTATGTCGAGTGATTAAAAACGGCCAACTAAGACGTCCAGGCTTCTTGTGACAGACAGACCAACCATTAGCCTCACAGTTGAACTCAAGAGCTTTTGAAATTGTCATTTTTAGGTTGTAGCTTTTTGTACTCAAATGACAAAGTCCTGAAAATCTGACAAAATGAAGATTCTGTGCATGTTCTCAAGTTTTTTACATAAGTAGTTACAAGGTAACGTTAAAACTGGTTCAAATGTCTTCAACGTTAGAAAAGGTTCAGTAAAAAGCTTTTTGCAGCTTTAAATATTTTATTTGTAAATCAAGTTTTGTGATCCTACCAATAGAGTCTGCCCCCCTCCCCCCAAAAAACAAGTTTTTAAATGTGCAAAAGGGGATTTGCATGGTTGTAAAACAAAAAAAAAGTTTTTCCTTTTCTTTTACAAACATCCTGTCCAGATACGCAAAGCACAAACCTCCCTGCAAGACCAAACTTGCGAAAGCAGATTTTATCTTTTTTTATTTCTTGTATGCATCAATGTGATTGGATGGTGTCTAATCAAACTGTCCATGAATAGAGCAGATAGCTTCCTGTTCATCTGTGCCGCTGTGGGCTCATAAAGGACACTAAGTATGTTTTAAAAGATGTTTCAGGGTAAATATAATCAACAATTTCCGAGAAAAGGTGCTGCGGACTCCCCCTCTCTCTGTAAATCGCCACTTTTGCTTCCACCCGGCCATCGTTAGTGGTCGCTCAGCTTGTTTTCTTCCAACTGTCCTCCATGCGCCCCAGTTATCGTATTTGATTCCTGGGTAGCTTCTGCTTCAGGCGGCCGCTTCCAGCTCTGCCCTTGGCAGGTTGAAGAATATGCTACGGTGGAAAGTGAGGTGTTTGTTTAAAAAAAAAAATCACACCACCTGTCTACCTGGGGGGTGCAAAACGAAAGAACAAAAACTAGGGGTTGCCATGGTGACCCTCCTAATGCAGTAGTGACAACCACAAGACTGTATCTGAGCAGGAAATGCTACGTAGATACCCAGTTGGAGCGGGGCAAGCAGGTGGAGGACAAAGTGGTGGTTTAAAGAGAGTCCGAAGTGCTTGCTAATCCAGTGTCGCACTGAGTAACATTCACTTTGCACAGAAGCACAATCCTAGCAAGCTGGACTGAATTTCATAATTAGACAAACTTCACCGCATTTATTTTCATTTTGTCAGAGGTAGCCACACCCAGTGCCATTTAGGGAAAAAAAAACTGGTTATGTTAAAGGCCGGTTCGTGCTCTAGCAGCGCCTGCGTCAGGTTGGGCCCACGTAGCTGATGAAGTGTGTTTATATTAAGTGTAGGGTCCGCAGATGACGGTAGGGCTGGAAACAGCCGGTAAACTCCACTTCAGTTCCACAACTATGTCCTTAAAACAACAATAGGGGATAATAACATTAATTCAGCCACATACATGTATGAATGTATAGACATATCGTAGACACAGAATTTCATTTTCCACAAGTATTATTCTTATGACGATGCAAATCCTTATCTGTACATTTGTAAACTTGATTTTATGGACAGATTCATTCAGTAGGATGAAAAAAGTTGTCTTGCAACTATAAACTGAAAGGATTTTGCAAACATCCATTTACATTTCCAAAAAAATGACTTTATATTGAGCCCATTTAAAAAGGCCATCATCAAGTGTAACATTTTTACTTTAATGTTACAGGTTCCTATAGTAATTATTTACTACATTAAAACTGTCTCGGACCTTTCTTTCCTCGTGGACTTCATTCATTTGCTGAATATGCATGTCTCATTATGAACCCGCTTAATGCAGATATACTTGCTTGTCAAATCGTTTGGATCTTTAGGATGGTGGAAATTATATACAATGTGGACACTTGCCAAAACATAAGGAACTATTTTCAGTGTGTATTATGTGGTTAGAGCTACACTGGCATGTTTTCTAGGCCTTTCTGGATTTCCATTTTTAATATCTGACCTAAATTTTCTCCCGAAGAACATAAACGTAATACATTTTGTTATTTTTGTTGTAATTGTCAGGAGAGTTTCTCTTTTTCCTGGTTATAAGAATTTCTCAGACTTGAAGCGAGGCCTTGCATGTTAATCCTTTGAAAAAATAGTTTGTCCTTGTTCAGATTCCCCGAGTTGTGGGAAATGTTTTTTGTGCATATCAAATGAGCCATGTCCAGCTCCTCCTCCATCTAAACATTGGAACATGCAACACAATCCCACTTGGCTTTTCGAGGAGCCGTTTATTTCCTCCATTTTTTTTTTCTTTTTTTAAACAACTCTGAAAGTTAATTTCACTGTAAAGAGGTTTTAATTTGCATCTTGCTGCCTCTTCAAAAACATTAAATATAATCAGTACCCAAAGCCCAAATAGAGTAGTTTGGACATTTAGTGTTTGCGTCATATTACAAAAAAAACATACATACATGCATATATCTGTTGGAAGAACTAAACTTACTGGTGCGTTTGAGGGCACGTGAAACCCTTTTCCATTTGTGATCACTATTATGACACACATATAATTATATTTTAATAATTAAACAGAATTTGATGACCCACCCATGTGCTTTTAGGTGTATCGACCATTGACTTAGCATCCCATATGATGACGTAAGCAACCGAATGCCATCATATTATGTTTTATTTGCATTCAGATCCTTCTCAGATAGGATGATGGTGCGCTCACTGCAGATAATGTAGAGTTCATTATAACCTATACTTGATTTTTTTATGTATAAAAAGACCTGGTTGCCTCTGTATTTGAAGTTTACACACTCTAGTACAAATATTTCCTTCTTTCTGCTTGTAGTGGGAACCAACAGCCTAAAATTGCTGTGTTTTTACGGGAGCAGTGATTTAAAAGTGTATTAAAAAGCTTAAACGTAGCAACAAAAGTGCTCAGGTAGTAAGAGTGTCACTCAACAAGTCTCGCTTCAGTATCTGTGACTGTAGAAGGGAGGGGTTGATGTCTATGGGATGTTTACCAAAGGCATAACAGACCTACTGTTCTGCACTTACAGGACCAACGCTATTTTGGAAAGGAAGCTAAAAATTAGCTTGAAAAAATACATAGTTGCCTCATCATTCTGGATGGATAGTCTGGGCGATATGACCGCAAGTCAATATCACAAATAATTGAACATGTTTCCTCTATTATGATTAATTAGCAATGATGTATATAATTATAAAATTTGAGTGTATATAAAATGTTTTATGTTTCCATGATGTAATAGCTGATATTGTGTAAAAAGATACACAGTTTAAATATATTATTTAATCTATATATTTTCTTAGATTTAAGATGTATAGGTTTTCAAAGAATTGAAATAAATGACATGAACAACATTCCTGTCGATTATTGGTTTCAAATAATCGATTAATTGCCCGGCATTTTACCTTTAGTGTCATTGATGCTTTTGTTTCCTGTCCTGTTCATTTTTTCTCTTTCTCGCTGGTTAAGATGTTTTGTTTTAATAAAACGGTGTGTATTTATCTTGATGACCCGGCAATTTGGATGTTGTTGCTTTTTAATTAATCAACTGAAAAAGTTGTCCGATGGTGTCGTCTTGGGATTTTTTGTTTTTATTTTAATCAAGCATGAAGGATGTAGGGATGGGTGTTCGATTAAAGTGTCTTAATCGGTCATTAAAATTAACGATCGAACTATTAATCATTTATATTTTGTTTAAAATTCAGTGTTCATGGGGTTTATTAAAATGTTGCAACGCACAATGCGATGACGTCACATGCGCAACCCTTGTTTACAACATGGATGCCGTCAAAATCCATTAGCTTTATCTATAATCCAGGCGTTTTGTGTTTATTGTTACGCACACAAAATACGTCTGCACTTAGATGTCCTCCCGGAGGAATGGCCGGTTAATGTCCTTACATAGAAGGACAGTCTACTGTCATGCGATCAGGGGTCGATGTTGCTGCACACTGTAGCTACTACTGAGCTGATGAGGGTACGAAAAAGGGTTTGATATAGTTATAAATGTGCTTCTGCAGAGAGGTGTGGATGGAGTTTTATATTTAAAAAAAAGAGGTGGCGTAGATGCGTTTTTTTTCTACTAGCCGGAAGGGGTAAGATATACGGTTTTACAAAAATCCGGCTAGTGTTCAGGAAGTAGCGGAGCTTTGGATAAAGCCAAATGTCACAAACCTACTAACCAGGTTGGATGTACATTGTTTAAGTGGTTCATCACTTGCATTGTGATGACTTGTACTTGAATACAGCTTTGCAGTGCCGACAGTGAACAGAATAATTTTTTTAAGTGGTCCCACGTGACCTCTTGATTATCAGACTACTTTTGAGATACACGGAGACTCGCAGGTAACCGAGTAGGCTGGTGGAGTTATTTTTAAAACACTGCCCTCATGTGGTAAGGAGTTGAATTATTCCCACATAGGAAAAATCCATCGCTTTCCATCAAGACTGACTACGTAACAGGACTTGCATTAGTTTCATCGATTTAGAAAAAAGGACATCGACTAAAATCTTAACGATTGATTAATCAATAATCGATTAATTATGCCCATCCCAGAAAGATATTTATCACATTGACTTCCAGATCTGCGTCTTTGGCGCTTTCTGTATACAGACAGCAGAATTTCCCAGATGTGTTTGTCAAAACGTCCCTAAAAGTCATGAAAGTTGAACCAACATGCTCCAACATGGGGCTTTCTTTGCGACAGATGGCAGCCAATGATTTAAAATAGCTAATATGTTCATATCCATGTTGCTGTCGTGTTACCTCGAGGCAAACACGGCAGAAAGATGTAAAGAAAATTGAGATGGGAGGTTTCTCCGTTCCAGGACGCTGTAAGACGGTGACAACTACATGAATGTGCACAGTCGATGTCGGTTAAAAGTGGTGACCGAAATGACACTGGTCACTTCCCCAATCACTAATAATTGATTTTTATAAATGATACCGTCACCATTGACTTGGTGTTTGCTCAGTTTGCATGTATCGCAACACAAATTCAATCCCACTACTAATGTACTGCAGTTTCAGCTGAAGTGGCCTCTTAACTGTGTGGCTTAAAGGAATAGTTAAAGTAAATAAATTTCTGAAGATTTTACTCTGAGACATTTTGATTGACTTGATTGATCTTTTTTTTTCAGATTTCTTTCAGTTTAATAGTCTGATTTTTTTTTAAGACCCTAATTCTACAAATTTTACAAATTCTACACACACACACACACACACATGAAGAGGTTTTAAAGATGATAAAGTCTTAAAATATGTCAGAAAACTGAGCTGTT
>JBAMHX010000018.1:4264143-4279550 GCA_037177515.1 Pseudomugil tenellus | reverse complement strand
TGTTTTGTTTGTTTTGGCAAAGAAAAAAAGCCCTTGAAACCTGGGGCAAAAGCAACAACAAAAGGTGGGAAAAGGGGTTAGAAAAAGAGATTTGTTTTGGGTGCCCCCCCCCCCCCCCCCCCCTTTTTTTTTTAATTTATTTTTTTATTCTCCCCTTTTTTCTGCTGTCAGATAGGATTTGGAGCGTGTAAATGGCATTATCATGTTCACATTTCACTGTTCTGTGTATCTGCTTAACCATTCAAAGAAAAGAACTTATCCAGTATAACCTGTTCATTTTTAAGATCCGTATGATGCGACACTTGTAGCTGTCACTTTTGGTGCTTGGCTTATGCTTCATTGTCTTAATATTCCAAATAAAACTGTTAAGTGTAATCCACACTGGTCTATGAGATAATATTGAGTATGTTCTCTTTTTTTTTGCAATCAGTGTTAAAAGTGTCAGGTGTTAAAAGGTAGCTCACTTTCACATTTAATAATTAGATGAAAATCCACCTTTGGTTTAATTTTTTAAACCAAAGGCAGTTTTTATATTGAAATTGTCTATTTGGCATATTTCAGACAAATATAAACCTTAAAAGCTGAACTGGCACCAACATACAACATAAATCTGCATTCCCTTTTTACGGGGATGTTGTTGGGTAAAAAAAAGCCATTAAATAACTTGAAAAACACCCAAATTTTCATTTGTTATTATCTTCAAAACCAGGTTGTATACAAGTATAAAACTCGTTTAGATGAAATCATTTTTTTTTTTTTTTTTTTTTTTACTTTTATAACAAGTTTTAACCCTATGATATACAAAGTGAAACGCAAGAATAAAAAGTTGATTGTGTGTTCTTCTGTGAGGTGAAGTCACTACCTGGTAGCTATTTAGCTGCACCAACTTACAATCCAATTTGTGAGCCTCTACAAAGTTCACATAAGAGAAGAAAATCCCAAACTCACTGTAAAAAATGTGCATTATGTAAACCCCTGAAAATTTAGTTTATATTTAATAATATTGCTGCAAAGTTTTTATAAACAAACCTACTGCAACAACTCGCTGTTGTTTGGACAAATAATATATTGCAAATAATTTTAATAAAAGCAACTGTGCGGTACTGGGTGCACCCATCTTAAAATGTAGAATCGCATGATCGGAAAATTATAAAATTCCTCCATCTTTGGAAAATCCTCTCGAAATTTCAATTTGAATATACGATTTGATGACTACCAGTGTTCACATGTGTTGGTTAAACTACAAATCCTATTAAAGCCTGAACTGCCCATTTCACAGCCATGTTCTCCATCTGTTTGCAGCTGTTCGGATTCATGTCTGAGCAAAAAAAGGGATTTAAACATCTTCAATAACTAATTAAAGATTTTTGAGATTTATGGGGTTATTTGAATGTTTCTGGTAATGGTCATGTTTGTCCAAAATCTCATTCATGATTGTCTTAAAAGGTTTTGAATTTAACTTCTTGAATATGTCTTTAAAGGTTCTGCAAGTTGGAAAGCAGATGAAGTCATTGCCTGGATTTGACTCATCAGATGGGCGACAATCCCAACTGATGCTTCCTGTAGTTGTGGCACAGATATTTATCTGTTTTCAATAGGGTAAAATTATGTTTACCAAGTAGACAAAACATCTAAAAACATCTGTGGAAGCTACTTAAATAAGAACTGTCCACAAGTGTTAAACGGGATTTCTGTTAAAGTGTGATCTTAAAATAATCTTGAATGATGGTGACCAGGGTTGAAAATGTTTGTTTGAACTCAGGGCTACGTTCAATGGTGAAAGTAAGAACGTTTCCACATGCACAATGTGGAACAGACTCAAGCAATTGGAAATAAACAGCTGCGAAGCCTTGAGAAAAGCACTTAAAGGTGTAGATGAATCAAAGGAAAAAAAACTTTAATTTGCCAGGAAGCATGAAGGTTGTACTCTGGAGCAATGGAAGTTCGTGATATGAGTCCAGATTCTTCCTGTTCCAGAGTGATTGGAGCATCCTGGTAAGAAAAGACACTGATGAAGCTATGCAGCTATCATGCATTGTACCTACTGGGGTTGCTGCAGTTGGTCAGGTCTATGAACACATGATGAACAAAGAATGAGGTCAGCTGAGTGAATAAAATCAGGTTATTCATGACAATACCAGGATTCATGTGCTTCCGATTGGGAAAGAGTGGTTTCAGGAAGCAAAAGATATCATTTTCATGCATGGACTAGCCAAAGAGTCCAGACCTGAACCACACTAGTAATCTTTATGCTTTAGATTAAGATTTTGCTTTTGTAGTCCAACTCTCATGAACACTACCAGAAAAACCAACACAACGATAAATAAATGGAACATTGCAGAAACTCATTGAAACAATGCTGCAACAAATATGTGTAAAGAAAACGTCAGTGACTTTTACAGGACACATAAAGGAACCAAAATTCCTATAGGTGTCCAGTGACGTCGCCTGTTGCATCATGGTTAATAGATGAGATCCCTGCTAATGAACCCCAACAGGGTAAGAGTTCCTATGAGTGCAGTGGTGTCCAGATGCGTTCAAGGGCCAAAACCCTGCAGGTTTCCACGTAAACCTTAACCATCACACCTGACTCAATTAATCCGTCATTTTCCTCAACTTCATTAACTGATTTTTAACATAAGTCAGGTGTGTTGGAGCAGGGATACATCAAAAACCTGCAGGACACTGGATCTCGAGGACTGACTTTGGACACTCTTGTACTTGTGCACGTTAGAGTTCAAAATCCTGCATAACTTGATCCATTGATTGATAGTAACTAATAGCATAGATTGAAGATATTCTTGTTTCGCCTTCATCTGAATAAACAACCCTTACTGCCCTCCCAGACCCCCCCTCCACCCCCTTCAGTCCAGCACCCTGGCTGTGCCCAGCAGCAGCTATGCAGACAGACAAGACCAAGCTGCCTGGAGCTTCACAGTTAAGTATTTGTTCATTTGAAATGAAGTATAAATAGCATGTGGGTTATCGGTTTCAAGTAGGCTACCCAAGGCTCTTGAATAATTCACGCTCACCCAGGAGGAGAGAGGAGGTGGGGGCAAGCTACCATACAGGGTAAGAAAAACTTCATGCAGAGGCAAAGTGATGACATAAAACAAGCTAATGGAGGGAGAATTCATGAAAACCCATTAGATTCACGTTAAACCCTCTGACACATCCATAACGGAAAATATGCAACAACTCTCCAACAAAAAGATGAAAGTGCAAAGGATGAAGTTCTGGCACGTTTATCAGAAGGTCCAGCCTCACAGATCGTATCTCGTCATGGCCCACTCAGTTGTGTCTGAGACACATACTTATCAGCCTATTGGCCTCCACTCCACTCATTTCTCTATCTCTGCTCGGCACATTGAGCTGTAACGCAGTTGCTGTTGGCAGCAACATCAAGAGACGCATCAAGGGTGAGAACCATCAAGCTATCAAGATTTAAAGGTTTTTTTTTTTATTTTTTTTTTATTTTGATCTACTGTTCTATGCCAAGAACATTCTTTATTTAATGCTATTTGAAAAGTAATGATGGTTTGCATATTTAAACAGAACAGATATGGTGATATGCATTCACACACTTCAAAATGCTTAGCTTCACACACTCCATGCTTTATTTCTTGCAAGAAATGTTTTGATGTAGCAATAGTCTAACATTGATGTCAAAGGTTTCCAAAAGAGCGTTATAACACAAAGCTACAACTAGCAATCTGTTAGCTTAGCTTAGCACAGAAAGTAAAAAGACAGCAGATTTTCTGCTGTCCTAAGATAAAAAAAAAAACAAAAACATTACAAATACAGAATCTGCTCCTGTGCAGCTATGGTATTCACTAATTTATTTAAATAAATGGTATTGCTTTTCCTTATTCTAGTGATTTTCTTTAATTTGTTTGCACATTTAACCCCTTTAGAATGATGTTTTTAAGTTGTCAGCACCATTGGTATGGACACAAATGTTAGCTTTGTCAGTGGACACATGCTAGCTCTGGACTGATTAACAAGTGATGCTCTAAAATAGCTTACTGATATAGAAACTGTTCAGAATTGTGAAATTAGTATAAAATAAATGCTGTGACTAAATGAAGAGTCACGAGAGAGCCAACAGAGTAGAACTTTCCATCACTAGAAAACAGCTGTGTAAATCTAAACGTGCTGGCTCCTAAGCTTGATTAAAAGCTTGGAAACAAGGTTCAAAGTTCACCTGGCTCTGTCGAAGGAAAAAAAATATCAACTCCACATCTTAAGCCTACAAACTAGAAATTCTTGTTCAAATAATAAAACCTTAAGTCATAATTTGTGCAGAAGAAGCAGCTAAGCTGTCAGACTGAATGCTAAGCTAAGTGACAACTAGCTAAAGCTTCGTGTCAAACTTTCTTACTTTCTCAGCAAGAAAGCATATATTTTCCCTGAATCTTAAAGTGTTATTAAGCTGTAACTTTTAATAATGAGGTTAGTGAAATTTAGTAATTTCAGCTTTATAAGAACAATAATACCAGTGAGGTTAGTTTTACAGCCCGATTTTCTGAAACCTTCTGCAGTGAGGGCAACCTTTCCTCCTGTTACACTCTCGTGGGCTCATCTGACTCCTGTTTCACTTGTGAACTAGTTATGCTTTTCATTTCCTTCACTTCTGTTGCTCTGAGCTCACATCTCTCACCCCACACACTGCGCTAAACCCAGAGCTCAACATGGCTCCCTATGTGTTATCCGCACGCAAACCTAAAGTAGCATCGAACGAAGAGTCAGAAGGGTAGGACGAGGAATGAGTAGGAGACATGGCTGCTGTGTTTTCCCAGTTTTGAATGGCTGCCAAGTCTGTGGCGGCAAACTGAGTGTTGCCCTCCAGTTAACCTTATGTGCATGCACATGCACAGGCATGCACGCACTCACACAAAGCGTACATCCATATTTCATAGCAGAAATATATCCGCCTGGCAGTATTTTACACCCACCGTGGAGCTCACCTTCCAGTGCAGGCTGAGAAGGACTAGACCCGGTGGTTACCTCTCTTCCACCAGCTGAGCCAACAGCAACAGGGCCAAACTCATCTGCAGCTGTGGAGACTCTTTGTGTCTTGGCCAACTATCATTACATTTCATGATTAGTAATTCTGACCGCTCTGACCAGATCTAATATAGATGCAACTTTGTCACTGATGCTTAAGACCAGGTTACATTATTGTTATTATTATTAAATTTACATGATGAAAATCTAATCAAAATATGTCAAAAAGTTTAATTTATATTGCTACCATTTCAAAGAAGTTAATAGAAATTTAACAGGAGTTATCAAAGGTCATCCCACCACTATTACGCCTCTCTTTTTTTGCTAGCAAAATGTTAACGGTCTACTGCCCTGCATGTACCCACAGTAATTTTGCAACAATTAGGTTCCTCATGTACCAGCATGTCACTATCAATATTATTACCTACCCTATTAAACTTTACTCTAATGATTAGCCAGCATAAAAAACACCTGGTCTATGATTTATACTTGGAACAATAAGCTTTGTGACCTGCGAGACTCTTTGACTTATGACCGCCTATTTGACCGGATAACATAGCTGCTAATTAAGTGACAACCGCAGCATGTCATGTGCAGCAGGTTGCTCATTGACAGCTTAAGCCGGTGTTCCTTTTGTGTAAATTTGTTACTATCTTTTATGTTTTTCTCAAAGTTTGATAGTGAATTTCTGAAACTATGATTTTGTAGTAATTTTGTAGGCAGAGGAGGCACTTTGCATTCTATAGGACTGATCTTTTATTTCTTAAAATGAAATGACTGACTCTAAATAGGGAAAGGGACGGTCTTCTTCCTCATCACCTTGATCACTTGAAGAAGTCGAGGTTATACGAGGGCCCATATTCTTCTATTTATGTTCTTGTCTCGACTTCAGCTAAGCTTAGATGCTCTCAGGCAGGCTGTTGACAGAGTGAAAGCGGTTATGGGAGCGCCGGCGGTCTTTGAAGGCAGTTTGATCACTTGATCGACTAAAGCTAGATCTATCCTGGCGACAGAGCCATCCACCACAGCTGTTGCAGTGATAATGGATTTAAACAAATTAGTAAAAATTCTGCTGTTGTAACAAGTAATTATGCAGCACAAAAACACATTTAAGTCTAAAAGTATGAAAGTAGTTCAAAATATGTAGTGGAGTAAAAGTGGAAGTAGAAGAAATAAGTAATGCTCCCATGAAGTAGAGATACCATATTGTATATAGTAGTGAAAATTTCTATGTCTTTGGCCACAGCCAAATACCTGCAATGAGTAATGCAAGTACTGAGAAGTCAGCTCGATGGCAAGAACAAGATCTGGGCCATTAACAGCTCTGTGCTGCCTGTAATCAGATACCCTGGCTGGATAATTAGCTGGCCAAAGGAGGAAGTTCAGATGTTAAAACTCGGAAACTGTTCACCATGCATGGAGGATTCCACCCCAACTTCAGTGTACAGAGGCTATATACTAAGCATCAGGTCCGCTATCTGAGATGAAACATCCAAGCTCCATGGATACATCACGAAGATGGCCGCCAAGGGACAAAGCACAGGCAATCTCAGGTACTGGAACCTGGAGGAGGCGTAATTCTAGAAAATAAAGGAACCATCATGGGAGGATGTACCACCGACAAATCACATAAGTGGTCATCAAGCCCTACGAGTAACTAGGGAGGAGTGGACTGAAGGACACCACAGAGGGGCTAATCATGGCAACACAGGAGCAAGCCTTGACTACCAGGGTCATCGTGGATCAGATATACCACAACAGACAGACTCTAGGTGCAGACTGTGCAAAGAAACCCCTGAAACATTCAGACTGGCAGGCAAATACATGGAGTGCCACCACCAAGTAGCCGCCATTTCAAAGCATCTGTACAAAATATGGACTGGAGACCCGTGTGTCTCAATGGGAAACGTCTCCGAAAGTGATGGAGAATGAGAGGGCTAAGATCCTGTGGGACGTCTGGATCCCAACCAACAAAATGGTGGTAACCAACCGGACATAGAGATCATGGATAATCAGCAGAGGAAAGTCGTAGAGATGGATAAAACTGTCCCCAACAATGGAAATATCAGGAAAGAGGAGCATGAGAAACTGGAAAATACTACGGCAGTGTCACACACACACACACATATATATATATATATATATATATATATATATATATATATAGTGTATTTAGACATCTAAAGGGGTGGAAAGTTTACCCTAACTACATATTTGGTAGTTTTAATTAAGATACAATTTTGTTGAGCGATTTCATTGATAATATTCTTTTAATTCATTGATCCATAATATTTTTATCTCAGTTTATTGTAGGCAGACTTCTTTTGTCATCTATGACCCAGAATGGTAGTAAATTGAAGCAACTCACGAGGGTTAATCAGCATTTTTAGCTGCTGACCGTCTTCCCTAGTTTAATTTCAGACCTTCTGGAATATTTAGTGCCTTTTGTCTCAACATCTGCTTGCCAAATGATGTCCAAGTTCTGCCTCGTGTAATTTGATTAAAAGCAAACCCCCATCCAAGCCACAATTAACACAATTCTTCTTTGACACCCTTCTCTTTGAAAATCTCTCCACCCTTCAGCTGCAGAAAAGCTGGACCAAATGTGAAAAGTCTTTCTTTTTTTTCTTTTCAGTTCTCTGGCAAAGACACTGGAAAATTTCAGTGGGCATGTCCCGTTAATTCCTCTGTTCCTCCCCTCCCCTCTCTATTTTTTATTTTCCCTTACTGTTTGTCAGATCGTATCTCAATCTGTATGTGCATGTGTGGAGTGCATTTAAAAGCTATGATCATATAGTGCGAAGAAGAGTTTCCGTACATCTTGGCCCGTCTCCCACTCCTCTCTTTTTAATCTTCTGCTTGTATCACACCACTTTTTTTCTTTACTATTACCCTCCATCCTTCCCTCCCGAGCAGTGTATCATTGCTGCTTGGCTGGCCTCTGTGTAAACTTCAGTCTCATTTAGCAGCCCTACATACTCTCACTCTCGTCCTCCCTAAGGTTCTCCTTGCCTGGAGAGCTGGCATTGGGAAACAAATCCATGAATGTGTTTACAGAGTTCTGACAAATTCCTTCCTCTTTGCTCCCTCTCTTGCATTGCAGACTTGCCATGTGAGCATTATATTTAATCCCTCATTCCTCATGCAGGCAGAGGCAGTGTGGTGGAGTTATGGGATCTGGAATCTGAGCCATGGCTTCTGCGGTGGTTGGTGCACCATTATGGAGGCAGCAGGAGAGGCGAGTGATGGATTCAGATGGGTCTTGTGGTAGACCTATGGGATATGTGGTGAAGCTTTATTTTCTTTTGGTAGGGAATGGCCTGGGTCATTGGCACTGGGGGTACTGGTCACTCTGTAATTAATTGAATTATAAAGAGGATGCTACAGGGTGATATTAGACTTTCCAGTAAATCAACAGGGCTTATTTTTGTTAACTGACCAGTTGTACAATGTCATGATTACTGAAATAACACATAAAATGTTCCACTGCAACAGTACCAGACATAATTTTAGAATTGACTCAACTATTATAAGAAAGGGAAAAACTGTATAAGATCAAATGCAGACAGAAATATACTGCAGTTGAAAGAAAATATGTACTTGAAATATATTCTTAAATACTTTTATGCTTTCCCCAATTAAAGTAAAGTTAGCTCCAGAAGCTAATTTAGTTAGCTAGCTTAGCATTCACAAAACTGGACCAGTTCCTGGAATTAGCAGGACATACCAAAAGTAAGACGGAAGTTATCTGCTTTTATTTCACATAAGCGTGTTTATCATGACATCTTTGGGTATTTTGCATTTGCATGCAGATTATTTTAACCTAACACTATGCATTTACAAACACCAACCTGTGACTAATTTGACCGTATGTCAGATCAGGGTCAACAGCAATAAAAATGATGAAGAGTTTCAAAGGCAAGACGCATGGTTCTTGCTTTACAGCCTACACATACTTTTCAGTGATCTCAAAATTAACCAAATGCTAACCTTTAATATTGCCATATTTATCATCTTGTAAACAGGCTACAAAGTGTGCAACCCTATTTGGTCTTAGCTAACTATGTTAACTAACTTGGTGTCAAATGCTCCCTAGGTACGTGAACAAAAAGACAGAACTGGTTACCTAGATGAACATGGTGTTATAAATCAAGTATTTATCAGCCTACGTCATTGGTATCAATGAACTAACACAGAGCTTTATTTCTGTGGGCAGTTAGCTCTGTGAGTGTTCGAGTAACCCATGACCTAGCTGAGGGAAGTCTCAACTGAGCTGCTAGCTGACTGGTAGCTCACTGGCTAATGAGACTGGAGTTCAAGTGTTGATTTGTGTATAAGGCACATTTACTATAACCTCAAAGGGCTGTACATTAATAATTCAACACTAGAGCTAGAAGTTAGCCTACATCTCAAATGACTCATACGTTTAATGTTCATTCACATAGCTCCTTAGTTAGCCTGGTTTCCACCAAGGTCCAGCCCTGCATGTGGATAGTTCCTTTTAGAAATGGAGCAAACTACTTCCTATGGCTATTTAACGTGCTAAATCTCAGCCCATTCTTCACATAACATGTGCTCCTATATTTTGCTAACTTCTTATTTAAACTATTAGCTGTATAGCTATCTCTGCATGTTTTCTGCAAATCAGCACAAGTAGTTTCTGTTGAGCATACAGACTGGCTCTGCACCTCTCTGAGACTGTAGGTAATACTTTGCAGATTGAAAAGAGAAATCTTTAGCACAGCAAGATAATGTTGCTCTCAATGCATCTTGACACATTAAAAGCAATCTTAATGACATATCAAACATATTAAAAATATATTAAAGAAGTTGGGCTTTCAAACACCTTATTAGTGATCAGTCAAAGTCTGGCTACAGCTTATTTAATAATTCCTATGGAAACCATGTTGATTTACTTTTTTTTTACACACACTATTTCTTTAATTTGGTGAATAAACACTGATAAGTGTAATATGTTATGTGTTGTTCATTTGTGGTTGTATGTTCTCAAATTTCATTATAATCAATAAAGCTTTGAATTAAGAGAAGGGGGTACAGAGAAGGTATAGGGTTGTAGATCTAACACTTAACTCTTTTAGGTAAGAAAAAGTTGGAGCATAATTGCAACTTACTCAGTCGTGTTCACTGGCTTGACTTTAAATTGGTGTTTGTTATTTGGTGCTAGGCAATAAGTATGCCTTGTCTTTATCGGAAAAATAAGAAAAAAACCAAATCCCTGCATATTTAAACTTTGCTGAGACAAATGCTTCAAAGCTGTGTGACCTAAATAAAAAATACACTAAAACACCTCATTGGGGAGAGGAAACCTTAACAGGTAGCCATATTGCATTTTTCAGTCACTCAATAGAATATGTAAGGACCTGGTTTAAATAAGCTGACAGTGAAGTGTGCGTGTTTCTTCATGGCTTGCTTAAAAGAAAGTTTGATTAATTTAGCTTCATTTATGGGAACCACAGCTGAAACAATGACAAAATGAGGATGGAAAAAAAAACAAAGGAAAACAAGGGCAGGAAAGAAAAATAGAAGTTGAGAAATCCGTCTGTTCTGCGGTTTCCTTTTAGACTCGGCGTTCCCAGAAGAGTGAATCAGCTAAGAGCGACCACAAAAGAACCTAAAGGCTTTTCATCTGGGCCCAAGGGTGTCTTCTGAGATTATTGGAAAGAGACAGAAAGGGAATGGAGGGGAATTGGTTGAACCAATACTTAGCTATCACAGCAGCTCCTGTCTGTTTCCTGCTGACTCACACAGCTGTTGTCACACCACTGCATGCAACCTGTATGACCAGTGAGTTGGACTGTTATTGCGTGTTATATATTATGAGGATGATGAGATCTTCATGTCCCCACATGCTGTTTACATGCTGCTGACATGTGTTTCATATTGTCGTACAACTCCAACATATGTAACTCTGCTGCATGATTACAAACATAACATATGAACCTCTGAGGTGTCGAATGATCTTCTTTGATCAGCTTAACTGTATCCATTTTTCTGCCTCTGCTTTATGAGAATTTTACATTATTTCCACTCTATAAACAGATCTTGAGCAGAACAAAAGTCTTGTTCATATTGTATAAATGTGTTGTGTTTGTTTTAAAAGGAAAAAGTGGTTCCATGTGAACCCACCAGGATGTTTTGAGGGTCGTATTTGGAACTTGTGCTTCAGACAGAAGCTTTATTATCAAGCAAACTTTTGTGGAATTTAGGACAGAGTAATTTTAGCTGTTTCTTGTAATTTTTGTTTCACTAGAAAATGTTCTTGGCACTCCCTGCTTTTTTCTCAGCAGGGCTCAGCTCAACATCCTGGATGGGAAATGCCCAGAACAACCACAGGTCATTGAGCAACTCCGCTGGTGCTGTTGTTTGTTGGACATTTTTTTGAAAGGAAGCTGGTCCCATCGTCTTCTTCTACTTCTGTCTCTATCTAACTCAGTCATTTGTTTTTGTTGGCTAGACCAAGTAATAGCCTAAACTAATTCTATTCACTTCGGTTTTTAAAAAGAAACCATGTTTACCAGGAATATTGCTACAACCAGATAAAACCAGCTTTTGTCTCTAGAACTGCCTTAAAATTTCATGGTTTACATTCAACAGGATGTTGGACACATTCCTCTGATATTTTACTCCATAATAACATAAAGCATCATACAATTACTGCAGATTAGTCAGTTGTACATCCATGGTGAGAATCTCCCATTAAACCACATCCCAAAGTTGCTCTGTTGATTGAATCTGGTGACTGCGGAAGACATTGGAGTACAGTGAACTCATTGTCATGTTGAGGAATTAGTTGGAGATGATTTGAGCTTTGTAGCATGGTGCATTATCCTGCTGGAATCAGCTGAAGGAAACTTTCTTGGTTTTTGATGCCAGATCTCATTCAGCTGGTATGTATGTGTTGTTTTACTACAGTTAAAAAGTAAGAGGAATCATTCTTGCTACCTGGCAGCTCCATTAACCCCCATAATGATAAAAATCCGAACAAGAAAAACAGCATTCACTGTCCATCCTCCCCTCTTACACACAGTTTACCTCTTCCCTCTAAGTTCAAAGCCAACAAGAGGCATCCTCCCCCATCTTATGGGCTTCTGACTTCCTCTTGCACCTTGTTACTCAGTGCTGGAAGTGTGTTCAGACTATAGCGAAGCCATTGCACCTGATCTCCATTGGGAATAGGCAGGCCTGCCCTCCTTTGTCCCTATATTCCACATACTACTCTGGTTTGATCTGCTCTAGTGAATAAAATTCCAAATCACCCTTTTCTCTGTTCAACAAGATTACAACATCTATCTTTCCCTCTTCATCTCTACTCAACTGACTTCTGTAATTCCCTTTTGTCCTTCATCTCAAAAATCTCCAAAATCCCCCAACAACTTGCTTCTGAAAGAGCTGCTGCTTCCACTGCAGACTCTCTACCGCTTTCTCCATCACTCATTCAGAAAGCCAAACCTTCCACCAGCCCACGTCACCGTCTCCCATCAGTCTCAGTAAAAGCTTGTCTCGCTTCACTATCTCCCCACATCATTGATATAATTTCCTCCTCCCTCATCAGACATGTTCCACTGGGCTTCAAGACATCTGCTGTAACACCAATCATTAAAAAACACGGTGCTGATCCATCTGACCCTAATAACTATTACATTACATTACATTACAGTCTTTTAGCAGTCGGACTGCTGTAAGTCTAGTTGGACACAGGTGTTACATGCAGTGCTAGAGGCACAGATTTTTAAGGAATTGCAGTAGTCAATGCGAGAAATGGCTAGAGCCTGAACCAAGAGCTGTGTCATGTGTTCTGTCAGGTAGGGTCTGATCCTCCTGATTTTGTAGAGACCAAATCGGCAAGTACGGGCAACCGAAGCAATATGGACCTTAAAGGTCAACTGCTCATCCATCATGACACCAAGATTGCAGTCAGCAGATGAAGACACAAGTGTTATAGAGTCAAAGTTCACACTTATTAGCTGTTGTAACAAAGGACTGGCTGGGCAGACTATGAGCTCTGTTTTAGAAAGATTTAGCTGAAGGGGGCAAGTTTTCATCCATGCAGAGATATCAGCAAGGCATGCATATATTCTTATTGAGACGGAAAACTTTTAATCAACTTTAGGATACTGCTTCTGAGCTTCAAATGTCTCCATAATCTGGCCTCTCCATATCTGTCCGATCTGATTCACATTGGCACTCCCTCCTGTACTCACAGGTCACCTTCCTCCATTAACCTTAATGTTGGAGAGCCTTCAGTCACTCTGCTTCCCAGCTTTGAGAAGTGCTCAGGTGCACTCCCACCTGAGCCCTGTAACACTGACTCATTCAAATCAGAAATTAAAACCCATCTGTTTAAGCTGGCGTATGCACTTTAACCTTTTAACTGTTTGCGCTGATGTTTTAATCTTTATGTTTTAAATTGATCTTAATTCTCATGTAACTTTTGTATGTAAGGTGACCTTGGGTACTAAGAAGCGCCAAGGAAAAAAACTATTATTGTTACCATTATTATATTGTGGGACAAAACCCTGATACTTTGTTGATTTCCTTTCTGAGGCTTCCTCCCATCCGTCTTCCCATGGGATCATTTCAATCAGGATGAACCTCTTGGCCTCTTCTAAGACCAGTTCAGGCCTCCTGCTTTTGGAGAACCTAAGGCAAGAATCTTCTTCCCAGGTCTGCCTGCATCCCCCATTATGGTGCTGTCTGCAAGGAGGTCTTTTCTGGTCTTTTTGGAGACTGCTTTCTCCCTCTTCTTTACGTACTGAATGACCAGTATTGGTCTTAGGGGTTGTGACTTCTTACACCTCTCCTACTTCAAAACATCTGCCAGTGCATTGAGCATCTTGTCATGATGCCATCTTCCTGGCTAATGGTTGTTGTACACCCTGCTAGCATGCATGCTATTGTTCCTCTTTCCTCACGTAACCCACACAGTGGGTCTTCTCTCAGCCCCAAATGGTGAAGGTTAGTTAGGGTTGGAAAGGGTCATACAACAGTTGAAGCATGAAAGAGCTTCATCATCTATAGTTCGGGGGAATGTGATCTTACACTGAGCTAGGTCCCAGTTTGTCTAAGCTTTTAATGGTACAAGTTTAACAGCCTTTACCCCTCTCCTTCTTCCTCCAGGGGATGGGCTTCGGCTTGGACTAGGTCTCCTGTCTGTGTCTGGTCTGCTTTTCCCTAGGGCTTATAATGATTAGATTCTAGTCCCTGCCTTACCGTGCATATGTTCCCTGTGGTGTCTTTCGGCTATCAGATTAATTAGACATTTGAATCAACAAGTGATGGAACAGATGGGTAAACATGCAGCTCTTTATGCTAATTAGTTTTGTTCTGAGTTTAGAAATTTGTGCAAGATGTAAATTAACTTGTTTGTTTAAAATAAAGTTCTACAGAGTTCTAACAGAGCTTTTTGTGTCAGACAATGTGACTTTATTTAATTGTCTTGTTTTCATTTGTGTTTATTTTAACAGGTGTGAGTCCCAAATTAAATGCAGCTGAAAGGAACTGCAGAATTCTATAAAGACGCAAGACATAAGGCTTTTATTAGGGATGGTGTGATGCTGGAAGTAGAAAACAGAGGGACAAAGCACTCAAGTCCACTTGTGGTCAAAAAGCAAAGTGAGCCACGCAACAGGAAATGACCAAACTCGACACGGAGGCTAAAAATAATGCCGTTGTTAAGGGAGAATAAGAGGCATAAAAGCAGCAGAGTCCAGCAAATATTATTTCAAATAAACCGCAGGCCCAAAAACCACTGCCTTCTTCTCAGAGAAAAACCCAGGTGGCTGCCAGGGTAGAAAAGGTAACGAGTTGAAGCTCTTACGAATGATGGCTTGGGTGTTGGAGATGGCTAGTGTTGAGGAGGAGGAGGTGGGGTTCCTAAGTAGAATTCCTGTGAAGCTATGCCACAGTCCAGAATGAGTCAGAGACTACATTCTGGTGTTTGAAGGGGTCTTTTCGCAATAACTTCCACCGCCTCCTTCGCTGAATTTACTTTTGTTGCCACGAGAAAGAGGAGGGGCCGCAGGGAGCTGTAATGTTGGCATCAAATTGACACTAACACCACTTCAGTTTGCCTCCCCCACATGCTTACACACTGGCAGGCTCAACATATCTTGGCACTCCGTGGTGCCAAGCTAAGAATGGAGCACTCCTTCAGCTCACGCAATGTGGTGTGGCTGAAACTTCCTGCGATGAAAATGTGATTGGGAAGATACCCATTAAACGTGTGAGTAGAGAAGAAAAGAGGCCAGGAGAGGGGTAGAGGAAGGTAGCTAGGTAAGAACGTAGATGGAGGAGAGATATTCTCCCAGGTGACTGCTGGTAACCACCTGCAAACATGCTTTTATATATATATAATCCTTTAATTAGTCTACCAAATACTC
>JBAMHX010000018.1:4220696-4231933 GCA_037177515.1 Pseudomugil tenellus | reverse complement strand
ATTTAATTTAATTTAATTTAATTTAATTTAATTTAATTTAATTTAATTTAATTTAATTTAATTTAATTTAATTTTCACATCTTGACCAGATGAGGGCAGTAAAAACAAGACATAAACATATTCAAAACAACTTTTAAATACAGATGTTTTCTGTTTGCATCTGGGTTTGATGTGCTGCTGGTGGAGGGTTTTGATGTGGTTTGAATTGATGGTGCAGGTATACAGGTATCTGTCACATGTTGACTGTAAACTGGAATGCACCGGACAGAAACACAAGCATCCTCTAAGGAAGCATCATATCACATCTTTTAAAACCACATTACATTTGAATATTACTTGTGATACTAACACTAATACCTGTACTAATAATTCTATTGCAGTTCACTGGTCAGGAGTGTGAACCAATATGTCAGATATGACAACTAAGTGGTTAAAATAAAGTTAGTTTTTGGTTGATTCAGTTCACCTCTGTGACAAGCTGCATCTGTACTGAATAAGCTTCTCTCACTGAGATGATGCCAAATCCACATTTTTATATGGTAAAAGTAATAACTTTGTTTTTACTTACAGGATTAATTAATTCCACAGATTAAATTCCTTGCATTTCTTTTAGTATCAGGGTCTGTAGTCAGAATACCTACATGTATACTGAGTATTCACTGATATCGGTGCATATCCAGCATTATCTACACTATCTGTGCTAACGCATACTGTGGCTGCCAACTGGAGAGACACACGATACCAACAGGCTCAATAAACTGCTCTGTGAGGCCAGCAGCATGGCGGTGTTGGAACTGGACAATGTTACAATAGAGTTGGAGACGAAGATGCTGTCTGAGTTGAATACTGTAACTCATATCTGTGACAATTAACTTCTGCAACTCAGATTAACTGAGTAAGTTTTTAAAAATGTGTTTATTATATCAAAACAATTTGGTTTTGCACTCATCACATCTGTAGATTCATCCAGCTGCAGTGAAAACAACTCCACGTTTTCCCACAACTTGTCCAACAACGTCTATCCTGCAGCAAACTGTGTCCTTACACAAAGACAGATTTGGGTTTTTCTGCTGGGTTTGTGTCCAGCATTGTCTCTGCCAGAACATAAGCAGAAGCAGGTCTTCAGCTAAGCTGCTGGTGAAACTTTTTTGTCCTTAGCTACGAATAAAGACACTACAGAGGAAGCCTCCATGGCAGAAACTTTTCCTTTGTCCATCTGAATTTAGCTCATTTCCTCATAGGAATGGTTAGAAAGTTGGGAAAGCAGGAAATTTATGTATTTTATATAGAAACTTACTATTAAAAACACACTAATGAATTTTAAAGACCGAACTCTAACCATTGGCATTTCACCCAGTATGAGTTTTGTTTATTGCTGATATTGTTCTTATTATATTATTTATTTGTTTTATTGTTTTACTCATATTGTTTTATTTTTTATTGATTTATTGCTCAATGTTTGAATATTTTAGTTATTTTTTGTTAAGCACTTTGTTCAGTAGTTGCTGTGAGAAAGTACTTTTATAAATAAAGTTGGCTTGAAACAGTTTTATTGTGATAAATTCGAGATTGTAGTTTTTTTCTAATTTTGGAAACAGACTAACTTTTATCACTGTGTCTCTTTATTTCTTTGCAGTCTTTTATAATCAGCCTTGTATTAAATGAATATTTTCATCTCGCTGATGTGATTTTTAGTTATTTTAGTTAAGCACATTTTTTTCCCTCAGTTTAGACTCCATTTTGTTTAAAATATTAACAGGACCCACTGTTTATCCTCTATCTTTCCCTCTGAGACACTTTCAACTTGCTGATTAAAACAACTAGTAAATATGTCGAGTACATCAGAACCTAAACATCAAAGAGTTGGCATGAAGACACACACACACCAACTTAAAGCTAAACAAGAAATCTTTACTAAGAGTGATCGTGTTTACATGGTGTGGAGTGTGTGTTACATGTATGTTGAATCATGGAGCGTTTATCACAAGCTGCCAGCTGTAAAGCTATGAGCGAAATGGAAACTGTAGCTTTGAAAGAAAATGTTGGTCTCTCTGAGAGAAGTTTGCTTTGGCTGCAGAAATAAACGACCTGCGACTCAGAAATCCGACCGACTTCAACAATATTAACGTTTCTCAACCCGTCTAGATGATTACGGGACGCTGCTGATGGCCGAAGCCCTGCTGGAGGAGTGCATACTGGAAAACATGGATCAGTTACGCAGCTCCACGTCTTTGATGGACAAGACTCAGCCCAGACTTTCCAAGGCAAAAGGCTACATCAACACCATCCTGAGCCGAGGCCGTCTCACAGTAAGTTGAGCCTCAGCTTCTTCAAACTTCTCCTTTTATCTTCTCTAAAACTCCTTTTTTAACCTTAAGAGTTCAAAATTAGCCTTATAAATTATCACACAACTCTTCTCCCACCCATTTCCAACCATTTTATTTGTTTTGTTTTGCAGCCCAGGTACTTGAACGAGGCCCTGCTGCTTATGGCCAAGGTGCACTACGTGCAGGGTCGCTACAGGGACGCCCAGGGGATGTGTGCCAGGGTGGGACTGGAGGAGCTGACGCAAGACGATCAGCCCACCTACCATCTCCGTTTACTGGCTGAGGCATTCGTCATTAAAGGTAACCATCACAAGTGGTGTTGTTTTTTTCCAGGTGATAAAACCAGAAGGATTCATTCTTAGAGCTACAGGAACATCCTTATTATATAGATTAAATGGCCAGCAAACATATTTAAACATATTAAACTAAATATTAAACGATCATCATACTGAAAGTTATACACGTACAGTTTTCAAAGAACTGAATTTCTTTCAGTAAAGTATTTATCTAAGATGCATTTGTATACCATGTTTTTGTTGGTAGATAATAGAGAAGCTTTGCTGTTTTGCAGTGACTTGCAGTGAAACTTAGATCCCAAAGAACATCTCATTAAGCTGCATAACGACATCAAATTAGACCTATAAATAAACTCAGATTGTGTGGTTTTTTTTACCAGGAGACGCAGTAAGAGGTAAAAACAAAGTTTTTATGAGCTGGAAATGAGAAGCTCGTAGGAGAGGCTGCATGCTCTAATAACACAGAAGAGATCAATAAAGATATATACACATTAGGAGAAATATTACGACAGACTCAAGATAGTGGCTATTTTGGATTTTCTTTTTCTAATTATCTAGAACTTTTACCCATGTATGAGGCCTGTAAGCATGAAAAATACACTGGTTATCAGTCAGCGTCGCACATGCTGAAACAAAGCATTTCATACAAGGTGATGAGAGGTGTTACAGTGATGCAAGGTATGTAGTGGGTTTTATTATAATACTTCTTATGTAACTGCAGGGATACATCATTATTTATGTATCCTGGGATTATTGGTTATTAATGTTCAGTTTAAACATACAGCCTACCCCTCTGTTCTCCCCCCTTCACCTCTAATAGATTTCATCGCCCTCTTCTTTGCCAATACCAGGATTCTTAGTTTAGTCAGGACTCTACATAGACCTGCATTTAAAGCTGTAGCAACCGAAACTCCTCTGTTAGCTCCTGGTGCTCGTCCTAACTCTGGAGCAACATCCACACTCTTCCCAGGATACAGAGTTCTTTCTATGCTCCCACATTTGGTGGAGACTGAAAATTTTACTGTCATAGTGGTGCCAAGGCTACGTGACAGTCAGCTGTGGACAAGGACACCAGTCACTGAGTTTGACAGCAGGGGTGCTCCTGCCTAGAAGACTTTAGCTGTTACTGGATGGTGTTTGCTGGTCGTTTCAACTGAAAAGTCCCACCATTCTGACTTTTAAACTCATCCATAATCCATCCGTCCGTCCGTCCATCCATCCATGTTGATGGTTATCCAGAGTGGGTTTGCAGGGACCTTGGCAGAGAAGCCCAGACTTTCCTCTGCCATCTCAAGATGTTCCTCTGACAACTGAGAGATGTGTCCGTGGTGTTGTCCAGGGCTTCTTCCTGGTGGAATGTGCCCAGAACATCTCCATCCATATAGCATCCTAACTAGATGCCCGACCACTTCATCTGACTACTCTAAGCTCTTCCTGGATGGCCAAGCTTCTCACCTCATCTCAAAGAAAGAGTCCAGACACCCTGTGGAAAACACTCATTTCACCGCTTGTGTTTGCTGTCTTGTTCTTTCTGTCGCTGCCCACAGCTTGTGACCACGAGTGAGAGCAGGAACATAGATTAGCAGTTAAATTGACAGCTTCGCCTTTTAGTTCAGCTCTTTCATCACCATGACTGACAGATGCAGAGTCCACATCAGTATGGATGCTGCGCGGATTCACTTCTCAAGCTTCTTCTCCTTTATTCTCTAACTTACAAGACCCTGAGATACTTAAACTCTTCTACCCGGACCTAAGTCCCAACCTGGATTGGTCATTCAAACTTTTTCCAGCTGACGACCACGACCTTGGTTTTTGGGGCTGATCCTCATCTCGGTCTCATCTGTAAACTACTTTATGAATTACACATGAAGACACTGTTTACCAAAAAGGAGAGATCCATGTTGAGGACACCCAAACTGGATCCGCTCAATGCATCTAGAAATTCTTTCTATAAAAGTTATAAACAAAATCGGTGAGAAAGTGCAGCCCTGTAGGAGTCCAACCCTCACCAGAAACTAATCTGATTACAGCTGACATTGTGGGCCCAGCTCTGACACCAGGACCTATTGGTCCATACAAGGAGGTCCAGTCTGGTAGCTCTCCAACCAGTAAGACAAGTTTTCTCACAAAGCCATTAGCAGGTTGTAAGAAGAAGTTTGATGGAATGACTTTTATCTGTGTTTAGAAAGCAGGAAGCCACTTGCGTCACATTTTACATCACAGTTTTGGTTTTTCATATAGCCAACAGAAATATGTGCTTAATAAAGCTACAGCATCAGAGCTGAAGGATCAGATACCTATTGATGTTATTTCAAACAGAACGGGGCAGAACTGAGCTCCTCATGCCTTTTCTGGGACTTATCACGGCCCTAAGATCTAAATGACCTTGTATGAGGATTGGGAGTGAACTGGATGGGAGGTGAAGGGCTGATGAAATCCAGTCTATGAAAATAAATTGAACATGTCTGGAAAACATCAGTGTGATGGTCGTGTCAGTGACGGCTTGAGCTTTTGGATAACAGTGAGGACATACAAGCAAACTGCTGTGTTTTGTTGCTAAGTACCTGTATTCAGTAGATGTAGGGGGCATAAACCCCCTAAGTCCTGATTTCATAAGGAATTTCACACTTCTGCTTTGTTTCATAGCAAATTTTGGAAAAACTAAAAGAAAGAGTGAGACAGTTTTAAGACAGCATGTCATGTAACAAGGATAGATTTAAAGACGGCTATAAAGGCTGCTTTTTTATCAAGAAAAAAAAACCTTTTTCATTTTCTGGCATCATAAATTTAAAGTATTCTGGTGGATCCTGACCCTCTGAATGAAGGCATCAATACGGGCCAAAGATCACATTTACAGAACATTACACTCCAGCACTGCATAATCTCGTTTCACTCATCATCATCATCATCATTATGTCGTTACCCTCCTTGTTTCCCGGTAATCGGACATGACCTCATGCTTATGAAACATTAGAGAATTTTCTTGCAATAGCTGTCTGTTTGAGATTTCCTTTGTTTGTTGTGATTTCCTCTGGATGATATTTACTGTGGGCTCTGAAGTCGACTTGAGAAAACAGACCCTGGGCAGGGTTGGGGCTCGAGGGGCCGCAAAGCTCCACGTCATGTTGTTATTTTCTCTGTGATATGTAGCTTATTGCTGTGGGAATGAAGTCAGATGTGGACCTTTAGACGATGATGAAGTCTTGACAATTAGAAGTCGTCTGCTTATTTGATTTGGCGCCAAGACCCTGAGGTTGTGCTCTGCCCACCGGATCCCGTCCTAATCCCTCTGATTGATTACTTCCTCTGTTTTAATGTCATGTTTTATGCACGCAACATAATAAATGTTGTAATAAATAATGTACGTCTAGTTGAAGATTGTGTTTTTAGCGATAACGGGATCACTAGCATGCTAACACCTAATGTTGATGGCAGAGATTAACTTTTCTATCTGTCCTAAGGAGGACGTGAACATGATAATCCAGAAATTGTCAAGGTATACCACCCAAAACCACAAACATCAGCCTTACATGCTGCTTGACACAGTGAAGTCCTTAGAAGAGTCATCTTGTGCAGGTAGAAAGTTGTGAAACGTCTAAATTCTGCCCTGATGTAAAAAATGCTGTAGTTTCTTTTTAGAAATATGTTTTCAGTGGACTAGCTGGATGTTTTGATGACATCCTTGAGTCAGTGGTCTGTAGTTGTAGGGGGGAGGAAGTGAGAATTAATTTGATTCCTGTTTATTTTTCTAAAAGGAGACTTCCAGATAATAAATAAAACACGTAATACACATACAAGGAGCCAAAATATCCTGAATATCTAACTTTCCTAAGGAAATTTTTCCAGAATTTCAAGGGTTTTCCAGGATTTAAGTTGTTTTGTCATTTTTAACTTGCTGCAAACAAGTGCACTCTCTCCTAGTGAATCCTACAACTTGCCTTCATCTCTGAGCCTTCTTTCCCTTCTGATGAACTCCGCTTTTGTTAGTTGATGAAAGCATGTGGCTAAATTTATGAGTCTGTTCCCACATTTCAGGTCTGTCTCTGGACCACCAGACCCTTTCTACTGTGTCCCGTGTCCGTCTTCTGGAGAGAGAGGAGGAGAGTCTGACCTGCTTCCTCAGGGCTTGTGACGCAGCTCTGTCCTACCTACAGGAACTTGATAAGGTGGCTTCTCCTTACTGCACTGTTTAAATTTTCATTTAATATTTGCTCTTCTTTCTTTCCATAAAACTTTGTGTGGATCTATATTTTTGAAGTAAAAAAGAAAAGAACAAACATGTTTTGTAGTTATAATTATTGCAGAACCTTGTCTGACACACATTCACTATCAGATCATTTGATCTTTCTTTAAATTTTCTGTTTATTTCGCCTAAATGGCCACTTTAATAGGCCCATCCATGCAACTGCTTGTTATCTACAAATATTTAATCTGCCAGTCAAATGGCAAAAACTCTGTGCATTTAGTCAAGTAAACCTTATCCAGACAACTTGCTGAAGTTCAATCTGAGCATCAAAAAGAGGAAGAAAAAAGATTAAAATGACTTTGAACTTCAAATTGTTGGTCAGAAGCAGCTGATCTGCTGGAATTTTCACTCACAACCATCTCTGGTGTTTACAGAGAATGTTCTAGAATATATATATATATATAATCGTCTGGAGCAGAAATGTTCTACTGATGTCAGAGAAGAATGTACATACTGGTTGGAGATGATAGGAAGGCAACAGGAGGTCAAAGAAGCACTGGTCACAACCAACATATGCGGAATATCATCTGTGAACACACAACACACACATTTAACCTTGAAGTAGATGTTCTACAGCAGCAGGAGACCACACCGGGTGCAGCTCCTGTCAGCTAAGAACATGAAGCTGAGGCAACAATTCACACAGCGTCACCAAAACTGGACAACAGAAGATGGAAAAATGTTACTGGTCGGATGAGTCTCCATTTCAGCTCCACATTTAGATGATAGGATCAGAATTTGGTAGAGACAACATGAAAGCATGAATCTATCCTGCTGTGTGTCAACACTTCAGTCTGCTGCTGGTGTAATGGTGTGGAGGATATTTTCTTGGTCCAGTTTCACCACTGTAGTGGTGAAACTGGCTAAATCACCACTGACTAGCTCAGTATTGCTGCTGACCATGTCCTTTTCTTTATGACCTCCGATCAATATCATCTGATCTTCCAGAATAATCTCACATAGCTCACATCATCACCATGGGACTTTTTTCTGTCCCCAAGAATTAAGGCAGTTCTGAAGGAAAAAATGGCTTCGATCCGGAACATAATAATGTAGCTGGTGATTGCATTTACTTCAAATAAAAGCGGTCTGCATCGAAAACTGAGCAACTGTGAGGGAATGAATTTGACATTTGCTCCTTCATTTAAGCTCAGACGTCCTCTGTCTGACACACTGATGATGCGTTGTGTTCGTTCGGTCTGCTTAGATCAATAATCTACTAAAGCAGCAGCAAAAAAATAAATAAAAATAAAATATGCATGGTAGCAATTATTTGTTGTGGTTGTATTTTCAGGTGATAACAATACCTCATCCTAAGGGAGCCAAAACCAGCATCCATTCAGCTATGGATATGGACCTGGGCTACTTCCTGCAGGCTGCACTACAGAGTGCTTACCTTTGTCTGCTGCAGAGAGGGTGAGTGTCTTCCTCCTGATGAGCTTTGCATGTGTTTCAGGAAAGTGTTTTTGTTCCGTATTCACCTTCTACTCCATGTCCCGGTGTCTTCTTACTCACTTAGTCCTTTTAGCTTGAAAATCATGAAAATAAGAAATTAAGTTAAAACATGGTTTGACCAAAATCTTGCATCAGAGATAATTTTTATGTTGCTCCAGCAGATGTCAGTGTTGATAAAAGTTAATCTCGTTTAAAGTTTGCCTGTTGCACCAATAATATTGTAATGTTCACATTTGTTTTTTTTTCTTTCATGTTTTGAATTACATATTGAAAAGATGTACATCACACTAATTATTTGAGTTTAATTCTAACTTCTATGCAAAACTTTCTTTTTTTGTGCATCAAACTCTTTTCTCATGATGATGTGAGTGCTGCCACAGCAAATGTATTTGTTAAAGAATAAGATAGTAAACTAAAACTAACCGAGGAATAAATAAAGTAATTTAAATACATATGTACTACTGTCTAAAAATACTGCATTTCTATCTATTTTGTTTTCAGGGCAGATTTTCTTATAATCGTTGCTGTCTTTTTTCTAAAGAAACATAAATCAGTCAAATGCACCACATCACTTAGCAAAGAACCCATTTTAAATGGTACTTTTAGACACTTTGTTACCAGCAGCCTGTAATTAAGACTCATCATTTGTTCCCATATTTTCTGGATGAAACTTTGAGAAATACCAAAGGTAACTCAGGTTGACAAACAGGAAATGTCTTGGTTTGTTTATTTTCCTCTGCTATTTGCTGTACACAAGCATAAATTACCATGATGAGGCATGTGTTCTGAAAAAATGAATATGAACTGGTCGCTAAAAGGCGGTTATCTGTAGATCATTTCCAGAATTGCCGGAATCCTGCAGGTTTTCCACGCAGCCCTGGTCCAGTGCACCTGATTGAAATCAAATGGATCCAACGGCTTATTGAGATCTGCAGAATGAGTCATTTGTTTGAATCTGGTGTGTATGAACAGGGAGACATTGAAAACTTTCAGGATGCAGGACAAGGTTCCCCACCCCTGATTAAAAGAGAAAATTGAACAAGTAAAGCTGAAAAGATCCATAGAAAGTCCTCCAGGAAGCCTGGAGAACTATTCAGGGTTCAAAGTTAATTTTATTATGATTTCCATGTATAAAGGGGCTGCATGGTGGTGCAGTGGTTAATTCTGCAGCTTCACAGCGAGAAGGTTATATGATACGTACTGTATTAAAAGGTTAATAATGTAAATTACTCTGCAGTTTAAAGCGAGAACCTGGTTGATTGACAGGAAACATAGAGCTGTCAGATAAAAGAAGCGGGTGGATGATGGGATGAAGGGGAGGTTCACTTATCTGAAGATAACGCTGAAAGCTGCATATGATGAACAAAAAGTAAAAGATGGATGCTACCACCTCCACTGATGATTTTAGATAAAAGACCAGGAAAAACTGTTGTAAATACAGGTGAAAACACACTTTGGATGATTGTCTCACTCTGTAAATTAAACATAACGATAAGGCAATTTTTCAGAATTATTATGAATCTTGCAAAGAGATTTTTTTTCTTTCTAGATGATATTTTATGTCAAAGTAATGACCAGCAAACAATCTATTAATTATGTAAATTATGAAAAGAAAAAAGACAGTTTGTCTAAGACGGTTCAGGCAGAAGTGATGAATTATGGTGGTCAAATTAAATATTAATTTTTCCTATAAACTCTGTCATTATGTATGTTGCCAAAGAAGTTGTTTCTGTTATTTGAATTTATTTTAAAAATGTGAGAGGCAGATTAAGCCTTTGCACAAACTAGATCTCAGTTTATCCGACTTTCTTTCTTTTTACATGTGATTTATTTATTTATTTCCCCTTTTGATTTTTATTCTTCCTATCCTATCTATCTTTGTTGTTTGAACTTTCCCTTTGCTTGCTACAGCTAATGCTACAGTCATTTAACAGACGCTTTTATTCAACGCGACTTAGATCTGGGACGTGGGGTTCAGTGTCTTGCCCAGGGACACTTCAGCATGTAATCAGGGAAGCCTGGAATCGGACCGCCAACTTTCAGGTTGACCGACAACTGCTCTTACCTCCTGAGCTACAGCCTCCATCAAACATATATATATAAACCTGCTTACCCTCCATCTCACTTTAGCTGCAGCCAATCAGGGTTGAGCTTTTCCTGCTACCTCTACAAGAAGGTCACTTGTTACTTTAGCTAATATGTGGATGGATGAGCAAACTTCAGGGTTATGCTGGATACTAACTCAGTTGTTTGTGGAAATAAATTTTGTTTTGCTGGATAACTCAACTGGTTTCCAGGGAATTTGCTCCAAATTCTCTGGAAAAGAAACCAGATCCAACCCGATTTAGATGCGAGGATGATATTATTTATGTTTATATGGGCAAAGAAATGTTTTTTTTTAATCTATTTATATGTTTTGGTCTCCTTTGTAATAGTTTTATTTATTTATTTTCTTTATAATAATTTATTTATCTACTGTGTAAATTTATTTATATGCTTTTAGATGTTTCATCTCTCTTCTGGCCCTCCTTTTGTTCTGTATCATTGTGGAGTTCTGCTCTTTTTTAACACCCTGCATGTCTATCAGCCTCTCTTGCTGTGCATTATTTTTGTCTAATACTCACAACCCATGCAACGCACTGATGTCCCCGCTGTGTTTTAGTCATCTCGCACAGGGTGCTCACCAGTTGCGCAGAGTGCTGAGGGTGGTGGAGTCACGAGGGTCTCAGAGCTTCAGGAAGGTGAGCAGGTCCACACAGATGCACTCAGCACAGTCAACTACATTAGTCCTGTTATACATTTACACCAATGGTCTATTTATTTTTTGAATTATTCAGGTTGTTAGTTGGCACACAGCCCAGTCACCATTTGTCTCTTCTGTAACCAGGTAGAAAATGAACAGAAAACCTGAAA
>JBAMHX010000018.1:4206888-4220596 GCA_037177515.1 Pseudomugil tenellus | reverse complement strand
TGTTTTTTCTGTTTTTTCTTTTTCTGCGTTCCAACCCGTGTTTTTTTTTTTTTTTGGCTTTTTCGGGTTCTTTTCGGTGTGGGGGGGAAAAAAAAAAAAAAAAAAAAAACGTTTTTTTTTTTATTTTTGAATTTCTGAAATATTTATGCCGATCCAATCAGGATGGTGCATTTATGCACAGTGTTTGCATCCTAGTCTGCAGCAAGGAAGCTTGCACAGGTGTTGCTGAGCTCTGTCAGTGAGGACAGCTACTGGCCCCCGCTGGGTCCCCCACCCTCTGTCTGGCTCCACAGAGAAGGAGCGGCTGCTTCCAAAGACGCCATGTACCCCACGGTCAAACCACCACACCGTTACAGCACAGACGGGTTTGTATTGTCTTTGATTCACCGTCTTCACCAGTCTGTCTTCATACCATTATAACTCTGGTGCTTTAAGTGCCGCAGCGTAGCTAAAAGGTTCATGAAGGAACCAAGTAGTTTGACATTTATTGCACAGGCATATAGTATATGTAAGTATGTTGAGAATCATCTTATCAACATGCACCACACAGAGACATCAGAAAAGGACTGACTTTTCCATTGGATGCATTAACAATCTGCAGCTTTTAAATGATACACTTGACACATGTTGACCTGGAAACAAGTTGCCTGCATTGGATGGTTCATGTTGCCTCAGTACACACTCATCATCTACAACCAGAGGGCCTGCGATTGGGACCTACATGCTTTCCTCTTTACCAGCTGTCAGTCTATGTCTGGGGGCACTTTCATCATCAGTGGCTTCTAATTCACTTCCTCTTAATAGACCTGCCTTTCCTTTATAGCCTCCTTGTCTGTGGCAGTGATACATACATAATGCAGTCCAACCCATAGTCATCACAAAAGAACTTCTTCAACACTTGGAAAGCATTTCTTCAACTTCAATCTGATCATATCCCAAATTTAGTTGAGTGCTGAAATACTGAGCCTCACGTTCAAGAGTTGAATATGAAACAAAATGGTGATAGATCTCCTGTTATGACAGGATGAGTATGTATGCACACCCTCCATGTTATATATTGTTACATCTATATTCAAACCAGTCATGACTCCAGCATGATGGTCCATCTAAATCAGCTTTATTGGCTAAACATAAAAGTTTTAATAAAAGTTTTATTAAAAATACACACCCCAATAAAATAGCCACCACCTCGATTTAAGTAAACAAATAGTTAAAAACTTCCCATGGGGTAATTATGCAGCTCATGCTATGATTAGCTGTTAGCTGATTCTTCCTTTAGTCATGGAAAAGATGTCACTCTGTCTCAGGAGAGTCAAATAATTGGCATCAGGCACAAAGTAAACATCTAAGGAGACGCAGATCTGACTAAAACTTGGTTAACAACTGTTCAAGTCATCAATAAATACTGAAGGATACTCGTGAACCATCATCTTTCAGACTAGAGTGTGGTATAGCGGAATGATGGTGAACAACAATTGTTTGGGGAAATAAAATAAAAACAAACAAAAGAATCGAAACTCAGGGTTTTGTTTAATAGTAAACGAAACTCAAGGGACTGGAACTAACGTAGCCTCGAGAAAACTTCCTTTCAGTGATGCTAATTTAAAAAAAAACTTCAATTTGCTAAGAAGAATAAACTTTGAAGAAATAGAATAGTCTAATAAGTCCAGATTCTTCCTGTTCCAGAGGGATGGGGGCATCAGGGCAAAAAGAAGGGATGCAGTCATCATACGTAGTACCTGAAGAACAAGCTTCTGCGCTAGTCATATGATCTGTGGTTGCTGCAGTTGGTCAGGTCTATGTTCAGCAACATTATATGTCCAAAGAAAGAGCTCAGCTGACAACCTGAGCATACTGAAACAGCAAGTTATTCCATCTTCTCTGATGGCACGCCCATGTTCCTATATAATAATTCCAGGATTCACAGGGCTCAGATGAATTTCACAATATGACTCATTATTCACAAATGCATTTGTCACCAGACTCCACACCTGAACCCCATTGAGAATCTTTAGAATATGCTGATGAAGACTTTATGCAGCAGTCTGACTTTTTTCTTTATTACATGAGTGGAATAAAAAATGCCATTCTACATAGAAATAAATCTGGTGGCTTTCAGAGGATTTTTGGACTGACTGTGTAGTTTACAGAAATCTCCTTGTGGGCCACATGTGGTGGTCGTTTTGCATAGAGTCAACACTGTAAGTCAGGGCTGAATAAAACTGCAAAGGTGGACCAAATAACATTCTTTCCTATCTGACTAGGTGCTCATGGGAATTTAATCCCACCTTTTGGTTTATCTCTGTCCTGCAAAGACCGCCCAAGACGCCACTAGAGGTCATCATGTCTGAGGTTAAAACCTGCCGCAGGTTAAAGATCAGCTCAATGATTATTTTTAATATCAAAAAGATGGTTGTTGCTTTGATTACAAAGTGAGGAGATCATTTTAAATGAGGCAGCACCCAAAAGTTTTTATTTCCCAACTCGATGAGAGGCGAGTATATAACTACTGTAGGCAGGTGACACATGTGAACTCAGTTCTATTGTGGGAAAGAGTATTAATCATACGCTTTATATAACACGTCATCAAAGCGCTGCGTGATATAGTATAAAAAGATAAGATAACATGAGACATAATATGGCACAAAAATCAGTGAAGGGACAAGGGTTGTCTGATAAGGACAGTCATACACATTACCGTATTGCTGCTACATTTCACTCAGTGCAGGGATCCTGCGCTGGTTGCTCAGACCCGATGAGCCATCCTTAGTCACCACCACATGACTAATCCAGCCCACACTATCATAAGTGAAGATCTGAATTCATGTCTGAGATTAGAAGGAGAGGAGGAAGAGGAGAATTCCCCCAGAGAAATCACTGTATGTCAGTGTTGTTCATGGCTTTTGTCTTCACTCTTTTCTTCAGGAAAAACATAAATAATCAAATAATAGATAAATAACTTATTCTTTGATCGGTATTTTATTCAACATCCAACCCAGTGAACCTGAGAGGGAACACAGGCTAAAGAGATGATGGCTGCTAGAGTTAGATGAAAGTGTGTGTGTGTTACTCGAGATGTATAGTGATACCCCCAGGGTGGCTGGTGTTGCGTTACAGCCCCACAGGTGAGCCAGAAACCGGACACTCCTGACAGTTCACCTTTGGACTGTTTTGGTATGTGTGTGTGTGTGTTTGTGTGTGTTTCTAAGAGGGATAAACTTCCTGTTTTGTGCTATTTACTGTTTTCTGTGTCCTGGTAGGTGCTTCTGTCCACAGGACGTGATAGAGGAGGCTGTGTTGCTGCTGCTCATCACTGAGTCTATGGTGAGATGCTAACACTCACACAAACACTTGCTCCTCTCAGCTTCGTTTCATTTCCAAAGCACAAACAGAGGAGATGCGGCTGGCACTGTTTATCTTCATCATTTCCCACACCTTCGTTGCCCTCCTCCTCCTGACGTGGTGTCTCTGTCCATCCAGGCCAGTGGTGAAGCGGTGATCAGCCGTCTTCCAGACCAGGCCGAAGCCAGGCAGGCCAGCCTGCAGGATGCAGCCTCCGTCTACGACCTGCTCACCATCGGCATGGCCAGGAGGGGGCAGTACGCCATGATGTCTGAGGTGGGTTTACACCAGTTTACACACATTCATTCTCACCCTACACTCACACATCATGCTGGAGGTCGAGGAAGGGGGGAGGAAAAGAAAGAGAGATGATACTTGCTTGTGAGAGCTTTGCCTTTGCCAAAGTTTTTAATGAATGTCCTTATCACTTTGAGTACAGGGATTATGTGTCTTTTTCTCTTGGCCTCTCTGTCTTTTCTTTATCTCTCAGCACCACCCCTACACACACATTGTCTGTCTTTTACTGCTCCTTCCACCTTTTCTCGATCAAAGTTCCTCTCTAATTGTCTCACGTTTGCTCTGCGAGCTCCGTTACCTCTTCTTACACAACCTCTGCCCAGATGTGGGAAGTTGGAGAGGCGGAGATTGGAGAGGTTGTCTCAAATTAGGTTTGTCCACCCATCCCACTGATTCATAGTCATTTTAAGAAGGAGACCACACATTAAGACACTGATGTACTTCCACCTACACAGCTGGATTGATTTGTTGATATATGAGGATGTATGGGGCCATTTATTTGAAATTAAATGTCAAGCATGCATCTACAATGTATCTTTGAAGTTAGGAATAAGATTTACATTGATTAGATTTGCATTAATACATAGTTTAAATATAAGGTGTAAATTTAACATAACTGTGATAAATATTAAACTGATGCCACACAAATATGTGTTAATATCAATATGATGCTGGATTTCATTAGTGAGTGTTTGCTGTTCAAAGATATTCCAGTGCGGGGGGATAATCAATTTGGGGTTATAATAGCTGATGCATATATTTAAAGGCATAAATTAATGTTTGTAGGTCATAGATATGCTTGTTTTTAAGTCTATTTTAACATGAATATCAGGTGCCCATATAAGTTGGAAAATTCTTTGGTTACTGTAATTATTCTCTACATATAGATATTTAAATTTACAGAAGTTGCAGTTATCTTTTCTCAGAAAACACCATATACAATGGCTTAAATGTGACCTTACACTTTTTTTCACTAAGCAAAGAGGGATATTCTACATCTTGATGTAGGCTAACAGCCAGTTAGCCAGTTGTAAGCTAGTTGCTAGACATCAGTTTGATACCAATGACTGTCTCCCGGATGCGCAGTCAGGCTCTGTTTCAGCCAAGCACAAGCTCACATATCTAGACTAATAATATTCAATGCAGGCTTACTTTGCCAGCAGAGTCCCAGCTAGCGGTTAGCATCAAGGCCACTCTTAACAGTTATTAGGAAAGAGGTGTTTAAGATATTTGTCTCAAAATTAGCACTGAAACCTTATAAACTGACTAAATTAAAATGCAAAGTACAATTTACTAATGTTGAGCTCTATGTGAAACTTTTTAATGTAACTAAAATCCGGGATGTTGTGCTAATATTAGCATGATACATGTCATGGCTAGTATAGTCAGCAAGCATGGCCCATGATTTTTTCCAAACTACACTGTGGCTTTTCCAGAATTAAAAATTTAATCCCATTAAAATTGTTTTTTTTTTTTAATTGCTTGGAGCCTCATCTTAGCAGCATTCAGAATGTTCTGCACTGTTATAAAGTAAGACAGTTGCACATTACTTTTTAAAGAGCAGTATCCATCACTGAAATATTAAAATCCCCACATTATTCATTTAGTTTATTATTATTATTGTTATTATTATGTGAGAAGAATCCAGAGCATGCTCAGGGCTAACATTAGTTATATAGTCTACAAACTTATTTAATTATCTCCCACTGACAATGTGCTTTAGTTCTATACAATGGGATCTTGTCTGCTTGTCACATGGCCAGTACCATTTCCAGGAAGAATGTATTATTAATATTTCTCAGTCATAATATGAGGTAGGCCCTGTTCCTGCTTCTGTATGACTGGCACCATCAACTGAGCAGCACCCCACACATATCAATCACATCATTATGTACTGAAACAGCAAGGAGTGGGTGGTGAGTGGTGACTGACAAGCAATTTCAAGCAACAAAAGTATGGCCAGAAACAGTGGCCAATCACTTGAATTATGCTGTATAAGGAGAAATAAGTAGTGGAAGCGTTTCCTACACCTGACCACATGGTCACTAGCGTATAATCTACCCACTCATCCTACCTGTGCAATATTTGTGGCCAAAATATACAAGTGTTTCTGAATTTCTCCTTAGTGTTTGGAGCGAGCCATGAAGTTCTCGTTCAACGAGTTCCACCTCTGGCACCAGCTGGGCCTGTCACTCATGGCTGCCGGGAAGGTGAGCTCATTTCTCCTTATATATCACACCACAGCCTCACACACCACACCCAGAGAAAGCATCTATCTTCTGCCATTCCTCTGTGTCCTGAAGACACTCCAAAGTCCACACGTGCAACAAATAGCTTCACAGCAAAGCATTGTGGCTGTTTGTTGACACATCAAGTGAATGAAAGTAAACTGACATTTACCCAAATGATGAGTAAAAGTGGATTTATCAAACCTTTTAAATCTAAACCATCATATTAGCTATGTGAACTATATACATAGCTAATCACCAGAAAAAGTTGTAATCATCAGAAGTTGGAATAACTCAGATACCTCTCTTTCTTTCTCCATTTGCCTCATTAAATGTGTGTGTGCTTATGTATGTGACAGAAAAATTGATCTGGGTTGCAAGATAAAGTGACACTGCAGATCAATGGAGATCTCTCTAAATAGTCTGCTCCCTAGAAGGATAAGGGGGTCCGCCTCAGTGTTGTCAGACCCACTTCTATTTAGGGCCAGTCCTAAATACACATGTGTGTGTCTGTGTGTGTGTGTCCATGTGTGAGAGGACATGTGCAAATGCATGTGGTCCATTAATGATTGACCTACATGTATTAAGTGACTGTGTGCCTAAATGGGTCTATTATGGCTGTGCAAGGACAGTTAATGAGTGTTTAATACACTCACTTAAATGCGGTCTGTGTCGTCTGCAGCTGGATGACAACGGACTGCTGCTTTCACATGAATCACAATTTGTCACTGACATTTCGGACTCCGTGCATGTGTGTGTGTTTTCCAGGGGGTTGGCGCAGTGTCTGTATTTAAAGAGTGTGCCAAGATGAGACCAGAAGACCCGTCGTTGCCATTATTGGCTGCTAAAATCTGTATTGGTGAACTGTACTGGGTAAATACACACAGAATGTCCAGCTGCACTTGTAAACTGTAAAGATGACATGCACACTTGTATCTTTGAATCCATACTGTACTCATGTAGCAAAAGGGGTTTTGAAAGTTGGTCCAGCAAAACAGTTTTTCTTAACTAGTCTTATCAATAAAACCTTGTTTTAGGCAAACATTGCACGATTTCAATTAATTAAGACAAAGCAGATACACAACTGCTTCCAAAAAGAGATTCATCTCAAGGACCAAAGACAAATCAAACAAAAGTAGTACTTTAACACAAAAAGAAATAACACATTCTAATGACTTTTCTCTAATTTTCAAAGTAAAACCGACCTTTTTCCACAAAATGGCTATTTACATTTTATGTCCCTAACTTTACTACATGTGATGAAGTGTGAAGACTAAACATTTTCTTCAGCACATCCTACAAATTGTTTTCCTTCTACTTGATATTGAGGTCTTGAACTCTACAGTATAATATGCCAGTTCATGATATCAAACATAGGCTAAATGAAATCAGGTGGACTTTAGTTTCTTGAAGTTGTTTCGCTCTTATTCAGAAAAGCTTGTTGGGAATAGTGGGAGATCTTGTCTGAGATCTCCTTGGAGTAACCTTTGTCCATAGTTTCACTTAAGGCCAAGTGCGAATAGATGATATCAGTATCCTTAGATACTTGAACAGATATGACTGTGGGAGTAGAACAGATGATGTCTCAGTCAATGGCATGAAATACAATGTGATGCTATGCTATGCTATGCTGTACTATGCTGTGCTATGCTATACAATGCAGTGCAATGCTATGTTATGCTATGCAATGCTATATTATGTTATGCTATACAGTGCTATGCTATGCTATGCTATGCTATGCTGTGCTATGCTATGCAATGCTATGCTTTGCTGTGCTATGCTATGCTATGCAATGCAATGTGACTGTTGGTTTATATTTTCCTTATTTTCTTATGGTAATTTCCCTCCATCAGTTGTTTTCCTCAACTAAGCAGCTGTGGTTATTCCTCATTAGGGTTCGAGTTTCATGAGCTTCTCATGACTTGAAATGAGTTTTAGAAGCTCTGACATTTTTAGGGTCTTTACCAAAAGCTTCAGCTTGTGATGTTTACGCGTCAGTGCTGTCCAGTCCATTAATACATAACAACCTGCATGGTAGGTACAAATGTCTTGCAGCTATAAAGTTATAATTTCAACTTTCTGGATCTCGTTTTCTCTTCCACAAAAGCCAGTGACTTCCATTTCTCAGAGACTTTGTCAGGGCAGGCGTTGGATGTATCATTGCATCTGTTTACATAGTTCCTTTGCTTAGTAGCCATCAGTCATTTACATTTTCACATCCTGAGTCACTGTTGTTTAAACCATTAGTTGAGTGTCACCTGACAAGTCAGAGGATTCATTACCTTTGGAAAATGTTTCGAGCTGCTAACTTGTGATGACAAGTTGTTATCTGGCTCCATCGCAACTTTAAATAAGGAGTTCTGACACTGCTTACCAAACTTTGGCATGTGTCATAATTACTGTGAAATACACTCTCTGGTCACTTTATTTGACCACCTGGATAGTGCAAAGTTGGATGCCTTTTTGTTTCAGAAGATTGTTAATTCTTGGAGCCACAGATTCAACAAAGTGTCTCAGAGATTTTGCACCATATTATCATGACAGCATCATGTTTTCTGCACATCCATGATGAGATTCTACCATTCCACCACATCCCAGAGCTGCTCTGTTTGATCTAGATCTGGGGACTGTGGAGACCATGGGCGTAGAGTGCCGATGATAGATGCTACTAAAATGCTCATAAAGGGATGGGCATGGTAAGCAACAATACTCAGATAGGGTGTGGTGTTTAAACCATACCACGTTGCAACTAAGGGAACAAAAATGTTCCAAGAAAATGTCATCTATACTATAACACAACAAGCAGTCGTAACTGTTGATACGAGGCAGGAACTATTTTTTTTATGTTGTCTCCACCAAATTCAAAGCCTACCGTGTGACTGTTGAGACTCATCAAACCCGAACACATTTTTTCTATTTTCTATTGTCTGTTTTCGGTGAGTCTGAGTAAATAGTTGCAGCAGTTTGCTGTTATTAGCTGACAGGAGTGGCACCAAGGTTGGCTTCAAGGTTGGATGAGTTATTTTCACTTTTTCAGATCATTCTCTGTAAACAATAGAGATGGTTGTGTGTGAAAATCCCTGTAGAAAGCAGTTTCTGAAATACTCAGACCAACAACTATGTCATGTTCAAAGTCCCTTAAACCTTCTTTCTCCCTCATTCTGATGCTCAGTTTGAACTTAGTCATGTCTTTCAGACTGCTTCCACATGACTTAATGTACTGAATTGCTGCCATGTGATTGACCTCTTAACTATTTGTGTTAAACAATTGAGCAGGTGAACCGAACGTAGTGTTTTTGGTGAGAATTTTTTATATAAAACAGAGCATTAACACTTGAAAAATGTGAAAGTTTCCTTTTTTTCTCTCTTTTTTTCTCTGCATGCAGTAAGCAGGATTTTTTTCTGTCCAAAGATTTTACTGTAAATTATTTGTTTTGCAGTGTGTCAACAGCATACAGAACATTTAGCACATCTTCACTCTGTTGCTAATGTTTTGAGTTTGACACCGAGGTCAGACAGACATTAGTGTTTTCTGGCCCTACTTTGATACTCTTGCTGTTCATGATCTGGCCAGGAGAGAAAAAGGAACAACAGCAGTGTTTATCATAAAGGCAGTGAGAGAGAGAATGAGTTAGGAGAGGTGAGAGTGAGTCACACACAGAGAAAGGGGTCAGATTAGAAAAGAAGAGCTGACGGGTGAATAGAGAGAGCACATCTGTCAGTGGCTGGAGATCATGGCAACCCAGAGCCACTAAGGAGCTTACAGTTTTAATCACAATGGGACACTATGGCCACAGTGCAGTGTGGCATTACATAAATGGGCCACAGTTATCCAGCATCGGCTCCACCGGACAGTCTGTACTGTAATCTATTCAGCTACACTTTACTTTTTTACGGGAGCCCACACCACAGTTGGAGTTGTCGTAGGAGTCCCATCAATACAGAGGTTGATAAAGCATCGTCAAACTCCTAACATCTCAAACTGCATGATTAGTGACCTGAAAGCAAAGCTGCTTTTCTAAATTCTTGAAGAGCAGTTCTGCAGATGTGAGCTTTCCGCTCTACAATGGAGATATGTTCTTCTTTCATACCATTCAAGAGAAGGAAAAAAAAGCCTAATCCTCCTAAGATGTGCACAGACGGTTTGTTCATTTAAATAACTGGCTATTGTGTGCAGGCTTTAAACTAGCAGGGACTGGATTCAGAGAAAGAGGCAGAGATAAAGAGCAGAGCTGGGGGATGAAGGGGAGGGTGTCAGAGCAGTAGGCTTGCTGTTGCACTGACTCGCCGTCAAAGGCATTACCTCCTCTCTGTGTCTCTGATGCCCACCTACCCACCTGCCCACCCGCAAGCAGCCGCACCTCACACAGAGTGACACACTTTTCCCCAGCTCGGAGCACCTGGGCTCGGCTCAGCCACGCAACGCCTGCAGTCCACTGTTGCGCGTGTGGGCGAGCATGTGCGTCCTTCAGCTAACTCTGTGCAGTCCTTCAGCCGAATCTGTTTGGACTGTCCTCACACTAAACTCACACCAGGCTTAGCCATCAGTACTTCAGTTCCTGCTGCATCATTTGCACCACAGCGCTGATAATTTGTCATCCACAAGAAGGTGTTGCAAGTCCTTCTGATATTACAGTAAACGGGGAAACACGTGCAGAGTTTTTTGGAATCTCATCCGGCATTAGAAATGAGGAAAAAGTTTGAATTGTTTCATATCCTTCTCACAGAAAGATGCAGGAAGAGACACAGAAAAGCTATGCTGGTTCCAAAAATAACAACATTATGAAATGAATGAAATAATGAAAAATACTTTATTAATCCCAGAGGGAAATTCAAATTCTGTAGTCATTTGGTTCAGCTGGTTGTGGTTTTTCAGGCACTGGAAAAAGACAGGAAATTTTCCACATCACCGGAACTGGTATTGAACTAGTGCTGGTGAATCAGACTTAGTTTTTTTGAGCATGTCTTGAGAACTCTGGGACTGACACCCTCTAGACTTGTCACCTGGAGATGTGGAGGGAGATGAGGTTGTGTTCAGGTCCTTGACTGAGCTGCAGGGTGACAGAGTGGAGGTGTGACAGGAAAGCTGTAGGTTCATAGAGCTAGCATGTAGCTCATTTCAGCTAGCAGTTCCACGTCTCTTGTGCAGGGCTTCTCTTTAACAGTAACATGTCCAGGATGACACCAACGCTGGATAACCAGTACTGAAGCTCCACCTCCTTTTAGTTTTCTGCTGAGTTGTTTATTACATTCTGCACGTAGTATCTTTTGTTAGCTAGCGAGCTAACATTACCCATAACAACAGTTGGAAGAAACAGTTTAAATATCAACTGTTTTCTCTCTGCCTCACTCCTGCCCTGCATCCTCTTCTCTTTCCTTTCAACTCTATTGAGATTTGAAGTGTTATTTCGCTGATAATCTTGAATTTGGAGAGCATTATCAGTTGATCTCAATGGTAAATAAGTCTCGTTGCCATGGAGACTCACCATAACAAGTCTTAAAAGAGTAGAAAAAATAATCAGAAAATCTCCCGCATAGCACAGCTTCTTACCAGCATGAAAAGTCTTCTTGGACAACTGAATTGACAGCTCATGTCTTAAAAAAGACGCCCATATAACAAAAAACATGATAGTTAAGACAGAGCTACTACAGTTTGCAGCCACCTAGCCTCACATTCCAGAATGTTATAAAGACAAACTAATTATGAACTACACATAACCAGTACTGAACAGGATCCCATTTTAAGTAAGAACTGACTTCATTCTTGATGTCATAGATGAGAATTTTGTTCCACCGCATCTCAAAGCTGCTATATGGGATTGAGATCTGGTGTCTGTGGAGGCCATTGGAGTACAGTGGGGCGATCATGTTAGAAAAAAACAGATGGATTTGACATGTAACATGATGCATCATCCTGCTGAAAGTATCCATCAGAAGATGATACAATGGTGTTAGTACAGGGATGGAGATGTTCAGGTCATCATAGTACTAAGGGCTCCAAAGTATGCCAAAAAATATCCTCCATACCAGTAAACCACCAGCAGCCTGAAGTGTTCATACAGAGCAGTGTAGATTCATGTTTTCATGTTGTTTCCACCCATTTCACATCATTTGAATGTGGAGACTCATCAGACCAGGCAACAATTTTTTAATCAATCCCTTCAGCTGTTAAGCTGCTAAACTCTTTAAACTTTTTAAATTCACGTTTTACTTATTGCTTTCATTTCTATTTATTCCTGTATCTTGCTGTATCATTGACATGTACACATATTTATTTACTTAATATTGATGTGTTGATGAATGAAGGTATGTATGGCTGAGAAGCTATTAATGAATTGCCCCCCGGGGATAAATAAAGTTTTTCTGATTTTGATTCTACACTAGATATTTGTGTTAACAAGTAAATCAACAGGCGAATCTACTAAAGTCAGTAGGATGAGAGATCATAAAGCTCTGATCATCAGTCAAATGATGTTTTATTTCTCCCTTACCTTACTTTATACATAAAAGTATGTATGTGATTAATTTTACACGCTATGCTTCAGAATCTAATTCTATGTTTATGTGTGCTCCTGTCCAGTTTAAGGAGGCAGAATCTCTGTCCCAGAGTGTGGTGTCTATGGGGGAGGAAGCAGAGGCGTTTTTACCCAGGGCCTACCTCGCTCTGGGACTCTGCTTCAGTCTTCAGGCCTCTGAAGGTAAGGACATATAAACTAACATGAAATAAGCAGCTTGCATACATGTAGATAGAAACAAAGTGTTACATGCACAGTTAAGTTGAGCTACAGCTGGAGTTTGATTGGAGTACTATCCTTATCCCAGTAGCAATCCATAAGGAGCATCACCATAGTAACCAAATGGTCCACATGCTTTGTCATCTGGGTGTGTGAGTCCAGTTTTGAGAGCTTGAATGTGATTATGTGTGATTTCAAGCAGACTTAATGTGTTTGCATAAATTATGTTTATTTATTTACATATTTGAAGAATCTTTACCGGCTGTCCTTTTTATTCTCTTCTCTTCATATCAATGTCTGGATACAGTTATTTGAAGAGATATTTAAATACCACATGTCGGAGGTCCATCTTTTCATAGAAATGAGTTGGACTGTTTGCTGTCATCTGTTGGGTTTGTGTCAGTGGAGGAGCTTTCCCCCAGATCCTATGGCTGTGTCCATATTCAGGTTCTGCATACTTCGAAGTACGCAGACTACATAGGCTACAAAGTATTCTACGTAGTCTGTGCAGTCCAAAGTGCACCTGCCGTTTGAAATGAGGCAGCCAGGGTAAGAGCATCACAGATGTCCTCCAGACCTCCATTGATGAGCGACTTCATATGTTGTTTATCCAATTAATGATCTCAATATTTCCCAAAAATACAAAGATGTATAAAAAAACCTCAATGAAAAATAATCCTGGTCCTGGTAATAAAATTAATTTGTGGTCATGGTGTACAGTGCTGCTGCCATCCCAGCTTCTCTGCTGAAACAAATATCTGCTTATATGCATAAAAGAACATCCTCTCCAGCCCTCGACTGCTGCTAATTCTATCTATCTGGCGCGCAATGACTTCTGGATGAATGGAGACCACGAAGGATACATAGCATGAACACTTTCACATGAACACGTTTTACGCTAGTTCAGCCCCAAACAAAGTGTGCATTTGAAGTGTGGATCTGATGCACCCTTCGAATTGGGACAGCACGTGATGCACTAGTACGACGTATGCACACTTCAAATCCACACTTCAATGTATGCAAACCCGTAATTAAGACACAGCTCATAACAGCATGTGAAGTATTAATATTTCACTTGTTGTCTGGGTTGTTTATTATGCAAAGCAT